>BFEA01000527.1:843109-868218 GCA_003427395.1 Chara braunii | reverse complement strand
TTTTCTGTCATAACAAAAAATGCACACAGTGAGAGAGAGAGAGAGAGAGAGAGAGAGAGAGAGAGAGAGAGAGAGACGGCGCATTGGCAGCACCACTGCCCAGCGAATGCGCCTGGACTCTCTCTCTCTCTCTCTCTCTCTCTCTATATATATATATATATATATATATATATATATATATATATGATATATATATATATATATATTACCACCGAATCGCGCGCCGTGCTTTTTCTTTTGTTTTTGTTTTATTTTGAATCTCTATTTTTTTTTTCTGTTTTTTCTCTTTTCATTTCTATTTTTTTTTTTTAAATCGGCGACCGGGCGTTCGGTCGCCCGACCCCCTAAAGTCGCGGCGCGTATACGGCCACAATTGTTTTCTATAGCTGGTAGAGATACTGGTAGTTTAATTTTGAAGCCATTCTATTCAACCAAAAAAAAATAAAAAATCGGCAAAGATGGTGGTGTCAAAACTTGCTTGCCCACTCACTATAAGTCACTAGTTTGTATTTTCTTTTTTTTCACTTTTTGTTTTTCCTTTATTTCGGGGCATGAAACAAAATATTATTTTTTAAAACTTTATTTATATATTCTCTAGTTTGTAAGGTACACATATACAAAATTTCATGGCATTTGTCACAGTCAAAAAGAATAAATTAAACAAGATTTGCCTCAGCATAACATCCGAATTCCTTACCAAATTTGAAATAAAAATAAAATATAAAAAACAAATACTAATAATAAAAATAAATAAAAATAAAAAGAGAATTAAATTCAGTGAGTGCGCGAGCATGTTTTCGACACCGCCATCTTTGGCAATTTTTCATTTTGTTTTGGCATAGCTAAATGCCCTGAAAATTTACAGATGTGTACTTCACATAATACAAAACCCACTAAAAACGTTTCAAAAAATAATAAAATTATTTAGACCCCGAAGTAAAGTGAAAACAAAAAGTAAAAAGTGAAAAAATACATGGGCGAGCACGTTTTGACACCGCCATCTTTGGCGATTTTTCGTTCTTATTTGGCTTCGGCAAATGACTTAAACATTTACAGGCATGTACCTCACGCCATAGAGAACTCACAAAAAACAATTCAGAAAAAAATAATTATTCTTGGGCCCCGAAATGATTTTTGGCGGGGTCCGAACGCCGTCGGGTTCGGACCCCGTATGGGACCCCAAACGCCCGTACGTACGGAGGTCTACCCGGGGACCTCCGTACGTACGGGCTGGTGATCCTGTATGTATATATATTTTTTCGCATTGGCCGGCCGAACACGTCGAGAGCAGGTGCCGAACGTTCGGGCGTTCGGCCCGTCCCGAACACCGGCAACCCTGTATATATATAATGTATAATATATATACATATGTTGGGTTCGGTGTTTTTCGACCCGTGTTTGGATTCGACACTAAACGTGTGGTCGAACTCGAATATAGGGCAATGCATCCAGGAACCATAAAAATTGATATTGCTTTGAGAAAATTGCGATTATGGATTAGAGGAAGAAATATATTTTGAATGAATTTGTTTTCATGATTTTCGAAGTATTATATACCCACTGTGAATTGCAGCATTCATGTGGGAGGTGTTTGGGATTTTACATCTATTTGAATACACTCAGTTGTAACTTTTTTTTTCCTCCCGTACTGTATTTTTTTCTAGGTTACCAGTCGTCCGATGGCCGGACGTCTCCCCCAACCGTCCGGTAGGGGGGTTGTCCGGGATCCCGGACAACCACTTTTTGGCATTAAAAAAAAAAATAAAAAAAAATTATGACAGTGTTGCGCATGCCATAGAGACCCCCCATAAAAAAATTCAGAATTTTATGAGCATTTGGTGATAGGGTGCTATTTGGGGTGGGAGGGGGGGGTACGAGGGGTTTTGGTGAGGATCGGAGGGGTATAGGTGGGGATTAGAAACTTTGAAGATTTTTATCTTTTTTTCTACTGGCTCAAATGAGCCAAAATTTTGGTGGAATACACCTTATGCAAGGTAGAAGCCACAAGATTGTTTGTTTGTTTGTTTGTTTGTTTGTTTGTTGTTTTTTTTTTTGTGCGCTTGGTTGGACAACCCTTGTCCGGTCCGAGACCGTCCGACGTCCGACAAGACGTCCGGTCGGACAACCCAGGGGTCCCGGACGTCCGGTAAAACAACCTAGATTTTTTTTTTTTTTTTTTTTTTTTTAAATGTTAGGAGGTGTCGAAGATAAAGCTAAAGAAGGAAGTCCGGCAGGAGGCTTCACGGACCGGGTTCAACCTATCTATGGGCACAACAATCCCACCCGCATACAAGGATCACTCAAGATAGGGTACATGGTAGTTTGCAGTTGTGTTTGTACATAAAGTGATTATGATTTTCTTTTTGTCTGAATCGTAAATATTTGGTCAAACTTCATTGTTTATCTGCTTCCTCATGTTTTTCTGCTCATGCAAATGTACTCTTATGGTAAGGAATGTATAACACTTTGAAGAAAAAAAAATTGTCAATAATTCATTGAACTTTACCCACCAGTGAATTATTATCAAATAGAACGAGTTTATCACATTTGTTATTACCTTATAAATGCAATTTTAATGTTTTACCGATAAGTTAAGGTAATTCGTTTGATGGGCATTTTTTTTTATGTAATAAAGCACCATTGAAAAACTTCCACACAAATTGTTCAACAAAATTTTTTATATGTTGAAGTGAATTCATAACTCATAAAAATTTATCAAACCCTACGTCACATCAAATAGAACGAATTAAAATGAGTGAGTGTGCCAGCACCTTTTCGACACCGCCATCTTTGCTGATTTTTAATTATTTTTTTGTATTGACAAATGCCCTGAAAATTTACAGATATGTAGTTTACATAATCCATAACTCATTAAAAAATGTTCAAAAAATAATAAATTTTTTTTGGTCCCGAAATAAAGTGAAAACAAAAAGTTAAAAGTTAAAAAAAAAAAAAAATAGTGACTGGGCGAGCACGTTTAACACCCCCATCTTTAACGATTTTTAATGTTTTTTTAGCTTAGCACAATGACTTCAAAATCTATGGGCGTGTAGGCTGACATGCAAATTCTGACGAACTTCCTTCGCGATTGCACAAACATATCGTAGTCAAAATAGCCAGATGGCTTCTTCGACAAAGAATAGCAAATTGCAAATTGTTACTCAAGCTCGTAATCTTCAGTTCGCAGTGGTCGTGAATTGCACCGTTATCGACCTTCGGCTTGTCAGCCCTTCTTCCTCCCGAGACTACACCATCGTTCCCCCTTTCCCCAAAAAACAATGACAGATGCATCGGTCTACCCGGTGCCCCGTCTAAAACTTGTTGTCGAAGAGGTAGAGCACGCCGTCATTACTTCCTATATACTTGCAAACACACAATAGGCCCCTCCCTTCGGTTGGGGTAAACCCCATCCAATTAAATCGCCAAAAAACAATCAAAACAAAATCTCTCTCGAAAACTACGAGTATCCAATAGAAGCGGCAAATCAAAAACAACCAAAAAAACAAACAACACGCCAGAAACACTCTCGAGAACTACGAGCGCCTACGGCAGGTGCAGCAATGCTGCTGCCAGTCCCCAGATGTCGCCCCTAACTATAGCAAAATCATCTACTAACTTCTCGACAAAGCTATCGGGGAACCCTTTCGCGCGATACTCCCTTCTCATTGTCAGCACCTGGACCGGAATTGCAGTCCGATCCGTCGAACTTTTGTCCAAGCGATGCAGTGATCCTGTGACCACCGCGACTTTCTAACGCCGACTGGTCCAGTATCTGAAATCTTGGCCGATTCGAAAAAACAAAGGCCGGCTGGACCAAATGGTGTCCTCGTTCTTGATGGCCTGTACACTGCCCAGGTAAGGCAGAGCCTGTCGGACCTCCAGTATGCATCCTAGGAACTTCCACGTACCCAGGCCGTCGTCTGTGCATTTCAAAGTCAGCCTCTTCAGGTAACACCCTTCGAAGCGTTTTCTCAACTTTGAGAGCCTCCCCTTTGGAATGCACATCACTCTTCTTGTATGCCACAAACAGGGAAACATCATCGACCAAGCGTACACCCATCACCCTTCGTGTAGGATACATCATAGAGAACTCACAGAAACAAATTCAGAAAAAAAATAATAATTTTAGGCCCCGAACATTTTTTTGGCGGGGGCCAAACCTGGAGGTGTTCGGCCCTCGAACGGGACCTCGAACGCCCGAACGTTCGGGGGCCAGCCCAGGGGCTCCCGAACGTTCGGTCAGGTAACCCTGTATATATAGATATATACAGGGTAACCGGCGTTCGGGATAGGCCGAACGCCCGAACCCGAACGCCCGAACGTATGGGACCCCTTGGGGATGCGTTCGACCATTCAGGCCGAACGCGGACCCAAAAAAAAAAAACAAAAAAAACAAAGGTCATCAAAAAAATTTGAAAAAACGATATGTTATGGAGAAAATTAAATTAAACAAGATTTGCCTGAGCATTACATCCGAAATCCTTATCAAATTTGAAATAAAAATAAAATACGGAAAACATATACTAATAATAAAAATAAATAAAAATAAAAAGAGAATTAAATTTAGTGAGTGAGTAAGCATGTTTTCGACACCGCCATCTTTGGCAATTTTTCATTTTTTTTTGGCATAGCTAAATGCCCTGACAATTCACAGATGAGTACTTCACATAATACAAACCCCACTAAAAAGGTTTCAAAAAATAATAAAATTGTTTAGACCCCGAACTAAAGTGAAAACCAAAAGTAAAAAGTGAAACAATACGTGGGCAAGCACGTTTTGACAACGCCATCTTTGGCAATTTTTTATTCTTATTTGTCTTAGCCAAATAACTTAAAAATTTACAGGCATGTACCCCACGTCATAGAGAACTCATAAAAACAAATTCAAAAGAAAATAATTATTTTAGGCCCCGAAATAATTTTTGGTGGGGGCCGAACGCCGTCGGGTTCGGACCCCGTACGGAACCCCGAATGCCCGTATGTACGGAGGTCTACCCGGGGACCTCCGTACGTACGGGCTGGTGACCTTGGATATATATATATATATATATATATATATATCCCTCTTTGCCTACGGTTTACCGGGCAGTTCTATTTGACGATATATATATATCGTCACAAACAGAACTGCCCGGTAAACCGTAGGCAGAGAGAAAAAAGAGGACAACAAATGAGGGGCTGTGACAAACTGTTCCGTCAGAGTTTCATCAGACAAACGAGGGGCTGTGACAAACTGTTTCGTTGAAGTTTCACCGACTCGTCACGAGGATGAACCCTCAACACTGTCAACAGTCCGCAGACTGTCTCTTATACACATCTAGATGTGTATAAGAGACAGGTCGGTCTATATATCGTCACAAACAGAACTGCCCGGTAAACCGTAGGCAGAGAGAGAGAAGAGGACAACAAACGAGGGGCTGTGACAAACTGTTTCGTCGGAGTTTCACCGACTCATCAGGAGGCTGAACCCTCAACAGTCTGCAGAATCCCCTCACTAATTACATTGTAAATGATAATCTACCTTAACCAAAATCAAAATAAACTATCACTCACCCACACCAGATGGAAAACTCTACAGACTGTCGGTTCACACCCCATCACAAGCCAACAAAACATCCACGAAACAAAGAAAGGTCCGTCACAGCCAAAAAATACACTCCAGACACACCGCTAGCACTAGAAGCACAGCATGGCCGCCTAGTAACGGCCCCGACCACTGCCGCTCAACCTGATCGAAAAAAAACGTATCAGGAAGCTAGCGAAGTCGTAGTATATATCGTCACAAGCAGAACTGCCCGGTAAACCGTAGGCAGAGAGAGAGAAGAGGACAACAAACGAGGGGCTGTGACAAATTATTTCGTCGCAGTTTCACCGACTCATCAGGAGGCTGAACCCTCAACAATCTGCAGAATCCCCTCAACACTGTAAATGATAATCTACCTTAACCAAAATCAAAGTAGACTATCACTCACCCACACCAGATGGAAAAGTCTACAGACTCTCGGTTCACATTAGGAGGCCGAACGCCCGAACCCGAACGCCCGAACGTATGGGTCCCCTTGGGGATGCGTTCGGTCGTTCGGGCCGAACGCGGACCAAAAAAAAAAAAAAAAAAAAAAAAGGTCATAAAAAAAATATGAAACAAATATATGTTATAGAGAAAAGTAAATTAAACAAGATTTGCCTGAGCATTAAATCCGAATTCCTTACCAAATTTGAAACAAAAATAAAATATGGAAAATAAATACTAATAATAAAAATAAATAAAAATAAAAAGAGAATTAAATTTAGTAAGTGCGCGAGCATGTTTTCGACACTGCCATCTTTGGCGATTTTTCATTTTTTTTTGGCATAGCTAAATGCTCTGAAAATTTACAGATGTGTACTCCACATAATACAAAACCCACTAAAAAAGTTTCAAAAAATAATAAAATTGTTTAGACCCCGAACTAAAGTGAAAACAAAAAGTAAAAAGTGAAAAAATACGTGGGCTAGCATGTTTTGACACCGCCATCTTTGGCGATTTTTAATTCTTATATGACTTAGCCAAATGAAATGAAATTTTACAGGCATTCACCTCACGTCATACAGAACTGACAAAAAAAATTCAGAAAAAAATAGTTATTTTTAGGCCCCGAAATAATTTTTGGAGAGGGCCGAACGCTGTCGGGTTCGAACTCCGTACGGGACCCCGAACGCCCGTACGTACGGAGGTCTGCCTGGGGACCTCCGTACGTACGGGCTGGTGACCCTGTATATATATATATATATATATATATATATATTCATCAACAAGTTTGAACATCGGAAAAAAAAAATTAAAAATGAACGGAATGAACAATGACAATAAAATATCGATTAAGGTGAAATACTACGTTTTACAATCTACAATATAAAATTTTAATCACCATTTCACTTCATGCAATATGTAACGAGTTATGCATATACAAGCTACTTAGTATAATCTCGAGCAAAACATGAATCATTTTTTCCAACCCCTATCATAATCTTCAATAAAACATAAAATGTCATAAAGACTATTTATAACAAAAAATAGTTAAATTTGAATGAAAAAATGATAGCAAAAACACCATTCACTAATACTCAATGCGAAGTTTACTAATTCATAATATAAAACCTTAACCATTTTTTTTACCTCACTCAACATGTAGAAAGTAATGCATATATAATTATGATGATAATAATAATGATTACAAAATGTTAGAATATAAGGTTATAAAAAAAAATATTTCACACATATTACCTAACATAAAATAAACTTTGAAGTCTCTAAATAATTAGTTATTTTAAGTTTTACATAAAATCAGAGACGAAAATATTCCGAGGATAAACTTATTTTGAAAATAATTATGTCTTTGATTTTAGTATATTTTTGAAAATAACTTCGTGAAATACATTTGTCGCAATTTAAAATGGGTGAATTTTTACGAGGCATATTAGTCCAAAAATAAATATTTATGATAAGTAAAAAAATAAATGATTCAAACATAAAACCCTATAAAAAATGAAAGATGAAAAAACTTCAAGTCTATTGGACCGATTCCCAAAATAATTATGATTTTACTTTGGGTACATTTTTTAATATCACTTCGGCCAATATGTAAGATAAGTTATGAATATAAAAAATTAAGTGTTTTTTTTGTTAATGAGTTACTTAGCTATCTGCAAAACGTGTGATAAAATAAATACAAGGAACTAGCATTTCGTCATGCTCTTATTAAACTTATATATTATGGTTCTTAAGACCACTGATAAAAAAATATTACCTTTGTTCAACTTTCTTAGTCGTCATGATCTATTTAATTTCATGTTACTACGTAGTAATAATATTCATGAAAATATATTATTGGTTAATGAGGTTATACGCTTTCCTAAGTAAGAAACTGAAGGAAACAATTTTATGAGAATATGTTACTAGTTGACGACCACGTGGACTGAACATCTCAGGATCTTAGGTAAGTCTTCAAAAACATAACTTAACAACAAATTTAAATTATGAATGTTTATTCTTAATTATTCAACCGTTAGAAATATAATGGTAAATTGACATTCATTTTATTCTTAATTATTCAACCGTTAGAAATATAATGGTAAATTGACATTCATTTCTCTCATTTTGCAACATAGGGGGTGACCCAATCGCCCTTCTTATGTTGTGATAGTTATTGAAACATTCAATTAGATTCAATCTCTGAAGTTAAAAAACTTACATATCTGAAATCCCTCAACGCTTAGTATTTGTATCTTTTTATTTGTTGATTCTTTAATAATAGTTATGTAAGTAATAAGGGGTCGATAAAAACACGTAAATATATCATTGGTATTAAAAAAAATATGGTAGTCAATTATAGTATTAAAACTGAAATGTAATGGCCTAAACTCATGAATCTTATATCCGTCACCGAATTCAACTATTAAAAAAAAAAAAACTAAAACGTTTTGGTTGTAAATTAATGCAACTTTCATTGCTCGGCCTAGCAGACTGAAATGGCTGGCAGGATCGAAGGGGGAGAAAATGCTAGTTGATTTTCATTAGCACACAATGAAAATATATGTTTGAAAAAACAATGTGGAAGTACTTAAGATTTAACTTCACCGTATACTACTGATTTATTAGTTGATGTTCAATATTTTCAAATTGCATATACTGTCCATATAGGTTTACCTCATAACACTCACACCACCCTTCTAGTACATGATTCATCCTCTATAGTAGTTTACAAACTCAACTTAGTTTCTACTTATAAAAACAAAAAGTTTGGTATGTGTAACCCTTGCAATTGTGTAAGGTAAAACTTAAGGGATAACTTTACTAGAGTCTTCAAAATGAGTAATAATTACACGATCGGGCAAGATACAATTTGCAATTGCACTTCTGACATTCTACATGGTCCGAACATTGGGTTGTATACTTTGTCCGAACTGCAATTCAAAAATGTAAATTAGCCCATAGTGGAATTATAATATTTTTGTAACTCTGCCGTAGTTTCCCCAAAACTTAAATAACGACCTCGTGTGAGCCTTCCTTGTATGATTGTGGAGATAACTCGATCTTGAAACATTGACTCACCTACTCATGTATCATGAAATATTAATATACTGCATTTTGTGAAACAACATAACTGTATCTAAATAAAATAATAAATCCTTCCTCATAAAAAACTGATAAAAAATAAAATAATTAAAGATTTTAAACTCAATTAAAATAAGTAAAAGATAATGAAAAGTTGAAAAACTTTTAAAGATCTCCCCCCGCCCCCCAGTCATACATTATGACTAAAGGCCCCCAAAGCGGGCCAAAGTTTTGGAATGGCATAATCTTTTAGGCCATTAAATCTTAAAATTATGACGCTGGCTAGAAGGTTTGACCACAGATGGTTAGCAGTTTGTTGCAAAATGTTGCGTGCACCTATATTTATGATTTTTCATGATCATTAAAAAAAAAAAAGAACCTTAAATACGTTAATTTGGTAATGATCATCCTATTAAAAAATAAAAGGAATATATATAAACAGGGTCACCATCCCGTACGTACGGAGGTCCCCGGGCAAACCCCCGTACGTACGGGGGTTCGGGGTCCCGTACAAGGTCCAATTCGGCCCGAACGACAGAACGCATCCCCAAGGGGTCCCATACGTTCGGGCGTTCGGGTTCGGGCATTCGGCCCGTCTCGAACGCCGGTTACCCTGTATATATATATATATATATATATATATATATATATATATATATATATATATATATATATATATTTTTCATGGCATTGTCAAAAAAAATAATGGTTGTAAAAAATATATATTTTTTTTCCTCTTGTGCTACTAGTAACCCCCCATTACTTTGGCTTAATGGGTTGAACTTCGAATTCGAGTTGCCGTGTAGTGGATTCATGCATCTCTGTTTACAACTGTACGACTTCGTTATGGTGGAATTTTGTGTCTATATAAATCTGCCACAATTTTTTGTTGTAAACGACTACCCGTAAAGGGTTATAGCGGGGGTGAATTTTTATGAAAACTGGTCCTTCGCATTTTTGTGGATGACCAATAGGTACTTCGTGTTAGTACTCGTACCTTCAAAATTTGAAGCACGGTCCTCGATTTCCTATCGACCCTCGTTGTAAGTTTTTGTAAGAGAGGGTTAAAGATAAGTATTAAATGGAGTAGGTATAACGGATGTAGAAAGTGTTATGAAGTTTTTCCTATGTGTATGGTGGAACTTTTTGGCTAGTTACAGACGAACTGGTCATTTGGATTTGTGAAGAGATGCATATAGGGATGTGACACATTTTTATCTCCCTATCTCCCTTGCCTTCCCTTCCTCCTTTCTCTTGCTATAATAATTCAGTAAATAAATAAATAAATGCAAGGCGTTCGAGATGTTTTCCACGATCCCCCCTGGTAGAAAATAAAGTAAGTAAAAATCGAAGAGTAAAAAGTAAACTACGTTTGGAGCTCCGCCCGCCAGTTTAAATCTCTATTCGTGGCTTGACACATGTCATGGGCAAATAATGTGTGTTTAAATTTATATTGATATTCATAGCTCCCAATCTTCAAGGATTATAGTTAAAAATTAGTAAATGTGGAAGATGATTGAGTGTAGCAGCATGACAAATAAGTGATTTGTCTACCAGTACATGTGTAAACTCAACGTTAATTTATAAATATGAATAAGTTTCGTAAGCGAAGGTGAATATAACATACCAATACTATTCGAGTTGTGTGAACCTATGACCCACATAACAAACGACAACATTTAATCAAAAGGGTATGTGGCAGTCTGGCAGGCTAAAAAAATAAAAAACTCATTTAATACTATAGTTGCAAACAAGGATTTGAATACATACTCAATTAAATAATGATTTACATATTCTTTAATCCATTTTCATAAAATGTTATATTGTCACCGTTCGTCATTGACTCTGTCCCTCTCTCATTTGTTTCCAAGCTCAAGTACAGTATGAAATGATATGTTAATCTACCTATCGCCCTCTCCAGCTCTCCTTCCTCCACCAATGTGACCCCTCATGCCTTTTGTGCATAGGTCATAACTAAGTGCGGGCTTAAATTCAAGATTGAAGCAATCGTAAAAAAAAACTGATGTCAAAATATTGCACGCTCATATGCCCATTAGTCCTATGTAAACTCAGATGACCGCATCCTAAGCAACAATGGCATGATTGTCCAACTTCAAGAGGGCGAAACTCCTCACCGAGTACCTGTTCTGTATAGAGGTGGCGATGTCTGTCTTTATGGTCGCCAAGTACCCCATGAATCGTCCAACTGCCCCATGAATCCTCTCCCTTCCTCCTCTATGTATTGTCCCGGTTCATCTCGTTGCGCGTGAAAGTGCTCGTCAGCTGTTGGTGGTCCATTCTTCTCAACCCAAAACCAGTGTCAGAGTTGGCATGTTATCTCCATCCTTACCATTATAATTGTTCAGTTGCATGACACCAGCACTGCTCTTGTCCCTAGGTCTCACGAGTTGTCATCATATAGTTGCATTCAAGCAGTTCAGATTGCCCATCTCACCTGCAGCAGCGCAAGGGCATTTCCTGTCGGCGTTAGCCAGTTTAGCCAGCCATTGCTGTTGACCTTTTCACGTTCCGGGCTACTGTGCCCTACCGGTAGCGTTTCCCACTGCCGGTCGCATATGTCCTGCCCGGCATCTCAGATCGGGGCGTTGCTGGCCTTTTCCCGTTCTTATTACAGGGTTTCCACATCGCTTGGGGCCGACTGACCCACTTCCCAGGGCTCTTCTCCACTTGTTGGGCTTCTCATTTGATTTCTTGGCCCACTCCAACCAAGATCTGCACCGGAACCTACTTTATGCTCTAGGCTTCACAGCAGGCCCCGCGCGTTTCGTTGAATATTCCCCGTTGTCAAGGGGCACGAACACCACGGCTCCGCCGGTTCGGGATTATCGTGGCTGAGCCTTGGAGTCACTGACGGTTGGAGGACCAGGGCCACTGTGCAGCCTTTCTCCCACCGTACTAAGACGATTCTGGCTATTTTCACGACCAGATTCATACAGCGCTGAGGAGGCGCGGCCCTGAGTTGGTGCGTTGTTGACATCTTCAGGTTATGGTTACGTGGTGGGGAATGGGGTGGGGGGGAATTGTTTTTGTTTTTTTCTTTGGGACGTGGTGGGGAATAAATAACGTGATGTAGCCTTCGAGGTCACGGGGATTAGCTTGCAATTTGGTCGCGAGCGCGAATTACTCCAGTAAGGGGCAAAAGCCCAGCTGGTGCTACGGTGGTCAGCACGACCGAACCAGTTTCGAGACCAGGTTCATGCCCCACTCATGCTCTTCGGTGGGGACCTTGCACTCGCTCACACTTACCACACTACCGGGGTTTTCATTTGAATCGGATGTCGTTGCGGGAACCGAGAGGGCACACACATGCGTAGATTTTCCTCACCTCAATCCTTGGGAATGGGTAGGGAAGGCGAAGCGACCGACCAACCGAAGACACACCACACCACACCACACCACAGGTGCGCCCGCGCAGTCCTGCTGCCTACCGTAGACCGCGGAACGAGGGACGATTCACGGTTGAGCCGTTGGGAGGGCGGGGCCGATCAGGGCGAAAGGAAATCGGTGGAAACGGGCGCGCGCGGGGTCGATCTGTTCGGCGTGTCGCGGTAGCGGAAGGAAATTCCTGCACAGAGATAGAAGAGACTGAGGAGGAGAGAGAGGGGACTGACTAATGGTGGGTGCCGCAAGCAGGCGTGCCTGGGTTCTGTGGAGATCTTCGGTTACGGGCAGACAGATGGGGCTCTCAGGGGAGGGGGCGTCTATGTCTTAGCGAGTGGGTCGTGTGGATCCCATCTGATTGTGGGAAATGAGACACGAAAAAGCGGGAAGAAGACGCCGTGCTGTCAATCAACTTTTTCGCTGCGCGTTGGCGCCCATAGCACATGTTTCTGGAGGAGGAAGAACGGGTCGGAAGGATGGACGTCCTTCTGCTTTGCTGTGGGTCGATTTGAATCTGTTTTATGCCCCCCCCGGGCAGTCAGCGCAGCATCAAGGAGAAAGAGGGGCTACCGTAGGCGTGGCGGGGTTGCGTTGCCGAATGTGGTGAAGTCGGGGTTATTATCGAGCAAAGGAAGCCCTCTCGGTTGAACGGGTGAGAGAGGGGGGGGCAAAGAGGGCCCGCCGSGGGGGGGGGGGGGCTKGGGGGGGGGGRGGGRGGAGGGACGGACAAGGAAAGGGTAATCGAAGCGTCGCCGTTAGGGTTAGGGTTCAGCTGTCGCGCTGTGGTGTGGGCGTGTGATTGGGAGGAGAAGGAGAGAGAGAGAGGGGAACGGGGGGAGGTGGATTGCGTGGTGTCGTTGAGGAACGCATTCGCAGCAGGCAGGAGGAGGAGGAGGAGTAGCCGCCCATGGCTGCGGCTTCGGCGTTGTACATACTCGATCTGAAAGGGAGGGTATTGATATGGAGGGATTACCGAGGGGATGTACCGGCATCACAGGCCGAGCGTTTTTTTGCAAAGGTCATGGAGGGAGAGGTAAGTCGATCACAACACAAAGTGACTTGTATAGTAAACACTGGTTGGGCCGGGGCTAGGTCCCACTTACACGAATTAAGCGATATCGTTGACCGTAGATAGCAAAGATCAACGGCCAGAATCTCTTAATCCGTGCAAGTGGGACCTTGCCCCCGGTAGGGGATGTGGCTCCGCACTTATTCTATTAAAGCGCTGCCTCCGGTTTTGGTGAACTGATCCAAAGCGTGAAGAAAGTATTAAGGCTTTTTTTGTTTTTTTTTTGCTGAACAAGCTGGAGGAGATGAGGGGAAGGATGAGAATACGGAGAAAGGACAGGGTGTTGGGTGTTCGCCCAGCAGGAGAAAGGGGGAAAATGGGGTTGCGCAGGTGACCGGGTGGACTTTTTGTCGTCGAAAATACCCAACGTTTTTCCTTTACCACTTGTTTCGATACCATTGTTGCTCTGTAATCTCTCTCTCTCTCTCTCTCTCTGTCTCTCTCTCTCTCTCCCTACTAGTCGCTCGCAATCCCTCCCCCTCTCCGTTTGCCTCTCTCTCTCTCTCTCTCTCTCTCTCTCTGTCTCTCTCTCTCTCTCCCTACTAGTCGCTCGCAATCCCTCCCCCTCTCCCTTTGCCTCTCTCTCTCTCTCTCTCTCTTGCGCGCGCGCTCCCGCGAACTCATTCGCGCAATCTCTCTCCATCTCACGATGATTCCTGCTTGTCCGTCCGATCGCCGTAGCTGGTTCTGATGTTGGCAGCACGCCGCGTGGCACATCTGTTTCTTTGCTTCCTGCACTGCCATTGCTGTCCTTTTATCGGCTGACCTCGTGTGCATACATACTCAGTATTTTCACCGCTCTCTCTCTCTCTCTCTCTCTCTCTCTTTCTTTGTTGTTTTTTTTCATTTGCTCTTCCTCGGTTTCGTGTCGCTGTGTCCTTGGCGCCTCCTCCACCTCTCTCTCCTCTCTTAGCCGCTCCCATGAAGCTCGTGTTTCTTAAACTGCATTCATTGTTCCCAGCTTCAGTCTTATGTAGCAAGACTTACCTCATATACTCGCGCGTTATGCATCTTCCCTCCTCGTCGTCGCTGTGCTGTGCAAGATTTCGTTTGCCGAATGCACTCGGCTCTCTCCTTTCATCTTTCGTCGTTCCTTCTGTGGTGTTATGGGCCATTCGTTCTACTTAGCGTATACACCTTTCTCGTCTTTCTCCCCTCTCTTTGTGTTCTTGTCTACCCACCTTCGTTCTCGCGAGCACCTCCTCCCTCTCTCTTCTTTCCAATGCTCTCATAGAGCACCTGGTGGTTTCCTCATCTGTTGCTGTTGCGCCGAGAATGCTACGTGTACTTAGTCATTTCATCTGCTATCTAATTCCTCTCCCAATCTTTCTGCTTTCTCACAATTGCCTTTTCCCCTCTCCCTCCCTGCTTTCCCCCTTAACGTCTCTAATCAAGGCAGTTGTTCGCGCGCGAATTGTGGTTGCGTGATTTGCACCTGAGGCGGCCCTGTGGCACACTTTGTTCGTCTTGTCTGCCCCTCTCTCTCTTTCTCTCAGACCGTTCGATCTACTCGTTTGGTCTGCGCTCTCCAGCGGCGCTCGTTGAGATTGGCCTATGCAGCCTCTTGGTCGATCTGTATGCTTCTTGGAACTCCCCTCCCTCCTCTCATAGTTTGCATATCTAAGATCTATCACTTGTTTTCCTTGAGCTCTCTAGGAAACCGTTCTCTCCGCCCTCTTCCTCCCAAATTGCGCTTCATCTCTCCTTTACGCTATCCATCTTCCAGAAGCCGTCGTCCTTCTCTGCACTATGTCGTAGTGGAAGATCCCTGAGCGTTGCTGGTTAAAGACCGTAACGTTAGCATCTCCTTCACGCCTGTCTATGCGCCGTCTCTCTCTCTCTCTCGTTTTCTCTCTCCCCCTCTCTCTCTCCCTCTTCTTCCAATGCATAGTACTAGTAAGTTATACTGCTGAGCTTTACAACTCACGTCTTCACGTTGCCGACATGTTGTCTTGCGACATTGCGTGTAAGTCGGTGCAGCAGAACGCTAGTGTCAATGTCTTATTCAGACGTCTCCAGGTCGATCAAACATTGTACCCTCCTGTTGTCAAGTACTTTGGTCTCTCCTTCGCCCCTTCCTCCCCTCCGCCCTGCCCTTCCAATGAAAGCTGTCGTCTTCTCTGGACCGTCCTCTGTTCGCGTATCGTTTGCGCGCTATCGTCAAGTCTGTGACGCGAATAGGACGTTCTTTCTCTGCTGTGCTCAGAGCTCCCTTACTACCTCTCTCTCCCTTCCTCCTTATCCGCTCGTCTTTCTCCCTTCTGTTTCCATCGATCTTCTTTGTTCCTTCCCTTATTGCCGATTCGAATGAGATTGAACTGGCGTCGCTCCCAATTCGTATCTCATCCTGGCCGCCTGCCTATTTGCTCGGGCTTACCGTCTGACTCTGTTTACTGTTTTCTCTCCTCATGCGAGTTATCATCCTTGGGCATTCTTACACTAGGGACTTCTTGTAATAAGTTCTGGACGTGATTGCGGTCAGATTCATCCAGTTCTGGCCGTAATTGCTGTCAAATTCATTCAGGAAATCGCTAGTGCGAGTATGCCCTCGTATTCTCGTGCGCCCTGCTTTCCTGCCTCGTTAATGTCAGATGGCGTTGTCTCGCTGGCAGAGGTGCTTATACTTCTCTCTCTCTCTCCTCCTCTCAGGCTGGATTCTCTCTGTTTTGTGCGTGCACGTCACCAATCCATCTTACTCGCTGTATTACGGGTATATCCTCGTTTCTTTTCTCCGTTTGTGTGTATGATTTCTGTTTGTGTCTATACTGAATTGGTATCTGTGCTTCCCGCTGTTCTGCGCCTGCCCTCCTTCCTGTCGATCATCTCTCCGTTTCCCTTCCTCTCTCGGCCTCGCGCCTCTTTTTTTTTTTTTTTGCTTGGAATGCTCAGATCGCCCTACTCATTGCCGATTTATTCAGCTCAGTTCTCTCGCCTCTACGAGTTGTAAACCCTCCGCCTTCCCCTTGTCCGCGCCTTTCCCCTGCTTGCGCGCTCCTGTCTCTCCTTTCCAGGTTCTCGTGCTTGCGCACTAATGCCTCTTCTTCCCAGACGCTCTGCTGACCCTTATGCCTGCTTTTCCCTCTTGAGCACTCTGCCCTTGCTCTGCCCTGCACACACCCTACAAGTTGACTGTCGCATTCTACACCTGGGTGTCATCATGGGTGTTTTGTGAGAAACTTTCAGCTCAGTTTCACCGTCCGGCTTGGGTGCTTAGTTCCCAGCAGGTTCCTAACGTCAGTCCCAGGTCGTCAGACCAATGCTGGGTTTGTCTTTCTTTCTTTCTTTTTTTTTTTTTTTTTTTTTTTTTTGCTACATCATGGCTGACCCAATGTACTGAAGACGTAGTTCGATCCCTCGTCGTTCTTTATGTTGTGCTGATTGTGTTGCAGCTGCTTGTTTTCCCCTTTCGATATCGCCGGATCCAATATTTAAGTAATTCGATGTTTGTCTTGTTGACGTCAACATGGCAAACTTCGGCTCTCCGTTCTTGGAGCGTTTTGTGTCGCGCATACGCGCGCGCGCGCGGCACACACACACAAAAAGAGAGAGAGAGAGAGAGAGAGAGAGAGAGAGAGAGAGAGAGAGAGAGAGAGAGAGAGAGAGAGGGAACGAATTCCAAGAAGGGGAAGGGGAAGCGGAAAGCGCAAATATCGAGGCGGGTTAGACTGAAGTCTCTGTAACTGGAGGGTGGAGGGAACGATTGTGTGTGGGAAGCCTCTCCCTGTCGCTGTGCGCAAGGATCATGCCCCGCCCACCCTTCGACTCCTTTCGTCTTCCTGGGTGTCGTTAGACTGCTGGAAGGAGGGGCTTCACTGCTTTGTTTTGAGTGCGTAGCTATTAAAGAGTGGCCTTTCGGAAGTACTGGAGGAGGCTAGGCATTTCCTCCGTTTCTTCTCGTCTTTTTTTTGGGCTGACTTGAGCTCTATTAGGTGCAATGTGAGTCTGGCAGGCAAATGTCCCGCGCGGGACCGCGCGGGACCGCTCCCCGCCCATACATAGGTAAACGTGTGGAGCATGCACTCAGTTTGTGGAAAGGAGAAGTATGTGCATTTCCTTTCGTTTTATAGTCCTTCCCTAGAGCCTCGCGTCCTCTTCTTGACCGCCTGTTTTTTTTTTTTTTGTGTGTGTGTTGACGTCTTGACATTTGTTTCGCCAATCCGCGCTTACTTCATGCTAGGTAGGCTTTTGAATCATCACGAATCGACAGAGCTCTGCATCGGGATCGCAGCTGAGCATTTTTGGCTTATTCCCTCTCTCAATCTAGTAGTAAATAATCGAGCGGGACCTACCTACACCTTCGCCTCCCGACGCAGAGCTCTGTCGGGATTGGTGCCAACTTGGTCGGGATCGCAGCAGAGCATTTTTGGCTTATTCCCTCTCTCAATCTAGTCCAGAGGCATTTTTTCTGTACACATCGTTTATCGTCTCCCCTGCTTTCCGTGGTTTCGGCCTCGCCTTTGCCTTCGCCTTCCTCACTTTCCTTGTTTCTCTCTCTCTCTCTCTGTCTCTCTCTCTCTTCATCATTTCACTCACCTCGCGCTCTCCGTGCCCTCGGCTTTCCCCTTCTCCCTTCTCTGCAGTTTTCAATTTTGCTCGCCTTCTTCTCCTCTCCTCGGTCTTGTTCTGTTTTCCCGAGCCGCCCCTCTCGCGCGTGCCCCGTCTCTTCCGTCTTGCCTTTTCCACCTCTCCCCACCTCCCTCGCTCCTCCTACACAATCATCGTCCTTCTCTCCGCTGCATCCGTCCGTCTATCATCGTCATCCCTTCTCTCTTCCCCTCTGTCTCTCTAGTTATCGCTTCTTGCGTCTTCGCTTTTGCCCTCCAGCTGTCCTTTCCTGCCGCGCTTGTCATCGCGTTTTCCAACCTTCTGCCCTCTTCCTCCCCTCTTCTCTACATCTGCATGTTGTCGCGCCCCTTCGTCACGTCGTTACCCTCTGCCCCCCGCGCATTTTTATCGTGGTTGAGTGCTGCGCGTGATGTCTCTGCTCCCGCGCGACCGCTCCTGTGTCATTGTTTTTCCTTGTCAGGGTGCCGTTCACCTCTCTCTCACACACATTCGCACACATTCTCACACCGGTCTTATTTCTCGGCATTGGTGTCGGTCCACTGACCTACGCGCTTTCTCTCTCTCACTGCATCCTTGCTATGATCTCTGCGCAGGCGCTGCCAGCGCTTCCTTTGCTCTCGACTGTCCTTGAATATCCCCTTTCGCTCTCTGCGCTCTGTTCTTTATGTCCTCACTGACGCCTGACCTCAATTTCTGTGTCTTCAGTCTCCCGTGACCGTTTTCCTCTCTGTATCTCTCTCCATTTTCCATCCAGGTGCAGGTCTCTCTTTTCCGCTCACCTCATCTACGCTGCTGAACAGCTTAAAACCCATCGAGCTTGCTTCACAAGCGTGCTGTGGAGCTTTCTCTGCCTATATCTCGTTCTTCCTATCTCTGCCTCCTCTTTCTCTGTCCTCCTTTGCCCCCCCCCCCTTGCTCTCTCCCCTGGTATCTTTCCCCTCCTGTCCCCGTCTCTCTTGCCTCCCCCTTCTCTCGCGCTATCACAGCCCACCCCCGGCCTCCCTCGCTCTCCTGCTCTGTCTTTCCCTCCTTCCCCTGTATCTCTCCTCGCGGCCCCTTCTCTTCTCGCCCCTTAGTGCTTTCCGGGATCTCGGAGCCCTTTGCCCCGCGCGCTCTCTCCCGCTCTCTCTCTGTGTCTCCCCCACTGTCTTTCCTCCTTGCCCCCGTCTCCTGCTCTGTGTCTTTCCCTCCTTCCCCTGCCGCGGCCCCTTCTCTTCTCGCCCCTTGGTGCTTTCCGGGATCTCGGAGCCCTTTGCCCCGCGCGCTGCCTTCCGCGCGCGCTCTTCAGCGCGCTCTTCCGCGCGCTCTCTCCCGCTCTCTCTCTGTGTCTCCCCTACTGTCTTTCCTCCTTGCCCCCGTCTCTCTCCCGCCCCAACCCCCGGGCCCCCTTCTTCTATTCTGGGGTCCAACAGTCCGGTTGCTTATCACCGGCAAGCATAAAACATTACAATGTTTAGAAGAGGAGGATAGCCTTGCCCTCGCGGTTCGAGACACCTAGCGAGGGGTTGCTTTCAGTAGCTCTGTTCCCTCCAAAGCCCGTTCTCCTCCGGTAGCTCCTCTGTTAGCCGGGAAACTCTTAAGCGGTACGCAGATGCATACCAGAGGGGCTCCCTAGGATAGCAGGTGCAAGGGCCAAAGCACCTGGTAGCCTCCCTGGCCCACCTGCTCTAATAAGCATTGCAGTATCCGTGATCCTATTCCAAGCAGATTTGTTATTACCCATCTATATCACAAATCACCATCACCTATTACCCTTCAGTGCCTTTCGGAATCTCGGAGCCGTTTGACCGCCTCACTCTCTCCCCTCTCGTTCTCTCTCTCTCCCCTCTCGTTCTCTCTCTCTCCTGCTGTCTTTCCTATCCCCCTTCTCGGTCTCCTCCGCCATCTTGGGCTCCTCCGCCCCATGTTGGTCTCCTCCGCCCCTTCTCAAGGTACTTCCCCGACTCGCAGAGCGTCCGTCTAACCCGCGCTTCTCTCTTGCAGCCTTAATAATGATGGCTTTCTTAATTTTAATGGGCGACCGCGACACTACCAAATGAATTGCTCCTTTGCACTGTTTGTTCTCTCAGGCGCTATCGCGATAGCGAAGGAGACGCTGCAGTAGGCCACAGAGAGATGGACACGTAGTACCTGCCTAACTCGAAAGAGACCTGGTAACAGGAAAGAAGCACTGGCTGCTTCGCCAGTAGGGAAGGGGTCTAGGTATCTGCTTAGCCTACGCAGGTTTTACTCGACACAGCCTGAAGGAACAACTCCCTTGGATCCCGGAGTGGATGTGACCGAAAATGTACGGTATGGAGTTGACTCTTTACTAGGGGCCTTTGGATTCACAGTTACAAAAAACCATGTCTTGCCTGCTTGCCTGGCTGTTTGTCCTGTTCGTCTTTCCGCCTTTTTAACTTCCTGCCTTTCTGCCGTCGTGCATGGCTGCTGGCCTGCCTGCGTGCATCGCTCTCTGGCTTCCTGCCTGTATGGCCGGCTGCTAATTTGCCTGCCTGCCTGCCTGCCGGTTTGCCTGGGTGCTTGTCTACGTGCCTGCTTGTCTACCCGCTTGCCTGCCTGCCTGCCTGCCTGCCTGCTTGCATGCATGCATGCCTGCCTGCCTGCCTGCCTGCCTGCCAGCCGGTCTGCTGGGCGTGTCCCCGTCTGCCAGGTCTGTTGCCTGGCTGTATGCATCCCTGCATGATTGATATGTCGTGTTTTGCAGGGTGCCTTTTCGGGCATTGCCTCAGGAAAGAGGTGGGGTTTTGGCTGGGCAGCGAAATGTAGAAAGATTGATTGATGGGCAGCAGGTCCCTCGTAGAGGTCTCCTGAGTTTGTCGAGCGTAGCACGTGTCGAGAAGGATGGACTACTCGGTTGGTACACCCATGCACTTTTGAAATACAGACCCTAGTTCGAGTCCAGATACCCCGTCAGATGAGGCCGGTAACAAAATCCTTCTGAATTACCTGGGGCCGGTCAGTTACAATGATGATCTCTCAAGGCCGTCGCCCTTCAGTTACAATGATGATCTCTCAAGGCCGTCGCCCTTCCAGAAAAAGAAAGGATGGACTACAGTCTTCTCTAGAATAGAACGCAGTATCTAGACTGGAAGGTCCCCCAAGTACAGCTATAATGACCTTGAGTTGTATGCGGGTGAAGATGGTAGCTGTGGGCAGTCTCAGCAAATGCGGAGTTGGCTTCGAATATTTATGTAGGAGAGCCGCTGTTCCTGACTATAGTTAAGGAAGTGCAGTTTGGTAAAAGTTGATGGGAACACAGCGTGACGCGTGCCAGGTGGTGGTGCATCGGCCGTGTGGTTGGCTCTGAGTTGTTGTGATTAAAGTCTAAGCTCGATGCCCTGCTTGCGCCAATGATCTACGTTCACTGGGAAGATGGATGAATTAAACGGGGAAATATGTCTCTCCGTGGAACATTGATTGAAGTAGGGAATACTTGTCAGGGCTAATTAGGTTTCCGTGCGGTGGTGGATGGTCTGCCCTGCTGCTTTAGGCACTTGGCATCTTCGTGTTTGTTAAAAGGGAAAAAACCTGAAGCTCCGTATGGAAAGGGAATGCCGGGGCGGGAATACAGGGAGGTGTTGAAAAGGAGAGAAAAAGCGCGGGAAGGAAAAAAGCTCAGTATGAAAAGGGGATGGCGGGAATACAGGGAGGTGTTGAAAAGGAGAGAAAAAGCGCGGGAAGGAAAAAAGCTCAGTATGGAAAACGAATGGGGGGCAATACAGGAGGTGGAAATCAAAGGGAGGTAGCATAAGAAACAAGAAAATCATAGTGAGGAAATCTATCTGAATAAGAGAGCAAAGAAGTCAAGCTACCGTCTTCCTCCGAACACAATTCACCCTGATTATGACTGTACCGAACCGGAAAGATTGCTTGTGTACACTCATTGTCAGGGTGCGTTATGTTCGGGGGAAGACGGTAGAAGACACCGAACATAAGAAGGGAGACCCAGAATTCTGCAGGAGGAATAAGTCCCCCATCAACCCGGGACCAAGAGCTCAGGACGACTGTATAACTGTAAAGAGCAAGATCAGAGAACCAGCGGAGTGTAAATCAGAGAAGCTTAGACAGAAAGAGGGGAAAAAAAAAAAAATGTTTGGAGACTGGAATTGCATTAAAGACCTGGTGTGATAAGCAGAGCGAAAGAATGAAGGCTAAGCACAGAAAATATGTTCTGGGGAGCATCAATCCGGTTGATATCCACTGAAACCTTGTCCTTAAGGTGACGTTACTCTTTACGATAAACGTTGTTTTTGAAACCCGGAAAGGCGTGCACTTCAAGTGTTTTCTGGCTCTCCACTTGAAGTATTTTCAAGTGTTTTCTGGAACTCCATTTGAAGTATTTTCAAGTGTTTTCTGGCTCTACACTTGAACTATTTGATCTGTAGAGCCAGAAATCACTTGAAGTGCACCCCTTGGCCTTTTTCTGAATAGGATGCCGAAACTTTCGGCCTCGCTGCAGGACTCACCAAATGTGCAAAATGAGAGTGAATCTTCCGCAAGAAAATGGATAGGTACACCGCCGTATTTTTTTTTTGTCTTTTGTGCATGTGGTGAGTAGTGGAGCAGGCCCTTGATCCGTGCATTGAAAAGAGGGGTCGTTCAAATACACTCGTAGTGCCCGCTTGTTGTGTTTGGAAGGAAGGTGTGGGTTTCACAGGAAAGGAAGATATGGTACCCGCCGCTTGTTGTGTTTGGAAGGAAGTTGTGGGTTTTGTGGGAAAGGATGATATGGCCGATTTGTTCAGCGATTGTGCGGCTGGATGCTGCTGTCCACGCTCTCTACCCTATGGAAGGGAACCAGGAATACCACGAGATTGGTTTATGTGACAGCTACCCTCAGCGGATGTTCCCTTCTGAAGTCTTTCCTGAATCTGTTAGGAAAATAACCCTCAGCCTCGTCAGGTTGAGCTATGAAATACACAATCTTGCGGGGTTTTGTTCCTTCATTGTGCGACCGACCACAGGGAAGTAGACAACGGGAGTTTTGCAATTGGTTTCTTCACTTGGAGGGAGCGGTGGTCGTGCCTGCTTTCGTTGAGGTCGAATCCGTAGAGAGCAAGCTCACATTTTGCCTTTGTGTTCTACAAGCACCAAGTAGTTTAAGGAACTGGAAATGGAGAACGTACTGCAGAGGGGGAGAAAGCGGAAGGGAGGAAGGTATGTGTGAGCGTGTGTGTGAGCGAGGTAAGACAGGAGATGGGGAGGCGAGCTGCTGCTATACTGTGCTGTTTGTCAGTCCAAGTGAGTGAATTTGTGTGTGTGTGTGTGTGAGAGAGAGGGGGGGGGTGGTGAGGTGCGGCTGAACTATGATTGCTCTGTGTGTGTGTGCGTGTGTGTGTGTGTGTGTGTGTGTGTGTGTGTGTGAGAGAGAGAGAGAGAGAGAGAGAGAGAGAGAGAGAGAGAGAGAGAGAGAGAGAGAGAGAGAGAGAGAGAGAGAGATGAGTAGGTGGTGATCAGTGGTTGAGTATTTGGGGTTAGAATTGTGGTGTTATTGTTTCCTCTGATTGTTTTGAATTTTTGATTGGGCTAATCTGTGCATGTTCGGCTGTGCTATTTTGTGTCTTCTTTTTCTTTGCACTCCTTTGTGTTTTTCAGGGTGATCCTTCGTCACATGCACCAGTGATTTTTGATGATGGTGTCACATACCTTTTTATACAGCACAACAATTTGTATCTAATGACTGCTACACGGCAGAACTGCAATGCAACAAGCATGCTTCTTTTCCTACATCGAGTTGTTGATGTAAGTTCTTGGCATAACCTCACCATCGCCTCTGTTCCATGTCTCAACCAAAGACAGCCTTTTTCTGTATCAGTTCCATCTTGTTTTGCAGAAGATTATGTGTTTATGTCACTCAGAATCTTCTAAATGTCCTCCTCGGTCCTGGGGAATGCTTGTCTTCTTCAAGGAAAAAAAGGATAACCGCCGTGGAAGGAGGTAACCTTCTTTCCCAGTGCCATGAGCAGTGCTTTCTTTCCTCCACTGTTGCATATTCAGTAGCAGCTGATCCCATAGCAAGCTGCTCTGCGGTTCCAACCACTCTTCCACCCCTCATGCCTTGAATAAGACGGATGCATGCTCAGCCTTATGGCATAGATTATGTTTTCCTGATGTTATTGCCGAGGATTTTGGCGAGGATTCTGAAAAAAACACACAGCTGAAAACTTATGATACCAGTTGAAAATCATGTGCAGCTGGGCGCCTGACAAACCAGATCAGATAAAGTAAACGGGGGATACACGTACAATGATGTCGGCAGCAGAAGTCAGCGAGGGTTGGACCCCTGTATTGCCATCACATGCTGATGAGCGGAACTCTTTCCCTCCTTCTTAGCCTATAAGTTCAGAATGAATTGGATGGTTGGGTTGGCTTGTGTTCGGTGAAACCGAAGCACGATGCCCGTACTGCTCTGCAACTGCTAACCTTCCGACTGTAGACTAGAAGCTTGAGAAATAAGTGCTATCAACTGAACCGACTGTACCGGCTAGACATCAAAGACAGACAGTGGAAGCATGGAAGAACAGTCCTGTTATGATGCTGCCTAATTTTTAATGCAAAACCTAACTTGGAGAAGATGGCATTCATTGTACTTCACAGAAGTGGAATGATACCAAGAAAATAAGAGAATAAAGAAGAAAGAGAAGAAGAAGAAGAAGAGAAGATCAATGTTTCCTCCTGTCTACCGCCATCATCATCCCTCACATAACTCTTATTTGAATGGAATAACAATGAATGAATGAGTGGACAAGAATCAATGTCCAAAAGGCCGTAGTTATCCCTAATACTCTAAAGCAAAACGCGGGTCTCGCATGACGCGTCCCGCTGAGACCTTTCCCGCGTGGGCCCGGTGCACCTTGGGCCCGGCGTGGTTTTTTGTTAAGGGCCGTTTTTTTTTTTGGGTAGGTGTTGGCGCGGCTTCGTGGGCCCGGCGGGGTTTTCTGTTTACTGCTATTTTTTGGGGGGGCGGTTGGTGTC
>BFEA01000527.1:825867-838048 GCA_003427395.1 Chara braunii | reverse complement strand
TTTTGGGGACTTGACGTGCTCCTACTGGTACTGTACGGTACTGTAGCCTACCGACCTACAGTGTCTGATCCCACAGGCCCTAAGACTCTAAACAATTGGGGCCTGGACTGTGGTAACTAGGGACCCTAGAACTGGGACTGGGAAAGCTTACAGCGTGAATCCATTCATGATCTACGAAGAGAAATTTATTGATTGCAGTCATGCTTTTCAGCCTGGTAGTCAACATGACATGATCGTCACCAGCTCCGGTACCAGTTTTAGAATCTGTGGATTCTATCATATGATGTTATCAAACAGATAATTGCTTGAACTTGATGGCATCCCACACCGGGTCTGAGACACCCTGCCATTCTTTTGGGCAGGCCGCTTGTCTGCGTGGCCTCTTTTGTGATCCGCTGAGAGGGCCTGAGCCAGCAGGAGGGCTCTACGCAGGTGAGTTCTCAGGCAGGCGTGTGGATGTTTTGTCTGTTCTGAGCTCGTTTGATGTATTTCAGAGCACCTATCTCTGGTATGCTAAAAAACCTGAGCAGAGCTGGATTTGCGATCTAGCCAGTAAAACCACATGCCAAATTGACCTGGGTGTCAGTTCGGTTTTGTCCTGTGCCGGATTGTGTTGTTGTGGTYGAGATTGCCTCATTCAGTTTTCGCCCAAATGGGCACAGGTTTCTCCTGTTTGGACTACCTGGATTTGTGATCTAGCCAGTAAAACCACATGCCAAATTGACCTTGGTGTCAGTTCGGTTTTGTCCTGTGCCGGATTGTGTTGTTGTGGTCGAGATTGTCTCATTCAGTTTTTGCCCAAATGGGCACAGGTTTCTCCTGTTTGGACTTCTGAGGGATTCCGTTTCATGGCTTGGCCAGTTTTGTCTGCGTCCTGAGAGGGCGGACGGAGTAGCACCTCGTACCAATGCTACTACTCAGGGAGCTGGGTCCAGTAGCCTGGGAGGTTGGTTCATTCATGCATTGCCGACAGGCTGCAGGATTGGCGAGTGGAGCCACCCAGTGGTAGGGTGGAGTGAGCACTGAATAGAAGTAGGAGGGTCAGCTGCTGATGCAGCATGTGGACCTGGACATGGGTTGGAGGCCAGGCCAAATGTTTTGTGACTGAGCGTGGGAGTTTGGCCACACAGCCTCCCATCTGGACCGGTGGATCCCAGATCAATCGAACAGCTCGATTGAGAGGGCAGAGGGAGTAGCACCTCGGTGAAGTGCAACTCAGGTAGCAAGGTCCAGTAGCCCAGGAGGCTGGTCCATTGAAGAGCGAGGCAGCCCAGTGTTAGAGCAGCGTAGCACTGCGTGGAAATAGAAGAGGTGTAGCAGAGCCGGTCACTTGCCTGATGGCATAGCTTGCAGGTCTGCTGGTGGCCATTACCGGCCTTCTTCTTCAAGTGCATCAGTGGCTCAAGGCTCTGCCTTTCAGCGGTCAGTACGCGGACTGCAGCAGCGGCTCAAGCCAGAGTGCCCTGAGCAAGATCTAACAAATGGGAAGCTAAATGATGCAATTTACTGATAGCCGTGTGCAGCTGTGGCATCTCCCTCATCTCGCATGTGCCTGGTGATGAACAAAATTGCGTCCCCACTTCCTTGTCTTCCCAAAAATGACCGAAAGTCGAAACTCGCTACTCACAGTCAGACGGTACTTCCCCCGGGAGAGGGCTCCCAGTGTGAGACGACTATTCTGGACTCGATGCAGGCTTGGGTTCAGGCGCTGGGGATGCCAACAAGTGACAACACAATCTCCAGTCCTACAGGTGCTGGGGTCGAATCCCATTGGCTGCAATAGAAGAAAACTAGCTAAAACACAAGTTTGACCATTCTGTGGTAATGACGTAGGCAATTTCCAGTGCTGGTCGGGTGTCAATGTCTGCAGTGTTTCTCTTGGCTTCTGCATAGTATCGAACGAACAGGATCCAGTCTTCTTTTGCCTTCGTGTTTCTTCTTCATGTAAGTATACAGCTGCTAAGATAGTTTCTGAACTTTGTGTGGGATTTGATGCAGACTGACCATGATCATGTGCCGGTTGTTCTCAGGTCTTCAAACACTATTTTGAGGAGTTAGAAGAAGAATCGCTGCGAGACAATTTTGTTGTTGTGGTAAGTTTGGTAACACTGCCTCCTAGGGTAGACATGGCTCTCTGTACATGCAAATCTGGGTGTGGGTGGGTGGGTGGGTGAGAGAGAGAGAGAGAGAGAGAGAGAGAGAGAGAGAGAGAGAGAGAGAGAGAGAGAGAGAGAGAGAGAGAGAGAGATTATGAAGGAGAAAAGTGAAGGGGAATCATCCATCACAAATAGTTTTATTTGTTGTTTCATATAGAAATGCTGCGAAGCAGAAGTAGCAGGATAAGGGCGAGTTGTGGTTTGCAAGCCCGTCTGTGGTCAAAAGTGACTTTTTTGGTCAATTGCGGTCCATTTGCAGGTGTGACTGATTATCCCCGAACCTTGTGATGTTTGACTTACCCATCAGATGTTTAACAGATGCTAGTTCGTGTGCCCCTTGTTGATCAGGGGTTTCTTGCAGTTTTATTAAACCACAGTCTCCCCAGAGCATTTTTATTAAACCACCAGTTCACACTGGCGGAAGTTGACCAAGCTACCTTACAAGGCTTGCGAGCCTGGAGGTGAACTTTTTCAAAGTGGCCTCCGGCTTTAACTACTGGCCCAGGCCGGAATTGAAAAGCTGTTGCCGTGTACACCAGTAAGAGCTGCACTTTGTTTCAGGTGAACCGGCGGTTTAAATGGAATGCGTATGTGTTTGTCAATTTCAAAAGCATATAATTTCTTTTTGGTTCCCAATGCACGAAGTCGCTCTGTTTCAATATGATGATAGAAGATGATTCAAGGGATCAAGGTCCATCAAACCGTTTCTGAAAGCAAGAGAGTTGAGGCCTCTATTTGTAGTGGGATTTTTTCGTCGCAACTACAACCTGATGGAAGTTCCCTGAGTTTCCTTTGGCTCAAACTTCGGGCTGCAGTCTTTATTTTATCAGAGTCAAGGTGTCTTTTCTGTCCCGGCAGGAAAAAAAAACATCCAGAAAGAACTTATGTACAAGCCTAGGTTACGCTGTGTCAATCCAAACATAACTTTACTATAGTAACGCTAATAGAAGAAGTTCGTCATTGCAATACCATCAATGTCTCCAGGAAAAAAAGTGAAAAAAAAAGACATCAACGTCATGGTAATCACAGAAGGTCTCACCTTTGCAGCTTGTGAATAAGCTCTGCTAAGCTTTCGTGATAATCTGAGGGTATGCTCGGCAATCTTGTTACTTCCGAGCTGAATGGGTAGGTAGGGGAGACAGGGGTGAAAAGCGGGAGAGGGGTGGGGGGCCGGGAGGCAGGGTTGAGCCAAATTCAACTACACTTGATTCAACAGAGTCCTCCAGAGCATTGGAGTTCAAACATAACCATTTTTTTTATATTTTGCTGTCAAGAAAGTAGTGCGTTTTTCTGAATTGCATTGTCCCCAACTGGGGGGCAAAGATCACGGTCGGCGGGAAGTAAGAGGATGAGCGAAAGCACAAGCAGTTGAGGATGGGATGGAGATGCCTGCTACTTTAGCACTCGAATAGAACAGATGTATGTTAAATCAAAAGGTGTTCTATGCGTTCTATTTGATGAAACTAGTATGCCTTATGTTCGGGGGCCGGACGGTAGCCCCCATGCTTTGTTGCTACAATTGCATCGAGTGCAAGCATTGCCTCATCTCACAGCAATCATAATGGTGTTCTTTTCGTAGGAAGATGTTTGCATTCATAATCAGTGCCTGTTGTGTGGTAGCTGTGGCCCAGCATCTACACATCAGGTCTTTTCTAAAGCAACGAAGATTAACGTTGCCAGAGCAGAAAAGCTGGGGAAGATGAGAAATGGGTCAGTTTTGTGGCGAAGCATTGTTGAGATACGTGGGCAGCAGTGGCTTTGATCAGGCTGCCGCTTGACAATAAGCTTTTCTGTTGTTTTGCATTTGTTGTTTTGAACAGTATGAGCTCTTAGATGAAATGATGGATTTCGGCTACCCTCAGTATACGGAAGCAAGGATATTGAGTGAGTTTATTAAAACTGACTCTTACAGAATGGAAGTTGTGCAACGGCCGCCGATGGCAGTCACGAATGCTGTCTCGTGGCGGAGTGAAGGTATTCGGCACAAGAAGAACGAGGTAGGGTGTTCGTCCGTCCACATTTGCCCAACTCTACCCATCCGTGCATGTCTATCCATTCACCCATCCCTTTCCATCCATCCATACGCTGATCCATCCATCCACCCATCAAATCATCGGGCCATCCATTGTTGAAGTTTATTCATCTATATCGAGCCATGCAGTAAACCTCAGTTTCTGTTGCTTCTTTCCATACGGAGGATTTCTTTTCTCTTTGGAATCCATTCTGATTCCTTTTTGTTTTGTCATGATTGTTGTGGCTTTCAGCCTTGATCACTCTTGTACTTCGTTACTTTGGCATGTTGTCCCAATGGAAAGGGGTGACAGATCTTTCACGTTACACAACTCGAGACGTCCGTCTTTTTCTGATTTAAGCCACCCACCCAAATGTTCAATTTGCAGCCAGAATTCGTCGAGTTTTAGACTACTGTTAATGTCTGACCCTGGGAACGACTCAGCATTGCAGCAGCTGCTCATCATTTGTTTGCTGTGGTTGAGGGTTTGTTCCTCAAGTGTATAACGTGTTTCAGGCAGCCCGCGTTTGGTTGTAGCCCGAGGTTGAAAATCATTCTTCCATTCTTGGTGTATATTTAAATGGTATGCAGATTGGTGATTGTTTGGGTCGTGTGGTGTGCTATATATATAAGGCTGGTTGTTCTAGGATGCCACTGGACTAGACTGGCACTACTCTGTCGCATGATTGAAGAAGACTGCAATGGACCTAATCGCCATCTGAATGTCCTTTACGCTAGCTTTGTCTAGCAAATTTGCAGATGGGCCTGATGGTTCAAGGGGGTACGCGAGCAGAGCGGTATTGGATCTCTGCAGGGATGCACAACCCAGTCTGCATTTCCGGATGGCATTGTTTAATCATGGAGAGACAAGTCTTGAAGAGTGTGAGGTGACCTGTGTGTGACATAAAAATGGTGCTGATATGTTGCTTTCGGCAGTGGGGAGGTAGCGGCAGGCTCCTCCGTTGTCTGATTGTATTGTTGGCAGCCATTCGGTTCTTAACTCCATGGTTGCACTGGAGGGAACCTTTTTTTTTTTTTTTTTTTTTTTTTTCCTTTTTTTTTCTTTTTTTTTTTTTTTTTTTTTTTTTTTTTTCCCTTCCACTTTTCCTTGTCTTTGCTACTGGTAATTAATCGTTACATCGTACTTCGCATGTGTGTTTTGGCGGATACCTGCTGGGATGGGTCTTAGGTCTTCTTGGATGTTGTTGAGAGCGTGAATATCCTTGTGAACAGCAACGGGCAAGTCGTGCGCTCAGAAGTGGTGGGAGCGTTGAAGTTCCGAACTTACCTCAGGTAACAGAAGAAGATTGGATTAGGGGGATTGTCTACATCAGTTTGCACAAGTTTGCGGAATCTTGCTACTGTTTCGCTGTACAGGACTGCAATCTGCAGCTGAGTGAGTCAGTCTGGCGGGTTTGTTTCTGGCAGCTCAAAAGTTAAATGAATGGCAAGGAAAGGAAACGGGTTGGGGGTCATAGACACCTCATGGAATCAGACAAGTACAATATTGTCAGGTATTAACAACCTTCTTGAAAACAAAATTGGCAGGAGTTGGGGGTTATAGACACCCACTTCAATTTTGCAGACAGAGAGGAGCCTTTCCCAGAGGAGGGCAGGGAGTGGATCGGCGGGTAGTGAGGGGGGGGGGAGAAGGTCTAGGCAATACCAAGCGAGGGCTTCCATGTTCTGCTCTATGGTCGTCTTTCTGTGAAGTCTGGCCCAGAGAGCATCGAGAAGCATACCTGTGATTGTAGTCTTGGTTTTCCGCCCTGTGATACTCCAACCCTTCGCTGGCAACAATTTCTGTCAGCATCCAACGGATGTGATTATCCTGGATCGCCTCCCAGACGGAGTGCCATCGGTCTTGCATTGATCATGATGGTGGTCTGGCTCAATCAAGATGCTGCAGCTCTTGCTGCCCATGTGTGTCTGACCTGTTGACTGATTGTGCCACTGTGTTTGTCGAGCATACCGTGCTGCTCGTGCTGCTCTTGTGAACAGGCATGTAGGTGGAGATCAATTGACGTGAGCCACGGTGTGGGCTATTGTTCTCTTTTGTAACTGGGCATGTGTAGTTCCATTCCTATGTGCCACTTTTTGGGTATTGTTATGATCCCCGAAATCTCACAGTGCGAAATTAAAAAAAGAGACGACACCGTTCATTTGCAACGAAAGAGATTGGGAGGAAGAAGAAGATTAACACAAGCTGGAACCAATATCATATCCTCCAGCTTGCCACCATCTCTCTCCCCCATCATCAAGATTTGTCATCGTCCTTTAGTTATATGCCTGAGGCAATCCCAACAAGCCGTTGCTTAGTACTATCTCCATCTACTGTCTTCACCCGAATAGAACTTCTGGCATTACAGCTGTATTTGGCACAACTTCCAGTCCAGATGCGGAGATAATGACCAGGCATGATATTTGGGTGAAGACGGTAGTACCTGGAGATTTAGAATCAGAATTATGAGGCGTGTCGCTTGATGTTGTTCAGTGGTTAGTGAGAAGGGGAGGCGTCTGGTAGATGGGAAGTTAAGGGGCAACTTTCAAGAGTGTCATGTCTGCTGATCTTCAATGTTTCCTTCCCTTTCGCCGTGATTGTTTTGCTTATGCAGTGGTATGCCAGAATGCAAGCTTGGATTGAATGACAGGGTATTACTAGAAGCGCAAGGTCGTTCGACCAAGGGCAAGGCAATAGATCTAGACGACATCAAGTTCCACCAGTGAGTATTGCTGTTTGACAGATTGTTCTCTGCTAACCTTCTTTGAATCTCTTATTTGTAACTTCGTAGGTGGCTGTGTTCCGTTTCCAGCAGGTTTTCTAAGAGATCAGGAGCACCATTATTGTTCGCAACGTTCATGGTGCCGCGATGCCTGCGTTGTTTTCTGTTAGAACTGTGGATTTGCTTTGTACATTACATGCCTGTTTCGACGTTTTTGCCTTTTCTTTTTTCCAGAAGGGCAACGGCATTGAGTTATGTCATCATTGAAGTGACCGAACCCTGGTAATTCAGAATGCTTTCATTCTGTTCATTCCGCTGTGTCTGTTTTGTTTTCCGTTTTCCGGGAAACAGGGCTCCTTCTATGGGTGGAGAGTAGCACCTGCTGGAAATTGGGTCCGGCGTCCCTGAAGAAAGTTTTCACACTCTGTAAGGATGAACTGTCAGTCGAAAGCCCAAATGTCTTGTCAATCTCCTCCCTTAAACATAGTATCTGGATTCCAACGCAGGTCTGCATTTTAATAGGTCATGGTTGTACTGACTGATGCCTGTTTGAACTGTCGGGTCCCCCGTCTCTTGCATTTTGATGATGACAACCTCCGTTGCCAGCATCATAGCTGCTTTAATCTGGCTCTATTTTATCTGCAAGCATGAAACTTCGGTCAGTTCTCTGCAGCATAGCTACATGAATCTGCCTCTATTTTGCGTGCAAGTTGGAGAATGGACGTACATGGTTTCATGTGTGGCCTGACTGAGTATTCTATTCTTATTTTGTTTGTCATTATCACGTCTTGCAGGTGTGTGCGGTTGGCGAGGTTTGAGAACGACAGGACGATTTCCTTCATACCTCCAGATGGAGCCTTTGACCTGATGACGTATCGGCTCAGCACGCAGGTGCTGTTCTCCAAATGCATCTGCATTGTTTGCATGGGTGCGGCTTCCTTCTTTTCTGGCATCATAAAACGTGCAATGTTCCTCTACCAGACTGCTGCTTTGGGAACAAACAAGCTGCTGCTTTGGCCCCTTGTCCACATTCTCTTCAGTTCGGAATGGCGTAATTTCAGCTTTGCTACTTTCGAATGAAAAGCAAGTGAACCATTTACGCTATGGTGCCACATGTTGCTTACTCGTTGCGCCTGGAGTCTGGTGGTTGTCTACTCAAAAGCTCTTTAGTGAAAAAAAAAACGCCGTGGGTAATTTACAGCCATGCATCGATCATATTGTGGGATTGTCGCCCCAGTTTGGTGCCCACTGTCGACTCTAAAAACAGCATGATGAGGCTGGGTATCGTCAAGCACACCCAAGAGATAGTGACTGATATTTGTTTGGTCTTTAAAATCAAACAAGCGAACGCCCGCCTCGGCTTCGCGCGCGGTGGACACCTTCTCCTCCTCCTCCCCCTTGCCCCGCTTGGCGTTGTCTGCCGCCCCCTCTTGTCTTACTCCTGCATCCGCCTCCTCTTTGGGCACCTCCCCGTCCTCTGCTGTGTGCTCCCGTCGACTGTTGAAATATATACCCGAGTTCAAGTGAGCCATGCGTCGGTACACCCAGCGACTGTGGAAATAGACACCCGTGTTCAAATCCAGATGCTGCCAGATGAGAGCGGGGGATGTCGTTTGTGCATGTGGTGAGTAGATGAGCGAGGCCGAAAACACCCACTTGGGGCATTACCATCGGCGTTTCCACTACTGTCCACATGAACAAACGATAAAAAAATATGGCAGTGTATCTTTCCTTGTTCTAGCGGAGGACCCACTCTGGGCCCTTAGTCTCATTGCAATGTATCTTTCCACGTTCTAGCGGAGGATTCACTCTGGCCCCATGACTATGGGCCTTGCTCCACCACTCTCGAAATGAGACTGAATCCTCTGCTAAAATCTGGAGTGTTACATTGTCATTTTTTTTTGTCTTTTGGGCATGTCAAGAGTAGTGGAGCGAGGCCCTAAGGTAGGGAAGATCCACTACGCTCCAAATGTGCAAAATGATACTGAATCCTCCGCTAGAACATGGACAGAACATCATACCTGCAGTGCACCTGTGTGGTGCGGTGAGCGTGGCGTGATGCGTGCTTGGTCAGTGTGTGCCCAGACCGGACGCCCACTTATTTGCATCTTGCTTTCGTGCCCAGCATGTCTTGCTGCAGTGCGCGGGGGGTGCGACTGCCCAGCGCGGTTTTCCCTTTTTTTGGTGTTGTCTGTCCTGTTGAGTCAGCTGCGAATTTTGGTTGCGTGTGGCTGGGGGGATGGACTTTGTGTTTTCCGTCAACTGTAAAGGAAAAACAAGAAAAAGAAGAAGACACAAAGCAAAGAAGAAAAGACAAGACCGTGGGCCTCACCACATGCACAGAAGACAAAAATATGGTGGTGTGTCTTTCCATGTTCTAGCGGAAGTTTCATTCTCATTATGCACATTTGGTGAGTACTGGAGCGAGGGCGTGTGTCAGACTGCATACGATTCTCTCGTACTCATCATGACGTAGCTCCATCCACTACTTGCCAAATGTGCAAACTGAGAACGAGTCTTCCACTAGAAGAATGGGCAGATACACCACAATCATTTTTGTTTTTTTGTGCAAGTGGTGAGTAGTGGATCGAGGCGTTAAAGCATTCCCAACTGGGGAGAACTTCTGGCACGCGTGAAAACACAACAAAACAGAAAACAAAAAGAAAACGTTAGCTGCTTTTCTGTAAGGTCCTACGCGGGACTGTATCCAACCTCCAAATTGCGTTGAGTGCATTCAGAGAGAGGGGGTAACGGCCATGTCGCCCTGAAGTGGCCGTTCCCCGTCTCTGTCTACCTCTGACAGTGAGCTGGTTCAGGTCCAATAATCCAGGATGAAGGTGTCAGACGTAGGGTTTATGCAAGTGCCACCCACACTCATCATGACTGCATCCGACCTGGAAGACAGGTAAGAAACCTTTGGGATTCTGGACACAATACATTTTTTTTTTCGGGGGGGGGGGGGCGGAACATGTGACATCATCTTTGTTTTGGGGGTGCTGTCATGCACGGCCCCCAAATTATTTCTTCTCTTGGCTGCTCGGTTTTCCTCAAGGGAGGGCCGAGGAGTGCCACAGCACCCTGACCCTCCGAATTTTTTTCATGGATCCCCATTTAAAGGGTTTGCGGAGCATAGCGAGGCGCCGCAGCTATGGGACAGATACATTGCGATAACTTTTTGGCTTTGTGCATCTGGAGAGTACTGGAGTGAAGAACATGGAAAGATACATTGCCATATGTTTTGTCGTTTGTGCCTCTGCCCAACTAACAAACTGACGAAATTCAACTGGCCGTCGTGACAGTCCAACTTCACAAGTCTTTGGGTGGAAAGGTCAACAGATGTGACCGTTTCACGCTGCACTGAAAAAACTCTGGCACAGATGTGACCGTTTCATGCTGCGCTAAAACACTCCGGCAGAGAATGTCCATCTCCTCATCTGATATGATATTCCGTCTCCTCTTGCGGTTATCTTCTCTTGCTAAAAGCCCTGCCTCTTGTCACCTGTACTTGGCACAGTTTTGCCATCGTCGATCGCTGTCTTGATGGGAGCTCGGTTACGATTATTAAAGCATGTCTTGACGGGAGCTCGGTTGCTATAACAAAAGCACCAGTCCATGAGCACCTGGGCTGCGGGCCTGACACCTCAAATTCTGGGGAAGAGCGAAACGAAAATGTGACCGCCGATCCAGTTTATGAACGGCAGGGACAGCGTTTGATGTTTCGGCCTCGTTTTCTTGTGGTGACAAGTTTCGGACTGCAAGGCTGGGGCCGGGTTCTACTTGTGGTTTAACACATCAACCTTAAACCACCAGTGCTTGGCCCAGCTATCGGCCGCGGAAAAGAATATAGAGTAGAAACGTTTCTAGTTGGATGAATTTGGGTGCTCCTGTAGTGGCCGGTACGTTTCCTAAAATCGTGGCTTGTTAATGGGCACGACATTAGGAAGTACTGGTGGTTTAAGCGTCCGGTGTGAGGTCTGTCATTCCCTGGAGCACGTGTTGAGCCCATTATTGACCTCTGGTTTGTCCTGAGTCTCCCCTCTTGGATCTGTGCCTATGATTGTTCCCTTTACCGCGTGTATACTAATCAGCGGTGTGTTATTGTCAGCGATTCGTCTACAGCATATGTGGTTAGCTTTTGTTCATATGTGGTTAGCTTTTGTTCATATGTGGTTAGCTTTTGTTTATGTCGTCAAGTCTGCTGCTCTGGTGAAAGAATGACTGCCTACATGAGTCAGTCCTTGTTATCGCCTTATCCTCCTGTGTGTGCTGATTAAAGGATGGGTAGGTTTTCTGTTGGCTGAGCTCTTTTCCTGTGTGTACATGCCCTATGACTGTTCATTGTCTATTCCTTTACATTGGCCAGAGCGATAACATTGGCTGTTTTTTGTAACTCTTTGCCGCTGATTCCAACCCTGGTTAGTATTCAGAATTCATGTGTTTCAACCCATGGCTGGGTGTGGTACAGGTCCGCCCATTGATATGGGTTGAAGCTCAGGTGGAGAGACACTCACGGAGCCGGGTCGAGTACATGGTGAAAGCTCGAAGCCAGTTTAAGGAGCGAAGGTTAGTGTCTGTGAGATGTCTTTTGTGGTGGATGGTACCAACTTCGTAAATACCGATAGGCAAGGTTCTGATGGCTGTGTACTAATGCTTAAGCATAGCATTTGCCTTTCCTCTTGAGGGGCATAGCATTTGCCTTTCCTCTTGAGGGTTGCCTGTAATCCACTATTGGGTAGTATCAGGTATGTTTTGCCGAGTGCAGAGATAGTGTTCAAACTGAGTTCCAGTAACACTTCATTTGCCTGGTGGCGTACACTAATCTTCTTTGGATGACTCAAGAGAGGGACGTGTTCGTATACAGACAGGACCGATGTATCTCTTCAGCACGCACATCTTGTCCGGCATTATCGCCTGATGAATCAAATTTGCGGTTCTCCCGAGAGGCATCCGGGCAGGACAGCTCTGGGCCTTGGATAAACAGTCTGTTGGCAGTACCTTTTCCCTAGTAGCGAGCTTGTATGTAGTACATGTCCACGGAGAACATTCAGACTGGCCCAGACCTTTAGGGTTTTTGTGTGACAGACGTGCTCGAAGGCTCCCCACTTGGTGTGCGGGGTATTTCTTCACAGCTGCACTCGCACCTCTTGATGTGTCTTTCATCAACATGTGCAGGTAAACTGTGTGTGTGTGTGTGTGCGTGTGTGTGTGTGTGTGTGTGTGTGTGTGTGCATGTGTGTGTGTGTGTGTGTGTGTGTGTGTGTGTGTGTGTGTGTGTGTGTGTGTGTGTGTGT
>BFEA01000527.1:788570-814013 GCA_003427395.1 Chara braunii | reverse complement strand
TATATTTTATGCAGAAGAATAAACTAACCAACATTTACCTCCATGTTAGATCAAAATTAGTTACCAAATTTGAAATAAAAATTACATATTGAAAATAAATAATAATAATAAAAATTAAAAAAAAAAAAATGAGAATGAATTTATTGAGCGGGTAAGCTCGTTTTTGACACCGCCATCGTTGAAGATTCTTATTCGTTTTTGGCTTTGATAAATGCGATGAATATATATATATGAGTATCTTACATAATAGAGAATTTGCTAATAAAGTTTGAGAAATAAAGGATAAGCAAAAAGAAAAAAGAGAAAAAAAAAAAAATGAGTGAGTGGGCAAGCAAGCTTTGACACTACCATCTTTGCCGATATTTTTTTATTTTTTTCTGGCTGAACAAAATGGCTTCAAAATTAAGAGGGAGATATCTTACATCACAAAGAACTCACCAAAAATACGTTCAGAAAAAAACAATAATATTTAGGTGCCAAAATATTTTTTTGCGGGGTCCGAACCCCTTCAGGTTCAATCCCCATAGGGGCACCCGAATGCCCAAACATTCGGGGTTCAGCTTAGGGGCCTCCGTACGTTTGTGTAATCCGAATACAAGACTTGAACATAACCAATGGGTTGGCAGACAAACACCTAACCATAAGGCTAAGTGGGCTGGGGTGTAAGTGAAGCTCGAAGAAGAGCACTTCACCCCACCCCAGCACGTAGATTGCGTGACACGGTGTACCCAGCCACACTCACCCCTACACAGCCACACTGCACATTGTACAATCTCTACGGTGGTTACCGCGCGAAAGCACGTGTAATCCAAATAAAAGACTCGAACACACAACCAACGGCTTGCCAGGTGTTCGTGACGGGTTACCGGCGTTCGGGACGGGCTGAACGCCCGAACGTTCGTCACCCCCTTTTAAATCGTTCGGCCAATCAGTTGAACGCGGACCCAAAAAAAAAAAAAAAAAAATTAAAATCCGAAAAATATGGAAACAATATATGTTATACAGAAGAATAAACTAAACAACATTCGCCTCAACGTTACATCCAAATTTTTTATCAAATTTGAAATAAAAATCAAATACTAAAAATCAATAATAATAATGATTTAAAAAAAAAAAAAAAAAAAAAAAAMWTTWTTGAWTGKKTKWKKTYKTTTTKKWYTCTGCCAGCTTAGGTGATTTTTCTTTTTTTTTTGGCTGTGACAAATGCCATGAAAATTAAATTTGTGTATCTCATATAATAGAGAATGTACCCAGGGTCACCAGCCCGTACGTACGGAGTTCCCCGGGCATATCTCCGTACGTACGGGCGTTCGGGGTCCAGTACAGGGTCCGAACTTGACGACATTCGGCCCTCGCCAAAAATTATTTCGGGGTCTAAAAAGAACTATTTTTTTCTGAATTTTTGTTTTGTGAGTCCTCTATGAGATGAGGTATATGCCTATAAATTTTTAAGTCTTTTGGCTAGCCAAATAAGAATTAAAAATCGCCAAATATGGCGGTCTCAAAACGTGCTCGCCCACGTTTTTCTTCACTTTTKACTTTTTGTTTTCACTTTAGTTCAAGGTCTAAATAATTTTATTATTTTTTGAAACTTTTTTTAGTGGGTTTTGCATTATAAGAAGTACACATCTGTAAATTTTCAGGGCATTTAGCTCTGCCAAAAAAAAAAAAGAAAAATCTCCAAAGATGGTGGTGTTGAAAACGTGCTCGCTCATTTGCTAAATATAGTTTTGTTTTTTTTTTGTTATTTTTATTATTAGTATTTATTTTATTTTTATTTCAAATTTGGTAAGGAATTTGGATGTAATGCTCAGACAAATCTTGCTTAATTTGTTTTTTTTTCATAACTTTTTTTTTTTTTTTTTTTGTCTGCGTTCGTTCCGAACGGCTAAACGCATTCCCAAGGAGTCCCATACGTTCGGGCGTTCGGGTTCGGGTTCGGGCGTTCGGCCCGTCCCGAACGTCGTTTACCCTGAATATACCAATAAAGTTTGAAAAAATAATATTTTTTTTCATGCCCCAAAATAAAGGAAAAACAAAAAGTGAAAAAAGAGAAAAAACAAATTACTAAGTGGGCAAGCAAGTTTTGACACCACCATCTTTGCCGATTTCTCATTTTTGTTTTGGCTTAACAGAGTGGCTTCAAAATTAAGAGGGAGATATCTTACATCACAAAGAATTCAAAGAAAAAAATTCAGAAAAACAAAATAATATTTAGGCTCCAAAATATTTTTTTGCGGGGTCCGAACCCCTTTAAGTTCGGGCCCCGTACGGGGACCCGAACGCCCGAACACCCGAACGTTCGGGGGTTAGCTTAGGAATCTCCGTACGTTCGGCGTGACAACCCTGTGGCAGCTGGAGTTAAGATGGATTATCATTTACACTGTAATCAGTTATATATATATATATATATATACGTATACATCTGTTTGATTATATATATATAGATTTATACAGGATAATTGGCTTGCACGTACGGAGGTCCCCGGACCCACCTACGTACGGGCGTTCGGGGTCCGACCCCGAAGAGGTTCGTTCGGTCCCCGCTAAAAATTATTTCGAGGCTTAAAAGTTGATGTATTTTTTTGAAGTTTCTTTTGTGATTTCTCTACGATGCGACTTACATGCCTATCAATTTTCAAGTCATTCTGTTAATCAAAAAAAGGAAAAAAAATCGCCAAAGATGGCGTTGTCAAAACTTGCTCGCCCACTTACTATTTTTTTTTTTTTCACTTCATTGGTTAAACAATTTTATTATTTTTTTATATTTTTTGTAATGAATTTTGTAGTATGTGATTCGCGAAGGAGACATCTGTAAATTATTTGGGCATTTGCCTGTGCCAAAAAGAATGAAAAATCGTCAAAGATGATGGTGTCGGAAACGTGCACGCTCACTCATTAATTTTAATTCTCTTTTTAATTTTATTTTTAATTTTACTGTTTGTATTTTATTTTTAATTTGGTAAGGAATTTGGACGTAATTCTTAGAGGCGAAGTCCCACCACCCAAGTTGAAATTTTTCAAGGTAGAGCTTTCTATCACGTGTGGCATGATGGGATGGAGGTCTGTCGTTGATGTATTGCAAATCTAATGGTGTGGAATACAGGAGAATAACCTTGTTACATTTTGTCATGTTGTAGATTTTTTATTTGACGTGAAATTCGTTTTGTAGTATGCTTTGGCCCTTTCGGTTTGGGCCCAAAACCATTTTATGTTGAGAAAACTACCTCACCCCCCTCCCCAGGGAAGATTTCTCAACTTAAGTGTCTTTCTTTTTTTTGTTTTTTTAGACATCATGACATATTGAAACAGAGCAACTCTAACAGCTGTGTTTGACTCTCTGGCTAACATCTTGAAACAGAGCAACTCTAACAGCTGTGTTTGTCTCTCTGGCTGACATCTTCAAACAGAAAAACTCTAACAGCTGTGTTTGGCTCTCTTGCTTCGAACTCGTTTCCTTCTTTATGCAATGAACGCATTTGGCCATTCATGTTTTCCCTGTTCATTTTACAAATGGTGACCTCCTGTCCCCTCAGAACGGGGAGTATCACTTTTCCAGGAGGACATTCATTCCGATTGTGTCAAACGTGTTTCCTTTCTTTGAGTTCGGTTATTAATATAAGGAGAAAAGTTGTTTCCAACGAAAAAGTAGTCACATTACGTTCGACCGCTTCTTGTTTTGAATTTATTAATGTCGAAATGGTGTCATACTGTTGCGTTTTCTAGACTTAACTTGGGTGGTAGGATTTCACCCCAGACGAATATTCTTTATTTCTAGGTTACCAATGGTCCGGGGGCCGGTCGTCTCCCCCGGACGTCTCCCCCATACGCCTGGTACCCCCGTCGTCCGGGAAAATAAGGTTTTTTTTTCGTAATTTTTTTTTTTTTTTTTTTTTCAGTTTTCGATTTTTAACTTATAATAGATTGCCAATATTGAACATGACTCCAAGACAAAAGTTGCTTGTATTGTTATGTTACATAACATATATTGTTTTCAGATTTTTCTGAAAACTTTTTTTTTTTTTTTTTTTTTTTTTTTTTTTTGCACTGGGCCGGACAACCCCTAACCGATCGGACGTCCGACCAGACCTCCGGTCGGACATCCTAGACGGTCAGGGGGGTCCCAGTACGTTCGAGCATTTGGGTTTGGGCATTCGGCCCGTACCAAACGTTCGTTATATATAGGGTTGCCGGCCGTTCGGAACGCCCGAACCCAAACGCCCGAACGTACGAGACCCTTTCGGAAGGCGTTCGGCCGTTCGGGCCGAACGCAGACCAAAAAAAAAAAAAAAAAAAAAAAATTCAAAAAGTTCCGAAAAAACACTGTGTTATGGAGAAAAATAAACTAAACAACATTTGCCCGGGCATTACATCCATATTTTTTACCAAATTTGAATTAAGAATCAAATACAAAAAATAGATACTATAATAAAAATAAGAAAAAATAAAAAGAACGTTGGTTATATACAGGGTTGCCGGCGTTTGGGACGGGCCGAACGCCCGAACGTACGGGACCCTTTCGGAAGGCGTTCGGCCGTTCGGGCCGAACGCAGACAAAAAAAAAAAAAAAAAAAAAAAAATTCAAAAATTTCGAAAAAACACTATGTTATGGAGAAAAATAAACTAAACAATATTTGCCTGGGCATTACATCCAAATGTTTTACAAATTCGAATTAAAAATCAAATACAAAAAATAAACATTATGATAAAAATAAAAAAAAACAAAAAGAGAATTAAAATGAGTGAGTGTGCAAGCACCTTTTCGACACCGCCATCTTTGCCAATTTTTAATTTTTTTTGGCATTGACAAATGCCCTAAAAATTTACAGATATGTAGTTTACATAATCAATAACTCATTAATTTTTTTTCAAAAAATAATAAACTTTTTTAGGCCCCGAAATAAAGTGAAAACAAAAAGTTAAAAGTGAAAAAAAACAAAATAGTGAGTGAGCGAGCACGTTTTGACATCCTCAGTTTGACAATTGTTAATGTTTTTTTGAATTAGCAGAATGGCTTCAAAATTTATAGACGTGTAGGTTACATCATAGAGTAACTCGCAAAAAACAATTCAGAAAAGAAAAGTTATTTTTAGGCCCCGAACTTTTTTTTGGCGAGGGCCGAACCTAAAGGTGTTTGGCCCCCGAATGGGACCCCGAACGCCCGAACGTTCGAGGGCCAGCCCGGGGGGCCCTTAAACCCTGTATATATATATATTTATATATATATAACTATAGCATCAGAGATTGATGCAACAATCTCAACTTTTGTAGCAGAAATTGCTGGAGTGAGAACCAAAGTTGTAGAAGTCGAAGCTACAGGAGCCGAAACTGCAGCACTGAAAACCGCAGTTTCAGTTGTAACAAACGAGGGATGTGACAAACTCATTCGTAAGAGTTGACCAACTCATCAAGAGGCTGAACCCCGTAATTTTGACTACCATAGTGGCTCTGGACCACTTGACTGGCCGACAAGGGGAAAAAATAAAAAATATCAAAAAATATAGTTTGTAATTTTTTTTTTTTTTTTTTTTTTTTTAAATTTGGATGTGACCCTAAGGAAAAAGTTGCTCGGTTTATTTTTTTGCAAAACATCTAGGCTACTAGCGGGGTTGCCTGGGTTACCCTATTTTCTCGGGCGGTCTGGGCGTGCGAGGACCATGTAAAAATATATTTTTGTAACTTTATGTTTTATGTTTTATTTGATAAAGAATTTCGATGCGGCCCTGAGGCAAAAGTTATTTAGTTTAATGTTCTCCATAACATAGTTCTTTTTCAGAGGTTTTTTATTTTTTTGTTTTTGCTTGTTGGGAACTTCTTTGGCGCTTGCATGGTCGGGCGGCGAGGGCAAACGAGGTCATCCAGGCGGCCCGACTGGTAGCCTTAGATGTTATGCAAAAATTGTTTGAATAATTTTTGCCTTAGTGTCTAGCTTTCCCGGGGCGCCCGGCCGGGCATGCCCTGTCGGGCAACCCGGGCACCCCGCCCGGGTAGGGACCACGCCCGGGGTACCCTGGGCATGAAAAAAACCCACCAAGTTTTTTTTTTTTTTTTTTCAACCACCAGATCTTGCTGCGCTTTAGGAATAATGCCCAAATCCAGCCTCTTTTTTTATTTTCAGGTATGTTGATTTCTGTGGGTCAGAGGGGGGGAGGGGGTGAAGGAGGGGGCGAATTTGAATTCTATATCAGCGCGCACCGTCGATCTATGCAGATCGACGACCAGAATCCCCCCATAAATTAAAAACGTATAAAACGGGGCCTACTTGACCCCAAAAAAAAATGTGTCGATCGCTGAAGACAAAGATGGCACGTTTGGAATGGGGTTGCGGCAATATATTTTTTTTTTTGGCTTTTTCTGCCTTGGTGCAAGAGACGCTTCGGTGCCTGCTCGGGGGGGTCACCCGGTCGGGCGCCCGGGGTGCCATTCCGGACATGGTGGGGTACCCCGTGCGCCCGGGGTGGAAAGCCAGCTTAGTGTTGCATTTAAAATTTTTAGATGAGTAAATAAATAAATATAATATATTAGGCTATCAGAGTGCTTCGGGGTCGCTAGCCCCACTAGGCCAAAAAAACAAAATAATAATAAAAATAAAAATTTATTTTTATGTCTTATTTTTTATTCTGAATTTTGTGAAGAATTTTGATGTGACCCTGAGGCAATTGTTATTTAGTTTATTTTTCCACATAACATAGTTTTGTTTTGGATTTTTTTAAATTTGTTTCTTTTCGTTTTTGTTGAGAACCTTCCCTAGTCCTTGCCCGGGCAGGTCACTCAGGACCCGGGCGGCCCGGCTGGTAGCCTAGATAATATATCTTTTTATGTTTTATTTGTTTTAGGCTCGGCCGGGAAAGTGTTTTCGGGTTATTCTGGGAGTCTAGCTTTGTGGTGGAAATAAAGTTTTTTAATGAGGAATAATATAATTATTATGAATATTATTTTAAAGAGGGAAATTTCCATTTATCAAATGTAAGAATTGAAATTAAGTATTTTTGTTGATTATGTATCAATTGTTTTTTAAGTGTTTGAATGGTATAATGAAAGTTTGTGTGTGGTTTAATTATAAAAAGAAAAATAGAAACTTCAATACAAAGGATGTAAAATAGACAGAGATTTGCATCGTTGTTGTTAGTTACTATTTCCAGAGGAATAGTTAAATTATAAAGCAATCGATATGAATGTGAGTAGTTTAGATTTTTTTTATTTTTTGAATAGTTTTATCACATCCGGTAATATTTCATTAAAACAGGGAAAAAATAAATAAATCGTTCATGTAAGTAGTGTTGATCAATTATTGTTTGTAATTAGTATGGTACATTAAAGAAAAAATATATAGTTAGAAAAATAGTGGGTTGCCAATAGTATAATGTCAAATTGTCAATGGTAAAAAGTACAAAAAAACTTTCACACAATGGATATTAAATAAATAAAGATTTACATCGTTGTTGTTAGTTATTATTTTCAGAGGTATAGTTAAATTAGAAAGCAATCAATATTAAAGAGAATGGTTTTTATTTTGTTTTGTTTTGAATAGTTCAATCATATCTGAAAATATTGAATCAAAACAGGGAATAAATAAAGAAACTTTTCATGTAAGTAGTGATGATCTATTGTTGTTTGTGAGAGGTTTTGAAAATTTTTTTTTTATTAACGATAACTATACCTTCGTGATTTTAAGAATGTATGTGGTAGTGATATCGGTTTTGAATCTTTTCATTAATTTTATTAAGAGGAAAATACTCGAGGGTCATAAAAATGAGTTATAATCGCATTATGGGTCAAGATACAATTTCAAACTGCAGTTCGGGTAATGTATACAACCCAACGTTTTGCTTAAGTAGGTTTTTTTCTCTGACACACACATATACAAACACACACACACACACACACACGCACACACACACTCACATATGTACACAAACAAACGTTTGCGGTGGTGTGTACCCAAGGAGGGTGCCCCAAGTGCAATTGCGAATTGTATTTTGCCCCAAGGTGCAATTATAACTCGTTTTTGTGACTCAATTGGAGATGTTTTTTTTATTAACTTTACGTTCATCCTTGAGTAACCCATTAGCATTCAAATTGTTTTCTGTGAATTTATAAGGATGCACTCATAAACCATATACTATGTATCATGATGTTATTATTTATTTAAACAAAGCAAAATATTGTAAATAAAATGTGAATATCTATGTGAACATACGCATCAATTAAGGATTTTCATTAAGTGATTTATGTGTGAAAGTCTTTGTAATATATTGGTTTGTCGTATATCTTTTTTTTGTTTTATTCATTTTGATCTTACTGTATCATTAACTTGAGGTATGTTTGCTCATGATTTTGTACGACTTTATTTCATGGCATGCCTCCTTGTTATGAAATTACTATGTGAATGCGAATAAGATGTTTTTCAAAACAATTACCTCTACATGGGTTACAACAAATTGTTGTTTAAATTTTATTATTGTATTGACCTAGGCTACCAGAGTAGCACGGGACCACTTGCCGACTGGGCCAAAAACAAATAACAAAATAAATAAATAAAATATATATATTTTTCAAATTTATCTAGGCTACCAGAGTGGTCCGCGGTCACTTGCCCGGCCATAAAATATATATATATATATATTCTAAAATTTTATTTTATAAAATTCGGTAAAAAATTTCGAAGTGACCCTAAGACAAAAGCTGTTCAGTTTATTTTTCTGCATAACATAGTTTTTGGATTTTTTTGTTTTTTTCGGATTTTTTGGATTTTTTTGTTTTTTTGCTGGGACCCTCCCTTGTCATTGCACGGGCTGGCCACCCGGGACCCGGACACCCGGCTGGTAGCCTAGAAGTTTAGTTTTTTTATTTTTATTTAAAATTTGGTAAAGAATTTTGATTTGACCTTGAGGCAAAACTTGTTCAGTTTTGTTTCTTGCATAACATAGTTTACTTTCGGAATTTTTGAATTTGTTGTTTTTTGTTGGGACCTTCCCTGGTCGTTGCATGGCCGGCCCGCTTGGGAAAAGGGGGTGTTCCGAGCGGCCTGGTTGGTAGCCTATGTATTGATATGAATCTTCGGATAATCAAATGGTTATTTAATTCATTATTAGTGTTAGTTTTTTTAATATTTCAATTGTGAAATATTTTAAAAATTAGAAAAATGACAAACCGATGGAAGAGAATCAAAATCTTGACAAAAAAATTGATGTAAGGGAGGATATACAAAGTCGTAATAAAGGGGCAGGCGAAGAAAAAACTCATCATCGTGAACACAATGAAATGGAATAAGATGTGCAAAACAATCATTTTTTTATGGGTAGCGGAAAAATTGTTGTTGCATAAAAATATTAGTTCTGTCGAAATTGATTTTGGGTGAAGAGGTCGTATCTCAGTCGTTCCTTGACGAAATCAAGCGGGGTAAAATGTTGAGTTGGGGTTTTGGGGGCTGGCGACCACAGATAAGGAGTTAGTTTCAGTAGACGGTTAGTGGAATAAGAGTTAGAAGAGAAAGTGCATGCGCGGAGGAGACGAAGTAGAGAGAAGAGAGAAAGAACGAGGGTAAGAGTCGCATAGCTCGCCCGTTTCTCGATGGATTTGGGTGAGGAAAAATGCTAAATTGGGTTTTCTGACCATCTTGAGTAATATGACGGTGGCAGAATCGATAGTAAGGTGATAAATTTTCTGATATGAGTTGCAGGGGCTGCGTGGTTTCTACAGGATTTTTCAAGAGTAGTAATGTATCTTTTCAAATTCTAGCGGTAAATTAATTCTCATGTTGCATTTTTAAGAGGAACGTTAATAAAACACAAGTCATGATTGACATCCCTCACCAAGGACTCGGTGCTGCTGACTACTTATTATTATGCTCCACACTTCTGCCGACGCACAAAGATTGCTTGGATCCAATCATAGTTATCCCATTCATGAGAAGAGAGTGGATAGGTTCAGAGTAGTATAGGGGGAATATGTGAGAAAGGCATTGCAAGGCATAGAAGATGAAAACGAGGTGTTGAGAAGGTGGGGACACCCTGAGGCAGCTAGCAGGACAGAAGGAGAAGAGGCAGAAGCGGAAAGCTTAACTGCCAATGAAAGGAGAGGTCATCGTCGTGTTGTTCACTTTCCCTGTGGAAGCGAATCGCTAATACTTGAAGCCAGGAGCATTGGCGCTGTGAACGGGAGGTGGTCGTGTGAGGTGATACGTGAGGGAATCGATAGCTCAAAATAGGTGAAGGAAAAAAACAACTGGAAACCAGTCAGACAGGCGGTCGAATACTGGTAGTCAACCTTAGGCGGACGGCATGGCCACGTGGAAGTGGTAGGTGGATCTGCGCGAGGGGTGATCTCTTCCTCGTGGAGTCTATGACCTGGGATGTCCTGGACAAGGACCTCGAATCCATGCCAAGGACCAACGTCCGACCAAAAAACTTTAAGAAGCAAAAATGGTAAAGGAGGGGAGTCTTTTTTCCTTTCTTAACCTCGGCCTCAATTAAACTCTTAAGCGTAAGCCTGGGAACTATAGGTCACGCGAACACTCAAACATTGGTATGTATATATATAAATGACGGTTATAAAAATAGGACGATCACTTCTCACAGTTACAGTGAGGTTCCTCTCAACCATATGTATGTATGTAATCGCAAATAATGAAAGTCAAAGTTCGAACCACAAACATACATGCAATCACATCAAGGAATCAACCAAAAGTCCACACACTACACGGGGTTAACTTCAACCCTTCTCTATACTCATACCCCTTGCTTTAGTCATGCAAGCCCGAACCTTTGTCCAACCTTCCAGAATAAATACTCAGTACCTTTGTTAAATGACCATTCAATAAAAGTCTGGGTGAAAACCTTAATAAAACAAGAAAACCGACCTGTTATCAGTGATAATAGATGATGATCCTTTTGGGATCAGGCCGAATCTAGTCCAAATCTTGAATCAAACGTCCAAAGAGGGTTTGTATCATAAGACAAGTCAACGCCCAAGCTATATCATCAGTGTATGCAAAATAAATTTCTACAACGCATTCTTACTCAAAACTATTTGTCAACTAAGTTCAAGTCTACCCCTAAGTCAGTGCCCAAATAAAAGGTAGACCTTTGACATAATCTCCTCTATATAGAGTGGATTGTTTGAATCGCCACCTGTCAAAATATAATTTAACTCCTCTAAATTAAGAAAATTTCGGCAGCGTTTTCCGTAGGAATAGTGACTTATCAGAAATTATGTTAGTTTAAATATGAAAACTGAATTAATATTTAACTCTGGAAAGTCAAATTTTGTTTAACTCCTTGAATTAGTAAAACTTTGGGCAGCATATCCTTTAGAAAAGTAGACCTCCTAGATGTATACTAAGTTAGATAAGAAGTCAAAGTAAAACTTGAGTTCAACCAACACAAAATTTAACTAGCTTCTAGACTTGCCCAGTCTTTTGCTTGAATTCCCCCTCAAACCAAAACAAGAGAGAGTCAGGGTCATCCAATTTTATGAAACATGTCCAACTCTCTTTCAGAAGCTAACAAAACATAAGAAAAACCTAAAGAAACAAGGCAACCAAGTCATCCAATCTTATGGAAAAATGCGTGGTCCTTGAAAGTCAAACACAAGCAGCTCTCGCAACTCAAAGCAACCAAACCACCCAATCTTATGGGAACCTGTCTGGTCCTTCAAGCAATAAAAAATAAACATAGCACTGGACCCTTCAATCTTATGGAGACTCTCTCAGCCTTTGGTTGACCCAGTCAAACACAAACAATACAACTTTCCTCCCACCTTTCCCACAGATGAAATCCCTTTTTATATATTTTTTCAATCAAACAACAAAATTGAAACTTTCTTTACACAAACATTCCTTTATTAAGTTTGGTTTGTCCTGAAAGTCAAACTGGAAGTCAAAGTAGGGATGCAGACAATGTAGTCAGTCAAAGTATAACAAGAAGTACATATAGGGATTATAATTGGGTTTATAGAGGAAAAGCAATGGTTGCCTCTCAGTTCCCTGTTTCCAGAACTCTTCCTGAGTTCCGGAACTTTTTTTACATTAGCATCGACTTTCAGAACAGAAACCCCTGATGCGGTGAACTTTTGCGGCGTCGACGATATTTTTTTTGGCAGTGATGCGAAAGTGTTGCCGAACTTTTGCGGCATTGACAGTGTTTTTTTTGGCAGCGGCGTGGAAGTGTTGCCAAACTTTTGTGACAGCGGGAATGCATTTTGAGTGGTGGCGCGGAGCGCTGGCCGTTTTTTGCGGCAGCGGCAGTGCATTTTGATTGGCGGCGCGGAACTCTGGCGAATTTTTTTGCCGTCAGCGGTGGGTTTTGGGGAGTGGTGCGGAAGCGATGCCTAGTTTTCGCGGTAGTCAGGCATTGACTTAGCGGGGTGCCGTCGAAGTGGTGGCATTGACGTTGTGCTATCTATGACACCGCAATGACGCATTGGCATTGGTGGCAAGTGGCGGTGACACCGAAATGCCGTAAAATTACTGGGAAGTGATTGTGTCTTGAGAGGGCGTCGCGGTAAGTGATCATTCTAGGGAGTGGTGTGAATCGCTTTGCTGACGACTCATTGTGACGATTGTTTCATCTGGATCACGATTTTACACGGTCTTCTTAAGTGGGCCGTCTCTTCTACTTCACTCAAGGTCAGTTTTGACTCAAACCCTTTCACACCTATGTGAGCCCGCACTTTGCTTGACCCTGTTCTTTGAATGTTCACTGAAGAGGTAGAGGAAATGTATGTTTGCGTGTGTGAATGAGAGTCTGACATGAGTTTGGGTTTGCATTATTTTCTTTTTAAACTTGTTGTTTGATCTGATTGTAGGTAAGGCTTATTGAAATGAAATGGGATTTGACAGTGAGATAACAAATAATTGGTTGTTCTCACATCTTCACACTTGCACGTATGCTTCGAACTAAACGAAAAGAAAGGTGACGAAGAACGAAGCGATCACAAAGGAGAAGAAACCAATTGGACATAAACCTTTTCCTGAGATCACTCATTTTTTTTCCGAATAACCCTCTCTTTGTCTATGCCTGTTGTCGAGCGCATCGGTTCGGCACCACACAAAACGGGACAGGACCCTCCCGGCTGTATCACGCAGGAGTCAGTTTGATCCTCGTCGCAAATGCATATTGAGGTTCCGCAAGCCGCTCCGGCCGAGTGCGCCAGTCATACCTCTCGCGAGCCCCTACGACAGGATAGGGCCTACGAGAGGCATGACTTACCTCCACCTTATGGGAGTTGTCACCTCCCTTCGGTGGGCGTATCCTCGCCGAGCTACCAGTTAACAATACGAAAGTTAATCAACTGCAATCGCAAAGGGTGACCAGTCGAGGGTGTTTCTCGTTCACTGTAGCATAGGGGGTACGCGCGGTTTTACGTCTCTATCTGACCCGCACGCGAACCGACGCCTTGGGGGGCTAAGGTCCCAAGCGTGACTCGCCGTCGGTCGACTAGGACGCATCCCACACACCACGCGTGCACCACTCTAAAGACAAAAAAAATAAAACACGCATGCATACGCACATATACAGAATGACACAGAACAAACAATGCGACAACACTCCTAGTCCCTTAGTAGCCATCCCATAATTCTCCAATGCGGAAATCGGATAGGCGTCGCGCGCGAGACTTAGTATAAAACCGCGCGGACGCAGGGCTAATCTCATATCAACTCACAATGCACGCATATGCAAGCAATCGCAATGATGACGTACTATATAGTACCCATACTCATGAGGTCCCCGTTAATCTCAGAGGTCGCATTCGACACTCAAGTGTCGGCTGACACGCGCCTTGAGGAATTGATCTCTCGACGTTGGACAACCGCCAAGTTCGGTTGAGAACCACACCCTCTTCTGCACCCTACAGAGAGTGGGTGGTACACAGGTTCATACCTATGGTGACAATTGTCTCTTATCGCCCTGGAGACCAACTCTATCATCCAGGGTCTGGAAAGAAGCCAAGGAGTTTGACTTTGACGGCTGCCACAGACTACAACGTCCAATTATAAAAATTAATAAGCAAAATCAATCAGTAAATAAATAAATATCCAACAATCATATATCAAATCAGGACTCGAGATAAAATTAAAAGAAGGGGAAACATAAACCCATCAAGTATGCAGATCATGCGTCACATGGTTATCATTCTCACTGTCTCCAAGGTACGGCTCATATATAAAGCTCCAAAAGACACAGACACACACAATAGCCACATTGCAATACACCAATGTGGTGAACTTTATTGTTCCTTGTAACTCACACCACGCCTCACACACTCAAACCCCAGTCTTAGTCCAACTTTCAATAAATCTTATAAGTTTTTTATAATAGTCATTAAAAGAAGTCTGGTTCAAACCCTCAAAGAAACATATCAAATCTCAGGGCTAAGACAATCAAGTTGAGGTACAGGTATAAGCAAAGTTGTGTTGTGAGCCAACAAGTCGGCGATCAACCAACTGACCGGTTATCAGTGATAACAGAAAATAATCCTCAACGTTGAAGCTAGTCAAAATCCTGGATCGAATGTCCAAAGAAGACATGTACCATACGACAGGTCAACGTCCCATCTAAATTGTCAATGTGTGGAGATCAAATCCCCATGACACGTTCTCACTCAAGACTCTCTTGATAGCCAAGCCTATGTCTACCTCTAAGCCAGTGCCCAAAGGAAGGTAAACCTATGGCAGAATCTCCCCTATACAGAGTGGATTGCCAGAGTCGCCACCTGTCAACATATAATTTATCTCCTCTAAAATAAAAAAATTTCGGCATCTCTTTCCGTAAAAAAAGTGTCTTTCCAGAATTGATATCAGCCTAAATATGAAAACAGAAATAATCTTCAACTTTCCAAAGTTAAATTTTGTCTAACTTCCTGAATAAGTCAAAATTTTGGCATTACTCCCTTTAGAAAAGGAGACTTTCCAGATTTTTACTAAGCCATATATAAAATCAAACAAGTTGAACTTTGAAAACTCAAATTTTTACGAACTCCTTGGATTTGCAGAAATTTTGGCAGCGATTCCCGTAGAGAAAGTAGCTTACAAAAATTTATACTAAGTTAAGTTCAGAATTTAAAATGACTTTGACTTCTCAAGTTTCAATTTTATTTAACTCCTTGAATTAGCAAAACTTTTGGCCGCACTCCCTTTAGAAAAGGAGATTCTCCTGATTTTTACTAAGTCAAAAAGTCAGACAAACTGAACTTTTGAAAAGACAAAATGTGACTTACTCATTGGTTTTGTATAAATTTCGGCAGCGCTTCCCGTAGAGAAAGTGGCTTACCAAGATTTATACAAGACCAAGTATCATAAAAGGCCCCAGAAAATACAGAAATTGACTTAAGTAAAAAAAACTTCAAGTTAGTTCATAAAATGCAGGAATTGAAACTAACTCCTATGGCTCTAGCACTTAGCCACATGGAGGCCAAACCACAAAGGTAAGTACTCTCGTCATCCCAAAGTTAACCTTATCAAAGAATAGTTCATGATCTTTCAATGATTTATTCCTTTATACCCAACTTACATACGGCATAAAGTTAGACCACCCAAACTTATGGAACATGTCTAGTTCAACCATTAAATGTACACAAACACAGGGCACAACAATTTTTATTTTCTTTGGGCATATGACTAGGCCACCCTAGTCGCCCTAAACTGTTGAAGTATCCAAGTTTTATAGAACTATCTGCGTTTAGTCTTTGAGGTAGCATATAACTTAACCGATCATCTTTAGCTCAAGATTCAGTCTGCCCCTTCGTACCACAAATTTACTCTTAATTAATATTCTCTTCAGTTTGTGATAAGCTATAGTCAGACCACCAAAACTTATGGAACCCTGTGTGACTAGCCTGTTAATAAGTAGGATAGTAATAAAGTATAGTCAACTTATAACCTTTTGGTTCCAACACGTGCGTAGCATTGGACCAAGACCACTCAAACTTATGAAACATGTCTGGTCTTCAGCCTGGTCCATTCTCTAAAAACCAAAGCATGAAGAGACTGAGTCATCCAAACTTATGGAACATGCTCAAACCTCCTCGTTCAGACTCAAAAGAAACTGAAAGAAACCCAAAGTAAGGAAGGCGACCAAGCCATCCAATCTTATGGAAAAATGTTTGGTCCATGAAAGTCAAACACAGGTAGCCCTCGCAAGTCAAAGCAACCAGACCACCCAATCTTATGGGAATATGTCTGGTTCTTCAGGCAATCGAAAATAAACATAGCACTGGGTCTTCCAATCTTATGGAGACTAGCCCAATCTTTAGTTGACTCAGTCAAACATACTCATTACAGCCTTCCTCCCAACCTTCCCCCAGATGCAACCCCACAGTTTGCTTTCAGTCAGACAAACAAAACTGAAACTGATATTGAGCATGCATTCCTTTACTTAAATTTGGATCTTGTTCTGAAAGTCAAAGTAGGGATGCATACAGTACACTCAGTCAACCATAGCAAGAAATACAGATATGAGTTATAACCAGGTTTATAGAAGAAAACGAAACTTTTACCTTTCGCAACTCGGTCAAACAAAAATCAAATTGTCGGTTGCAGATTCCCAAACGACCCTCCAAACTACAACAAAGACACCCCCTTCGATCAACTCGACGTCCGCAAGCTTGCAACCTCGCGGCTCAGACTTGAAAAAGATCAATGTAGCTTGAGGATTAATATCACAGTACAACCACATTGAACTCGGCATGGATCTTCATGCTCCAGACCTTCAACATCACGTACTGCTCAGTCTGAATGAGCGTGTCCGCTCGTACTCTATTTTATCTAATTTTTCTACGGGCGTGGTACACCTGATGGTGCTCACCAGGAGAGTATCGGGCCCTGCCCTACTAAAAATTACTAAAACAAACTGGATCTGGCCATCCTTCTTTCCAAGGTTTGTTCAAAAACATTTGTATGTACCTAATTTCCTGCAACATGGGAGACGCTATTTCTCGAAAACAATAATAAGCTCTACTTCTCAGAGAACCTGAATTTAGTCTCCTTACTGACCAAGAAACATTCCCACATATTGCATAAACCAGAAAATTACGACAAAGGGGTCATTCGTTCGCCCTTCCCCCTCTTTGCTTATGTCGTATTTTAGTCTCCCGCCAGAAGCAGGCGTTTGTCCCGGTATCTATTGCCGATATCATGCAGCAAGAGGACACCAAGGAAAAGACAAAACCCATACCCTTCCGAGTCCAGAAGCGTCGTGCCTCGGAAATATTTTTGGCACCTGTTCCCTGTATTATATCCATCCTTCATAGCATCTGCAGATTTTTTGTGCCAACTCGGTCCATATCCCGCCGATCTTCTGAGACGCCATTTTTAAGGCGTCAAGAAAATACTTACTCGGAAAATCTACCCCTTTTAGTTCTCTATGTAGGGTCATGAGGCACATAGGCAACATGGCATCACAATTCGTATTTGTATTAATCCGGTGGATGGTGCCAATTATATTTGCAATTTTCCTTAGGCCCAAAAGACCCAAAGTGTCGGGTGATCATATATCTGGGTTTCCTTGGGTCCTCCCAGATACTTTCGGAATTTTTATTCTTATGCATGGTTATTACCTCGGTTGGTGCTTCGAGCGCAAAAATCTTGGTCTCGAGAAATTCGGCGACGTTAGTGTCGATATCCGTCCTTTCCAGTTTCATCTCCTCGTGGTAACATGTTGTAATCGAACCCATCATTTTTTCAACCTTGTCCTTATTCCCGGCCCGATACATCCCAATCAACAGAAAATCGTCTACATATATTTTTCCAAAGAGGCACTTGGCATCTTTTCCGAGACTGGTCAAGAAACGATGCTCGACACTCATACAAACAAGGCTTGCGAGAGGGGGGCTGGCCTGCCAACCCATTGGGATGCCTTTATTTTATTTGAGAATTACCGCTATCGATTTAAAAAACACATTTTTTAACAAAAAATCCACGAGGTGTTCGAGATCAGAAAGACGGACAGATTTCCACCTCCCTTCTCCCATAGATTTACCTATGGCTCATACGGAATTTTTGAGAACATCTCTTTTATGTCATATGTGCGGAGGATAACGTTTTGATCTTCTTTCTTTAGCTTTAAGTTCAGGATTGACAGGCTTGTCTTAAGATCTCCTCCGCTCATCAAATTAAAATGCCCGTTTTTTTTTATTCGAATCAAGAGGTTAAGGGCCTTAACAAGAACCTTGCACCCATGCCTTATTGGGCTCTGGTATGAAGGGCAAATGGACCTTTTCTTGTCGAGGTCCTTATCCTTGCTCATAATGAATGCGCTTTGCAATTGTCCCCTGGAGTCCCATCTAACTATCCTTTGCAGCTTCGCTGTCCGGTACTCAGAACGCATCCGGTCGAGAATAGTCTTCTCAGGTATCGCAACCATCTCGAAATCAGGGTTGTTATTGAAAGTTTTTTGCATTCCGGCGTGGTACAATATCTGACACTCTACCAATGTTGCGCCGGGATTTCTGTCGAGTGGTGAGAAAACCAGGTCCTCCAAAGCCTTTTTGACCCCCACAACGTACTCACTGAGAACGGCTCCAGCTGGTTTAGCTGGTCCAGCCCTCGTGAGTTCCAGAGGTGAAAATCTAAAGGATTCGGAAGTCTCATTTTTTATGTGACTCAGTGCATTTCGACAACTTTATTTATTTCCTTAATATTGGCCATCCTTCTTGGGTATGGTACGTTCCTGGAGTTGTGCAAGAAATGGTGTACATCCGGGATTTCACTCATCCTAACCCGCACGTGCCCATTTACCTTGGGCAGTTGAAACCTCTGGCACATGCACTCTGGGAAGCCCCTAGAGGCATGTGCCTTATGGTTGTGCAAAATATCGGCCACGGTTTTGGACTTCGTCCAGACCGTACGTAATTTATTCTGCATTAGGTGGGAGAGTTTCGGTGCATCCACTTCCTTGTCTATCAATTTGCATACTTTCTTTCTTACAGCAACTTTGTCCACTGTAGGACTAAAAGGTAACTTAACCACAATCCTTGCTCGTGGATTAAAACCCAGTTTCCACTTCAATTCAGTCGAAATCAGGCCTCTAATAATTTGTCATCCCCTTTTATTATTCACACCCTTCAGCCCTTTTAACATTCTAATCAACTCTTCTGAGTTCCGTCCCCTCAACATAGCCCGCCTTTTCCATGGAGCCCTTAGGAGAGTAATCATCTCTGATTTTCTCCCATCTGATTCGGATTCAGTTTTTACTAAACAGGTCAATTCCCATTCCCCGCGAGTCTCCAGCATCTTTTTCATATCCCGAAGAAGCATTGGCCCGTTTCCTGTCCTAAATTTGGAATCCCCATACACCAATTTAATCAATCGCCAGGAGTGAATCCATCTCTTTCCTCCTGAGCTTAAAATTTTCATTGGCCTACGAGTCCCTTTCGCAGATTTTTAGAATCTTCAGAAAATTAGTGGAAGGAGTCTCCCTCCAAGCATCAGATGAGAAAAAAAGAGGCCGTCATTCCACGGATGTGGAGGCGCTGTTCTTTTTCCTTGATCTCCTAGATTTGCTTTTTGGTTTCTTCTTTCTGCAGTTCAGTCCAAGATTTTCATCATTAATTAGTTTCTGCTCAATGGATTTCAGATCTTCTTTATTCGCAAAATGCAGTGGGATCGCATAACATGTATGGGGGCTCATCTTATGCAGCCATCTATGAACCTTAAAAACTGGTCTATTCGCGGTTGCTCTTACATGCTCGTGCCATCTGTTTGCCAGAGTTCTACTGGTCTGTCCGACATAAACAAGTTTACAGAACAGGAAAATCAGTAAGTACACAATGCAGCGAGTCCGTCAACAAGTAAATCTCCAACTCTGCATCCCGTCCCTCAACCCTTTAATCGACGGTTGTTTAGTACACCTGGGCATCAGACAAGCCTGCGATCCTTGGCCGGCCTCCTTGCGTGCACACCAGCCAACAGATTGGTCTGTAGTCTCACAAATGGCCTCCCGCTTCTTCGCTCAATACTGTGGACCGGAACAGACAAACTTGTAACCGCCGGAGGAACGAGGCTGGTCGGCTGCAACTTCACTCCTCAAGTTGAATACCTCATTCACCAGCAGGTAACTCTCTACCTCTCACCTCTGTAACTCTCGATAGCTACCTGTTTACCCACTATTCCGCTCGTCTACTACTTGCCCGCTCGCTATTTCGAAGTGAATCCTCTGCTAGAATATGGAAAGATCCACTTCTATCTCTTACACGAGGCTATATCCGGCCTTACTTCAGTAGTTCGCCTTTCGGCTCTTTTCTCCTCACCAATCCCCCAAGGTAAGCACTTTCTCCTTTCTCATTCACTTGTGCATTCTACAGCAGTCCGCTGGACCGGACCCCCACGGCGAGCTCAATTGAAGAAGAGGCTCTCAGTGATCCGAGAGAAGATACACACGACAACCTCCATAATCACAGAGTCGAGGCACGCAACGACAGGGGTTTTGCTTCTCGCTCCCCTGTCTACAACTTGAGACCGAACCTTTCAATGGAGTGCAACCCGATGTTGTCTCAGGATGAGCAAACGCACCAGCCAACATGTACGTTTTCAACCTCGCAGCCTCCCCTCACTTTCGTAGATAGGATGGGCGAAATGAAAACGAACCTTCCGCTAAAAAACGGTCAGATACTTTCACTATTTTTCCCACTTGCAGCTCCCCTTTTCTTCTCCTCTCAACATATTCACTCTCCCTTTCTTCACTAACCCTTTCTTTCACTTATCTTCATCATATTCTAACTATAGATTCGGGCTCGTCGGTCTTGAGAACCCCGACATCCATCCTTCGCTCACTCGATTCTGCGAAGGATCGACTAAACAGCCTGCCTATAGCTGCGCCCGAATAGTCTTCAACCATAACTTGGTGCATCCCCCATCTCATCTACCCTACATCCTACTAGTCTAACTCCAAACCGAGTTCACCATCGCACTCGCCCAGGGCTAAAACCCCTACTTCGTATCCTATCTCACTTAATTCCACCCATTACGAGCGAGAAAAGAACGTTTCCTCCTTTTCAGTTTTTTGCTTCCTCCATAGCCCCGTGCGATGCCTTTTTTCTTCACCTCCCACCTTACTAACCTAATACTCAAGCTAACAACGGATTCCGCTTCGCCAGGGTAAAAAACCCCGAGCTCGGCTCTTACCTCGCTCGATTCTACTAAGAATCGAGTCCGTTGCCCATCTCCGACTGCGCCCGGCCAGTTTTCCCACTATCCCCAATTTCGAAAGCATCTGGCTCGAAAACGAGCCAGATTCATCTGCCTCCTCGCACCTTCGTGGCCCTTGCTCCGTTATCCGCCTGTGCCCGCTCCCCCTGTCATAGTGCCCGACCCCACGGCAGTGAAATTGAAATTTTCCTTTTCCGCCTGCGTTTCTTGTCCCGAGGGAAACCTCGGAGGGGTAACCCGCTGCTAGGCTTCGCAGTCTGCACCACTGCTCCGCCACACAATCCTGGCGCCTCTGGCTTGCTCTGCCTCGCTTTGCCCGCCGCTCTTACTTAGCAGTCGTCGCCCTCTGCCTCACCCCACGGTCTCAACACCTGGTCGTAATGACAACCAGACTCCCCTCCACCCCTTTGCTATCCTAGGGGAAACTTCGCAGGAAACCCGCTGCTGTTCATAGAGGGAGGGGACCGGAGGCGAGGCATACTGACTGGCCCATCGAGAAGGCTCAATCCTGATTCTACCTGCTCACCCATAGCCGGTATGGCCCACCTGCGTGTGGTACGTATCGCACCCACCTATGGGTGCAGTTCTTTCATGTTCCCCATTGGAGGCCTGAGCACCAGTGTGGCTGCTATGGGATTCCTCGTAATACTACGAAGGGGTTAATTTCGGCGCAATCACAAAACCTTGTTTTCGTTCTAGGCCTCTAGCTTCCGCTCCTAGATGAACCTAGTCGGAGCCCTGACCCAGTGAACACGAAACCAAACGCTATATACGTACTACCGGCTAGAGCTTTAGACTCACGAAGAAAGCGACGAGCTGTCTCGGAGGGGCATTTGTACCACGGAGGCAAATCATAGCACATGTGCAACCATATGATTACGCAAACCTTAATGATGACAATGAAGAGGACCGATATGAATGACTTTAGTTGTGAAGAGATGACTAATGTATCGCTTCAGAGGAGGCAACCAACATGGTCATAAGGGAGGTCGCGGCCATGAGCATAGCGATTGCGCCACACACCTGATGATAGCAAATTTTAATCGCAGTCCAGTAAAAATATATCTTCCGCCAAAACTCAGAACGATACCTTGTGACTTCAAAGTTTTTCTTCCTGGGTGCAACTTGTAGTATAAACTCCGGGCAAACTACTAACCTATAGATAAAACTAACACTACCACCATACTCACAATGCCAAAAAACTCTCACGCAAACTCTTTCCTTACTCAAATACGTAGAGAAATAAGTACCTTTTCTTCTCACCATATCCGTCACCATATCTCCCCGCGCAATCCTTTTCTTCATCTAACTCCCTATCTACTAATCCTCTAAAAAAATTGACCTAAGATTCGAGGTCACCCCTGTCCGAACCCTCAGAATTGCCTCTTAGTTTGCCGAAATCCGTTAAGGATTGGGGGCGCTAGGCCCCTTCCACCCTCGCCATAGCCACTTCCCTGTTACTACGTTCCGCCTTGCTGCGCCTGCACCCGGCGCCAGATCCCGTCTTGATTCGGCCCCTTTCTTCGCTGCCTCTGCTGCCTCCGTATCCTTCCTCCTTTCAGCCAGTCTTTCTTTCAAAACTTAGCGCACGCCCTCCTTTCTCCTCTTGCATCCGCACCCGTCATCTCCCTCTCACCTATCTGACGGTACTTAGCGAAGTGGTCCGCCCAACAGCTCCAGCCGCTTTTCAAAAAGAAAAAAAAAACTCCGAATAAAGAAATCGGTCAGTAGCCAATTTGGTCAACCCGCAGTTGTTAAATCCGAGGTTGACGACCGACTGTACACAAACACCGAACTTCTTCCGGCCGCTCGACTTAACTAGAGGTCCACCACCCCGGGTTCCAAAAAATCAGCCTTCTACGCACCCCACCGATTGTTGAGCTAGAGGCACAACTTTGTTATGAGGCTTACTACACATGGGCCCAAGAGAGTCGGCCCCTATGCGGGTCTCAGATGTAGCAACAAATATTCAAGTGAAGGCCTCAAAGCCTAGAGTGGGCACAGGCTCCACGTGCCTGTGGCTTCTACCATTGTGCCCGGGGCTGTTCCGCCAAGGCACGTTTCTCCGCTGCTTAGTTCCCAACGGGCATGCTCACAGTCAAAACTCTCGCAACGAACTCGCGGCCAGTGAGTGGTGCACCCGCAAAAGTTCATGCCATCCGTATTTTCTCTCCTCATGGGCTAGTCACCCGCCGGCTCACGTGCATGTTAAACTTTCCTCGGTAAGTATTTCAAGATGAGCAGGATAGAGGGAATTTGTCAACATCCCGAACATGCAAGGTCCCGTAAGTCAACAAAAAGGAATTGCGCACACTAGGTCCCCGACCGCTGTGATGGCTTCTAAATCCTGTATTGCGTCCAAGTCAAAGAGCGTCGGAGCATAGAAAATAATAATAATAATAATACAACAAATAAAATAAAATTTATTTATAAACTCTTAATTGTCACAGGATGATAGACGGGGGAAAAAAAATCGCTAGTATCGTTCTTACGTTGCTGACGGCAAAACCAAGGGGAATAGCCCCTGCAAACCCTCGGTCCCCTTGCGCTACTATGATATCCACGTTGTTGCCGCTTGATCTCGATCCCTGAATTTGTCTAATGAAAGTCTGACGTTATAACCAATAGTATTGGGCCCAAGGCTGGGTCTAGCTTTGACGGGTACCTAAATAAGAAGATATTGCGTGATGCGCAGATCTTACTGAAATGTTTCAGAATCACATTGTTCCTTGAATTTGTCTAATGAAAGTCCGACGTTGTAACCAATAGTACTAGGCCCAAGGTTGGGTCTAGCTTTGACGGGTACCTAAATAAGAAGATACTGCGTGATGCGCAGATCTTACTAAAATGTTTCAGAATCATATTGTTGTCGATGTTGTTCTCCGTACGTACACACAAGTCACAAGCAAGTGCGCCAATTAAGAGACAAAATGTTTCTAAGCTTAGTTTAAATATGAGCAATGGAGACTTAACTGACGACCATGCCGGCTCTACAATCATTAACAAGAAAAAAGATCACGCACGCCTTAAGTCTGCACGCCCACACACCCCTTACTGTAGTCAACCATCCAATCAACGTAAACTTCAGACACCGTCGCACCTCGCGCGATATGCTTAAATTTTAAACCAAGCTTACTTTTTGTCGCTTGCAAAAATTAGGGCGGATACCATTGTAAGGGTATTCGCACCGACACTTATGCTACAGTCGGGATCGCCACCTCACCCGTTTTGTCAGCGGCTTGCTGTAGGAGGCTTCGCTCTCGTCATGATCACGACTTCCTCCGTCACTCTGGTCTTTGCTCTCACTCGTCACCACTTTAAACGCGCTGGTAAGGGTGCTCAGCGTGCTCTTCGTCGTTGTCCAGGTGATCGTGCTCTAGAAGGAAGCAAGAGAAAGCACCATGAGGAGAAAGAGAGAGAGAGAGAGAGAGAGAGAGAGAGAGAGAGAGAGAGAGAGAAAGAGGGAGTGACGGGCATCACATACCTGGCGCGAAGCAGATCTGATTGCATTGTGATGGTGTACCTTCCCATGTTCTAGCGGGAGATGCATTCTGAATGGCGGAGCATCGTAGAGGTGGGGGGGACAACAACTAATAGTTCTTATCTATATATCTCCCTGCTCTAGCAAAAGATACATTTTCAAATTACATAATTGGTAGTTGGTGGAGCGAGCCCGCATCCGTGTTGGATAGCGACGTATATTTCCATGTTCGGGCAAAAGTTTCATTCTCATTTTGCCAATAGGTGGAAGTTGTGATAGCATTGAGAGATTTACGTTGGGTATCTTCCCAGATTCTAGTGGAAGATTCACTCTTATACTACACTTTTGGTGAGCGCAACAGCTGACCGCTCCACTGCGGTCCATCTTTTTTAAGTTCCAGCGGAAGATTCACTTTCATTTTACACGTGTGATGTGAGGTGGTCGGACACTGCTTGAAATCTCGCGGTAGTGCTCGTCGTAGTAACGTTGGTGCTGCCAACACAACTCATCTTCATTATGGCGGTCGAGATGCATTGATGGTCGCGTTATTCCTTGATCCTGTTGATGTTGATGTTCGTCGTCAGGAATTGGAGATGAGGTCCTCCTGACTGATCCGATTGCTTTGATGTTTGCCGAATCGTGATTCTGGCTTCTCACCGAATGTGTACCTGGTATGGAGTTGGAGATGAGGTCCTCCTGACTGATCCGATTGCTTTGATGTTTGCTTAAAACATTGAAATGGGGCTGGAGATGAGGTCCTCCTGACTGATCCGATCGCGTTGCTGTTTGCTTAAGACATTGAAATGGGGTTCGAGAT
>BFEA01000527.1:741438-751998 GCA_003427395.1 Chara braunii | reverse complement strand
TCTCTCTCTCTCTCTCTCTCTCTCTCTCTCTCTCTCTCTCTCTCTCTCTCTCTCTCTCTCTCTCTCTCTCTCTCTCTCTCTCTCTCTCCCTTACCTGTTCCTTGCTAGTGTATATTGAGAGTGAGGATGGTGCGCTGTACGGTTGCCAGCATGTTGTTGGAGGGTGCGGTGATCGTGCTGTTCAAGGACAAACGAGGCAGCTTTCTTGGAGGCGGCGGTGGCGGTGGAGATGGGGAACGTTTCTGCCGTCTGTAATGGGGGATCTGACAATGGATGCCTCTGCTGACGGTGCCTTTGTGACGGCTGATCTGGCCATGAGTGTGTTGATGATAAGGTTGACGATGAAGGGGAGCCATGCGAGGTGGAGGACGAGGAAGAAAGGAGGGAAGAGGAAGAAGAGGCGGCAGATGACTGAGGGGATGATGTAGTAGGAGATAATGTCGACAAGGGAGGTGGTGGTGGTGGTGATGATGATGGTGGAAGTGATGGTGGTGGTGGTGTGGGTGGAAGTGATGGTGGTGGTGCGGGTGGGAGCGGTGGTGAGGAGGTACACTTTCAGCAGCAGGCACCGTATTGGTAGGATGCAGGCCTTGACTTTGACCCCCGGCAGCCATTACGACAACGTTCATATAGTTTGTTGCTTCTGTGGCATGGTTTCCAGCTTAGTTGGCATATCCACATTATAGCATCTGCAAAATGTCAGTAGGAAATGTAACAGGAGAGGGCGAGCCCAGTGTGTTTGTGTTTGCTTGTGTGGAGGGCTTATGCTGCCTGTGGTTGCCAAGTTCATAGCAACCATGAGATCAGCATGCAACAACCAATCTCCTATTGCTGGTAGTCTCTCTCTGCTGTGCAGCAGATGGCGCACGACAATTCTTTCAAGATGCCAATAGAATTGCTATAGGTCATCGTACCAAGCACCTCCTCAGGCTGGCTCGCGAGCTGCCAACACATTTCTTCCGCAGCTACAGCCGCAAAGTTGCCACTTCAGGCTGGCTCGTGAGCTGCCAACGCTTTTCTTCCCCAGCTACAGCCACAAAGTCGCCAAAGGTCCTGTTGATAAAAATATTAAACATCGTGGCAGTCTTCCCCAGAATGGAAATGGAGCCAGGACCTTAAGGGCCTGTTAAAAAAAAGAAAAAAGAAAACACACACACACACACACACACACACACACACACACATCGTGGCAGTCTGTCGCAAATGTTGGTACGCATATAAGTAATCGGTAAACATGTTGAAAGTCCTACCTCCTGTCGAGCATCGAAGTCTGTGGCCAGCATCCTCAAATGTCATGCACTTCTCAATCAACGATTTGCTTATCGGCATACTGACACCCTGCCTTGTCTCTTTTTCGCACTCAAAGCACACGAGTCGCCACCCACTCTACGTCCAATTCTTGGAGTTACTCGGTAAAACAACCTTTCCCGATCTGCACCTTGCTGTATACCGCACCGAGCTTCAGTTTCGGATTTGCATAACATCCCCCCCCCCCTCATAAGTCTCTTGCACGTACAATAATGGTCTCTCATTCGCTTAGCTATGCTCTCCAAGGGGTGATAAAGTCTCTGTCCAGTAAGGATAATGAGCTTTGTTAAACCACTAGTACCTTTCCCGCATGGGAAAATAGGGAAAGCTTGCAGTTTTTCCCGAACTCCTGAATATTAGGAGGTCGGGCCCGACGACGACTGCCATTGATAAATCTGATCGGCAGCCGTCATTTCGTTTCGGCCTCTGAAAAGGTCGGATGCCTACCCCAGGCCCGCTATTTTCCCAAGCGGCAAAGGTACTTGTGGCGTACGGCGTTGCTGGATTGTGCAAAGTGTTGTGGAAGTAATCTTGGATCTCAAGCAGAATGAACATTCCCTTCAAGGGCTGTACGCTACACGGCGAATGTACACGGACCTGCTACATGGTAGGCTTGTTAACAATGGCCTAAATGCTGTTCTTGGGGCGCATGATTATGCTTTGGTGCGGATCCCATTAGGCTAGAAGGCCAGTACAATTTTACACAAACTGTAGGAGGTCCTCATGCCGGGGAGTGGGTTATTTTACATGGCTTGGACACTCTTTCCGTGTCAGAAATAGGACAGCAGGTTTATGTTCTCAAGTACTTGTCTTTACACAACAGTTGATACTCTACGCCTTCAAGTGGCCGGTATCGTTATGGGTACGCCGGACCAGAAATTGCCGACCTCAAACTCTGCTGGGACGAAGCACAGTTTAGCGGCGAACTTCGCTCGTGAGATCTACGGTCTTAGCAAGCATATGAATTCACATATTGGTTCGTTGATGACATCCTATCATCGAAGACATCTTCACCTGGCCCCCTTCTCGGTATCGTCTCGAGTGGAAAGACACTATTGAGCAAGATGGGTCATGCCTTGGGCTAGAATGATGGTTTGGTCAGACGACTCAATTTGCGTTGATGTGTTTGATAATGTTGAGGCCTGGATATTCCCTGATGTATGCTATCGCAGTCGTTCCTCTAATGCCGCAGCTCATCAGCCCGCCGGTGTGTTCACGGGACAGCGAACAATGATCGCACATATTTGTAACAATACCACCGACTTCAAACCTGCAGTGCATTACCTGACACGGTGTGTGCTTGTTAGGGGTCGTCCTCCCAGTGTCCTGGTCAGAGGTTGAACTGCATATGTGCGTCCTCATCAGTGCCACCTACCCACTCGTGTCACACGACTTTTGAACTGGTTTCGCTGCATGGAGTGTTGGGCAATTGCTCACCCACCGCCGCACTATGTGGCACCCAAGGCCGCGGATCCTGTGGCCTAGGCCGCGGCCGAGGAGGCTGGCTGCGGGCCCGCGGCCGAAGCCGCACGGTCGTGCCACAGCCAGGCGGGGGCGCGCGCGGGGAATCGGCCCGCGCGCATGGCCTGCGCACGTCGGCCTCTAACGACCTGCACAAAAAAAAAAAAAAAAAAATGAAAATTTGAGGGGTGGTTCTTGGTTGGTAACAAAAATAATTAAAAAAATGAAAAAAATAAATAAATTCATTGATTGATTGTTTGTTTTTATTGATTGATTGGTTGATTGATTGATTGGTGGGGGAGGGGTCCTCCCTCCCCTCCCCCCTTGCACACACACACACACACACACACACACACACACACACACACGTCACACATCAATCAATCAATCAAATCAAATCAATTCAATCAATCAATCAATCAATCCAACCCTTTTTTTGTTGATTTGTTTTAAACTTTTGCATCTTCATTTTTTTTAAACACCTAATTCCCCTACAAAAAATCGAAAATCATTTCTAAAAAAAATACAGCACAACTCAGGGTCCATATCCCTCATAATAAAAGATGGAAAAAACACTTTCTGCTTTTTTTTTTTTTTTTAATAATATTTTGTTTAAATCTAGGCTACCAGAGTAGCCCGGGGTCACTTGCTCGGCCGGGCCATAAAGAAAGAAAATAATAAATTAGTTTTATATAGTTTTTAGTTTAAATTTTGTAAAGAATTTCGATGTGACCCTGAGGCAAAAGTTGTTCAGTTTATTTTTTTGCATAATATAGTTTATTTTCGTATTTTTTCGATTTTTTTTAATTTATTTTTTTCGCTGGGACCTTCCCTTGTCCTTGCACGGGCTGGCCAGCCGGGACCCGGGCGGCCCGGCTGGTAGCCTAGGTTTAAATCGAATTTTGTTTTTTATTTTTTTTTTAATTCTAAACGAAGTTGGATTCCAAAATAAAAAAACATAGGATTGTAGGGTTTTCCAAGCTCTACACCCTTATATTTTTTTATTTATTTTTTACGTATTTTTAGGGGTAAAAAAAATATATTGAAAAAACAGGCCGCGGACTGGGCCTCATCGATCGCGGCCGCGACCAACGTTTTCGGCCGCAGCGGCCGAATTGCCCGCGGCCAAGGCCGTGGGTGGAGCCGCATGCTAATTTTGCGCACATATCTTCCACACAACTACCTCATTGACAACGTCACATACAATGTTTGCCAAAGGGGGATCCGTTTATTTCCCATCCACCTAGCTTGCAACTGCTCACCCACTACCGCATACTACTTCATAGAAAGTATGTGTCTCTACTATGTGGACTATCCCCGCCATCATCGACCACTCCCTCTCATAGCATGACCCACATGCAATGTTGGGCATACACCTGCGGTAATCGTAGTCAGATCAGCTTCATCCTTGTCAGACATGCGACTAAAGTAGCCGCCTTAGGAGGAAAATAAACTATCATATGAACCACCTACAAGGCGTTGTCAGTAGGGCAAGTTGTTGCAGGTCAAATTCTGCAGCAGCTAAACACCTTGGCTTTGAATCAATCCACGTCAACGTTTGCCCATAAATAGTGAATAAATATTGGGAAAATGAATGAAACCTGCTTAACTTGAATGTCACTTTGTGATCACCCACCTCATAATTGGCTAGCGTGTGGTTTACATGCCTTATGTCATGAGCACTATGAAGGGATAACTCGTGCAAGTTTCTTTTTTCAGAACTGTAATGACATTCAATACTACACTCTCGTACAACACCTTGACATATCATGTTCAATTTATAGACAAGGGTTGAAACGACAACGTCTCTACAATTGCATGTAAGAGTCACGTAGCCTATAAAATTTATCTACACTGTGTCATCCAATGCAGCAATTGAGACTACAAGAATTAAATGTGGTGCTTCCATAGCCCACACTCGAACCAGTCTTGTCCGGTCTGTAGGGGTGGTCGTTTACCATAGGCAACAACTGCTCGTTTAAAATTTTATGCAACCCAAACATTGTTTGACCTCATGTGTCATTGGATAGTAGATTTTTTTCACCAGCAAGTATTTAGAACCCTGCGAGAATTTCACCTCTTATCTCCTTCCTCCCTTTTTTAATGTACTACTAGCATATTTATACGAATGAGCATCACTAAGAGAGTATAAATAATGTAAGCTAAAGTATCATAAAAAATGAACAGGAATATACCTTTGCCCTTACTTCATCTCTTTTTATACTATGCAAGTGGGTCGTCGTGGGGCACAAGGATATGAGCAGCTCGCGCTCAACCACAATCAACCTGCCAAGCCTTACACATGAGATGTACAGTAAAATAGGAGTTGTGAAAACAAATGAAACTGGTAGCCCCCAAAAAGTCAAGGTGGACATAGTTAAGAAAGGGATTTAAATACTTTTTCATGCTCGGTGTTGCTTGTTATAGAGGTAAAATTGTTTCATTGTTGGATTGTCTCAACTCAAGTGTTTTCGTCGTTTGCAATAAAACTCAAGTTGTTGCAGTTTTGGATCTACATATTTAGATGAAATAGGGGTTGTTGTGGTGAAAATTCCAAACATACACACACATACGCACGTGTCACGTAGTCTATGTTGTGTCATTTCAATGCAGCAACGACGACTACAATCATTGTATGTGATGCTTTCATAGTCCACACCGAACTGGTCATGTCAGGTTTGTAAGAGTGACCACTTACCATGGGCAATAACTGCTTTTGAGCTTCAAATTTTCTACAACTCAAGCACTGCTTGGCCCCTTGTGTCCTTTCAGAATAAATTGTTGCAACCGTGAGTACTTAGAAACCTGTGAAATTAATCATATCTTCGTTTTGTCCTTTGCGACTTCACTTTACCGTACCCTTTCTCCCTCCCCTGCCCCTCACTCCCTATAGTAGAACTCCACCTCCTACCCCTTTCCTTCCCCCCTCCTCTTGTGTACCACTCGTAAACATACAAAAATGAGCATCATTAAGAGAACAGATAACATACAAGTTGAATATTTGAAGAAAAATGAATAGGAATATACCTTATTTTTCTTACTCTTTCTCATTTTTTAATGTGTAAGTGTGTCGCTAAGGCAACCGGGGTGGAGGCAGGTGGAGCTCAACCACAATCAACGTGGCCAACCTTGTACGCGAGAGGGATTGTAAAAGGGGAGTTGCAATGACAAATGAAAGGGGTACCTCGACAAATTCAAAACACGTAAAGTTGACAATAAGATTTCAACCAAGCTTACTGGGCCAGACGTTCGGGACCTCCCCGGTTATTCGAGATGTCCAGTCAGATAACTCCAGAGACGTTCTCCCGGGACAAGTCGTCCTCCTTATGAGAAAAACAGGAGGAGCATTTTTTTACAGTTTTGGGGTTGAACGTGTTCGATAGGTCACAAACTGTTAAACCAGGCCCGAGATACCTTTTTTTTAAGGCAACTCATAAAAAAATATGGGTCCAATCTGGGTTGTCATATCTCGGAGATAGACGACCCAGATCTTTGAAGCAGTTGTAGTTGCTACTGCATACATCTTGTCATCCGATGTAGCAATAGTCGTTTGAGTTCTTTGTCGGTTTCAATTGAAGTTTCATTTTTTTTATTTACTAAAATTGCATTCGTTTTTTTTATGTTGCGGAAGCCATGCGATCAGTGATGAGATAAATTGTAGTTACTTTGGTGTTTTTTTTTTTATAAATTCTAAAACTGTTTCCGTATAGGTTATATTTTTTTAAATACAATAGGTGTAATTGACCTCAATTATACCTTTACTATAGTTTTGCATTGACAATCTTAATTGAATGTGTAGGATAGGTGGGAGTTAGTCATCGGTGACTACCAAACTTAAAATACCACTTCTTCATATAAGGGTGTCTAACTGCCTAAACAATTGGTTTAGTAGAACCTTGCATGGTGGGTAGCTTATGTAGGGCGCATGCCTTATCTGGGCGCTTACACAGTAATGTTAAAGGAAAATCTGACTATATGTTGAAACCTCCACGGAGTATCTAATGATGAATGCGTCGGTGCAGACAATCAACAAGGAAGTTATAGTTTAAGACTACTGCACGTTTGTTTCCTAACTTTCAATCGAGCTGCAAAACCTACACGATTTACAAAAAATCCTGCATTAATAAAAAATGTGGGATTCCATGATAAAACAACTCTGTTTCGAAAAAGATTTGTCTGTCCGTAATTAAAACAATGTTTACTTTAAGAAGCAACTTTAGTAGGGTTAAATCTTAATACCTACCAACTAGAAGTCGTGAATGCAACCACATGAATAAGCTCTTAAAAACACTATGCACATTCCTTATGATTGAAACTATTACGATACCTAGTATTGAAAATTGATATTACAAGTGTCACCCATCATTACTGCAAATATTGTGTTTAATACAATTACGATCATTGTTTACTATAAATGCAACAATTATTAATTACTATTGTTATTACTACCATTACTACTACTACCACAACGCATGTAACGAATCACAACTATCACTTAAGTTTATTGTTGTTGCTACTACTTATTGTGATATATTACTATGATTTGTAATTGCTACTACAATTACCACTACGTTCCACTATTTTTGCTTATACAAATAACGATGTTATACTAGTGTTATAAATATGACAACAACGACCACCACTTACTATTGAGACCGGTAAATTCTGTAATGACATCTCAAACAATTTTTATTTTTTTTTTTATTTTTTTTTTTGAAATAATATCGAAATTGAAAGATCATCGTTTAACTTATTAACTTTAAGATTTAAATTTTTGTTTGGGTTTCAACAGTCAATGGGTATGCCAAATAGTTAGTGGCGATTTCATTTTTCACAAAATTTTTTGATGTTTTACTAGGATCTCTTCATAAAGAAAAGAAAGTGTTGAATGTCAAAATATACACGACAATTCTCAAATCGTAGGATCTTAAAAATTTGCGTCATAGATGGATATCAAAAGTTTTCAACCTTTGTAACTAGTTATTAAACTGTTGGAAACTCAATTAAAAAGAAAATGGAAGCATTTAGGTCCTTTATATATTTTTGAGTGAGAAACAAACAGTACATGTCTTTATGATATTTAGCCAAACGTTTAAGAGGTTGGGATTTACGTCTCCCTTAAGCATTCGGGTAAAAAATATCGAATTAATAAAATGTAAAATTAAAAAAAAATGAGGTGCAGTCTAAGTCTTAAATTTAAAATATTTGTGGGCTACAGTTTTGTGAAATTTGTTCCAAAACGAGGAAAATCGTGAATGTATTCAACACAACTTTAAGGTTGGGTGGACATTTCATATATTCGAGGGATACAAGAAGTTGAAAACGTGAGTGCACCGTATTTACCCCATATTACAAAATTATATTGAAATTATATTAAAAGCTAGGCTACCACAGTGACCCAGAACCACTTGCCAGGTCTGGTAAAAAAAATTAATAAAATAAAAATATTATTTTGTTTGATTTTGTATTTAAAATTTGGTAAAGAATTTTAATGTGACATTGAGGCAAACGTTGTTTGGTTTAATTGTTTGCATAACATAGTTTGTTTTCATAATTTTTGAAGGTTTTTTTTTTTTTTTTTTTTTTTTTTACCTTCCTCTGTTCCTTATACAGTCGGGGGCGCCCAGGAAAACAGGGTGACCCGAGCGACCCGGCTGGCAGCCTTGATTAAAAGTATGAAAAATAAAACTTAGTTGATAATTAAAAAACAAGGAGAGCGAATAAAGTTTCAGCCTCCATTTTTTTTTTTAATGAATATTTTTTTTCTTCTTCTAATTCTCTAATATTTGTATTATTTTTAATATTTGAATGAGATACATATTAAAATAAAACATAAAGAAAATCATATAAAATATTGCTTGTAATATACGTTGTAGATGAGAGTTATAAATTTGAAATATATGAAGAGAAATAATGACTTATTAATTTTTTACTTGTGTTTAAAAATAAACAAATAACTAACACTTGATGTGTGATAATTTTTATATTTCATTAGTGACTTTCAATCGTTCTACATACGGAATCATTTGAATCTCTATATATTATAATTGAATAATTGTACATACGGATTTATGTGAACCTCTATATTTAAATATTTTTCACTATAAGTAGTTTGTTTATATATATTTTTCATTAATATTGATTCTTTTGCATTTTATTTATAAATGTATTATAATTCTTTATTAATAATAATTTATTGGTTAATAATCTACGCTACCAGCCGGGGCGTCCGGATCACCCTATTTTCCTGAACGGTCCGGCCGTACAAGGAGCAGGGAAGGTCATAGCAAAAAAATAATAATAAAAAAAATATGAAAAAAAAAATGTTAACGTTTGCCTCAGGGTCGCATCGATATTTTTTACCAAATTTAAAATTAAAATTAAAGTTAAAAAAATAATTTTTACTTTTTTATTTTTTTATTTTTTTTTCGCCTCGCCGGGCAAGTGGTCCCGGGCCACTCTCGTAGCCTAGTTACTAATTATATAAATGAGTTATAAAATATTATTTAATTTTATATTTCATATATAGTTTTGTACTAGCCAAATGAACTAGGCTACCAAAGTGGCCCGGGTTCACTTGCTTGGCCAGGCAACAAAAACTTAAAATAAACTAGGCTACCCGAGTGGCCCGGGGTCACTTGCCCGGCCGGACAAAAAAATAAATAAAAAAATAATTTTTAATTTTTATTTTAATTTTGGTGAAGAATTTCGATGTGACCCTGAGGCAAAAGTTATTCAATTTATTTTTCTGCATACTGTAGTTTGTTTTCGGGTTTTTTTTTTTTTTTTTTTTTTTTTTTTTTTTTTTTTTTTTTTTGGWTYTCCTTGCACGGGCTGGCCACCCGGGACCCGAGCGGCCCGGCTGATAGCCTAGAAAATAAATATATAAAAATATTATGTTTTAATTTTATTTTTTATTCCAAATTTGATGAAGAATTTTGATGTGACCCTAAGGCAAAAGTTGTTTAGTTTTTTTTTTTTTGGGACCTTCCCCGGTTCTTCCACAGGCTGGCCACCCGGGACCCGGGCGGCCTCCTGGCTGGTAGCCTAGAAAATTAACATTTAACAGTTTTGATAGCCTTAATGGTGTATTATGGGTTATCAAAACAATCCCTCATCGTCATATCATAATCTGTCAAGCTAAGTTGTAAAATACGTTTAATATCTTTTACGTACGTATCGTTATTTTATTATGTGTTTTGACCAGCAACATGTTTAGTTTATTGTTCGACTTCCCATTCCTCAATTACAGTCATGAAACTTGATTTTGCTATGAAAAACAAATTTATGATTTTATTCTCTTATTACCTAGGTTACCAACCGGGTCGCACTATTTTCCCCAACCGTGTGGGTGTGCAAAGACCAGAAAAGGTAAAAAAAAATAAAAAAAAATAAAAATAAAAAAATAATTATGGTATGAAGAAAAAAAAAATTAAACAACTTTTGCCTCAGGATCATATTGAAATTCTTTACAACATTTAAAATTAATATATGTAGGGTTCTCGTTGCTCTGGACAGGCCAAACGCTCGAACGTTCGACACCCCATCTCGACACGTTCGGTCGAACGTCTGAACGCGTCGAGAGGAGGTCCCAAACGTTCGGGCGTTCGGGTTCGGGCGTTCGGCCCGCCCCAAACGCCGGCAACCCTGTATATATACTGTCTCTTATACACATCTAGATGTGTATAAGAGACAGCTCCCTTACCTGTTCCTTGCTAGTGTATATTGAGAGTGAGGATGGTGCGCTGTACGGTTGCCAGCATGTTGTTGGAGGGTGCGGTGATCGTGCTG
>BFEA01000527.1:712677-740777 GCA_003427395.1 Chara braunii | reverse complement strand
TCCCAAAAAAAAAAAAAAAAAAAGTTAAGAAGAAAAATAAATTAAATAAGATTTCTCAGAGCATTACATCCAAATTCCTTACCAAATTTCAAATAAAAATAAAATACAAAAAATAAATACTAATAATAAAAATAAATTTATATTATAAAAAAATTAATTAATTAAATTTAGTGAGTGCGCGAGCACGTTTTCGACGCTGCCATCTTTGGCAATTTTTCATTTTTCTTGTCATAGCTAAATGCCCTGAAAATTTACAGATGTATATTTCACATATGTAAAACCCACTAAAAAAGTTTCAGACCTCGAAATAAAATGAAAACAAAAAGTAAAGTGAAAAAAAACGTGGGCGAGCACGTTTTGATATCGCCATCTTTGACGATTTTTAACTCCTATTTGGTTGAGCCAAATGACTTCAATTTTTTTTCTATGAAAAAAATAAAAAAAACAAGAGCAAATATTATAGATTTTCGAATGTTAATAATGACTTTTTGTATGAGTCTGCATGTATGTGGATGTATGTTGAGTGATGTATTATTATTACATTATTAATAAATTGATTGATTAAATAATTGATTACTTGATTAGTAGTGTTTGTACATGTGTATGTTTGTGAGAAAGATAAAATAAATTTGTTTATATTTTTCTCTAAAAATAAATAAATAAAGTAACGAGAGAGAATCCATTTTTTTTTCCCTCTCGCATCTCTCAGCGAGAGAGAAACTTAATATTCCCTTTTTTTTTTTTTTTTTTCTCCCTGCTCTCTTTATTTATGTATATGTCTATACATGTGTACGAATGGTCGTATATGTAGATGTATGTGTATCATTATATGAAGCTAAATTAACACTACGAGTTTGAAATGTCAATATAAATTAACACTACAAGTTTGACGAACAAATAACTCACCGTAAAATACCTTACTTTTTGGCTATGAGATTTTGTAGTCATCGTTTGAACTGTTGAATCTGCTTATGCATGTACCGAACGCAAGAGTTCATTTTAAACCGTTTTATTTTGAAAAATGTGGTGGAAAAGGTGATTGCGGGCATACACAATCATGTGTTTGCCTTACTCCAATATATATCATTATAAGAGACATGATATAAATAATGCTTGCTGCTTAGGGTTGTAGTTAGGCTAATATCACGCAGTAAGGATCAAGCTCCTTAAATCTATATTGGTGCTAAGCGGCTGTGATATGAATCTTGTTAGGCTTACAACCAAATTATGGATACAATATGAACAGGGTCCGACTCTTATTACCCAAAATGTGCCAATTGGGCACTTTTGCATACAACAAACCTTTATGTTGTGCATCCCCGCTGCTATCTACAACAATGTTGTCGACGTGTCTTCTCGCATGATAGTTGAGCATACTTAGTGAACACTTGGTTAGGAGACGGATCATGTTAGTGCTTTGTAGCTTGACCTAAGTAGGAAGCTTACTGAAATGATCGAGGTCTTTGCAAAAACTCAAACAGCCAGCAGTAGAGTACAATTTAGATTGAATATGTATATTCCATTGAAAATACTTGAAACTCTAGTGTCACCCTTGAATGCCAAATGAGATTAATTTGTACTAAGACAATTTTTGTTCCACTCCCACCATTGAATGAGTTGGTGAGGGTTCATACCGCAAAAGTCCTGTGGCCATGGAACAAAAATGGGAACTCCGGTGGTTGTGGAACTCAAGTTATTTGTCGATCCTCCCTTCTCAAGGAATTTCAAGGTCCCCTCCGGAGGTGACCTGAACACTAGTGCGAAAATAGCAGGAGGAGCTGTTGAGGCTGACGGGTGGAGGGACAGACGCATACCTTATTATTGGAAATGAGTTAGGATGCTCTGGAGGACTATTAGACCGATTACTTGGCCCTTAGACCTAGGTAGTATGAGGTTAGGGTGCTCTGGAGGGGTATTGGACCAATTACGTAGCCCTTAGACCTGGGTAGGCATTGTTCAGTCGGGCATGGGCCAATTCCTTGGCCTCGTGGTCCGTTCAGGACTTCAGCAGAAAGTGTTGGGTGAGTCGGGGGCTTCTTTTCCCCCTTTGCCGGGCTAGACAGCCTTGGCTCCACGGAAAAGTACCAAATCTAAAAAATTGCGGAAAACAGGCCCAAATTCTGAAAAAAAAAAAAAAAAAGTTGTTTCTGAGCGAACCGTCCAGCCCGCGGTGGTACGGTATGACTTGAACAATCGCTCCCCCTTCTTCCCTCTTCGATCTTGCTCAGCGCAAGGTGGGTAGGAAGGTTGGGTAGTTCGCTGCTGCGGCGCTAGGAACGGAGTGCGGGTAGAATCAGGCGGTCGCCATGGCTCCTCCACAGAGCAAAGGTTGGTACCCCGCTCTTAACACATTGGACACCTGTCAACCATCTCTCTCGATCTCGCTGTCTGGACCATATCCCCCCCATCTTTCCCCATCTGTCCCCATCTCCCCCCATCTCCCCGCATCTCCCCCCATCTCCCGCCATATCTCATTCTCCTTTCATCCCAAACGACTTTGCATTATCCTCGATACTTTGTTTCTGTCGGCCAAGTCTCTTGCCTTTCTAGCGCATCTTCTCTCTCCCTTTTCGTCAATGCCTCCGTGTCTTGTGTTCCCGGCGTCACCGTCCTCATTGACTCCATGTCTCAACGTCCCTTTCTCATAGCGTCTCTTCTTTTCACCTCTTTTCCTTGTCTATCTCTTGCTTCTCGTCATATATTTTACCCTTCTCTTTCTCACATCGCACTCGTCTCTGTCATACCCTCCTTTTCGATCCCTTCTCTACCTTCTCCCTCTTTCATTGCTCAATTCTCTCACCAGTTCCCCGAGTCTCATCACGTTTCTCCTACCGCCCCTTTCTTTCCCACTTAATCTCCTTTCAAATTTGCTGTCTCTTCCTGTCCGACTTCCTCCGCTTCTGCTCGTCTCCCTCCGTCTGTGTGTGCCGCCAAGGCTCCGCCTCCTTGGAAAGACCGTTTTTTCGTGCTGTGTATGTGCGCCTGTCGCCTTCTGTGCCCTGGCTCCTCTGTGTCACGTGCTCTGTCTGCCAGCTCCTGAAACGACATTGAGGAACTGCTTTTAATATCTTATCTTGTACTTATGCGTAGAACCATATCCGCTTGGTCGTGTTGTGTGTGTGTGGTGTGTGTTTGTGTTGTGTGTGTGTGTGTGTGTGTATGTCTTCCGCCTCTCGTTGCCTCTATCCTCGGTTTTGATGTCTATCCTCTGGTACTTACGCTTAGACCCATAGCCGCTTGGCCGTGGTGTGTTTGTGTGTGTGTGTTTGCCGCCACTCGTTGCCTGTCCTCTCTGCTGTCGTCTTTCTTTGGCACTTTTCGCTTAAGATAGGTCTCACTTTGGACGACTGGTTGGCATGCAAACAATCTCTCATCATGTCCCCGTTTACCCATCTCGAGCGTCTGTTATGTTCTTTATTCCCCGCACAACCGATATAAATCTCCATGATCTGGTAGTATTGCCTACCTTCTCGGACTATTTGGCCAATCAATCATCCCTTGGTCAGTGAGGCGTGGAGGTTGGCTTTGCACCCTGGTCAGGTGGCCATGGCGATGGGGCACGGCAAATGTCACCGAGGGGTTACTCTACTCTGGACGGGCATGTGGCCGTGTACCAATGAAGGCTCAGAAGTCGCTGCTGATGGCGTGCGGACAATCTCTGACCCATCATTTCCCTAATTTTGCTCTTCGTTCATTATGCCCTAATCCAGATATTTTTTGCAATGTTACCGCCAATCGTCTCCCCAGTTCCTCTTGAACCCTTCCACCTTTCCATACTCTGTTGTTTTCTCGTCATCCGCAGAGCGGACGCTACTTCCCCTTTCGTGCAGTATTGAACGACCTAATTTGTCAGTCCTTCGGCGTTAGACACCGATGAACCGAGAGAGATTGACACCGTTTTTTCCCTTTTCCTTTCTAAGTGGCGCGAACTCCTTCACCTCAGGTCACTAGGGCCTCTCCTTTTACTATCATTTTGCGTCTCACATAATTCTCTTTGTTGCCTCGTTTCCCTCTGGTATCGCCCTAGGGTGTCTCCTACGCCCTCTTCTCTCACTTGGCTTCTCCTCTCTCATTACCGTTGCCATCATCGAAACCTGTCAGGTTTGTTCTTACCTCGATGTGGAACTTGAGCCATTGCCGCTGTGTCCCTTCTTATCGGTACTGAGAGTTTTGGAAGGATAGAGAGAGATTCGTTGTTTGGTTGAGTGACGCGAGTCTGAAGTGCTGCTCGTCACTTCTTCTTCCATTTCTTCTTTTTCTTCATGTGCTGCTGTTGCCCAATGGTATGTCTGTGTCTGACGAACGCGCTGTCTGTTGGTGTGTGTGACCATACCTTCCAGAGAAGAAGATCGTGGACGCGAAGACGAAGGCGGTGAACGCCGCGAAAGCTTTGAAGAAGGTTGTGACGAAGAAGCAGCGGAAACGCCGGACGTCCGTCGTCTTTCATCGTCCCAAAACTCTCAAGCGCGCAAGAAACCCTAAGTACCCTCTCCACTCCGCGCCTCGGCGCAATCATCTTGACCACTTCCAAGTGCTCAAGTACCCTCTCACGACTGAATCGGCCATGAAGAAAATCGAAGACAACAACACGCTTGTGTTTATTGTCGACGTGAGAGCCAACAAGAAAATGATTTCCGACGCTGTGAAGAGGATGTACGATATCCAGTGCAAGAAAGTCAACACGCTTATCCGGTAAGTCTAAAAAATATATTTTTATATGCTACCACGTGGAATGCGCAATTGGTAGGTGGGGGGTTGGGGGTTGGGAAGGGGCTGAGCGAGGCTCTCTAGGCTATGTAACCCATCACGTGTAGTGTAAAGCTCAATTGGCCGAAAGGGAGGGCGGGTACGGGTTGGAGATTATTCTGATCGGGCTAAAGTGTGTAAGTGTTTTCATGTCGATTATTCTGATCGGGCGCGTTAACAATCCGATCTCGATGTTCGTGAGCATCGAAGAAAAGCATTCCGAGAACACACTAAGCAGAGGAGAGAACGGACACGGGTTACTGAAAATACGCCGTCATCATCTAATTTAATACCGATGTTTAAGTATTTGCCTGTTCGAACTTCAGTCGTTTCTCTAACGCGATTATAATTTCTGGAGTCGTTAATCTCTTTTTGAGAAAACAATTCACGGCTTGATTATTTCGCGGATGCCGTTTACTGGTAGAGAAGGCAGTTTGATTTAGTGAAGGATGAGTTGTGGAAAACGAAGGAAACATGATCAAGGGTTGTGATGTAATAGAGGGACTGACTGCTGGATGGATGGGTGAGAGAGAGAGGAGGCCGCAATATTTTTAGGTTTTCGGAAATTCAAAATGTTAATGAGGTACGATTGAAGGGGCCGGTGGGGTGTTCATTTTGAGGATGACGCGAATTACACATCATATCGAGCGAACAGTATGGTTTTCACTACCGTCTTATGTCGAAGAGAACAAACGGTTCGGTCGTTATACCTGTATTTGGGGCCATTTTCAGTCCAGATTCACAGCGGAAATAACCGGCCCTTATATTCGGGTGAAGACTCAGTTATGAAACGGAAACATGATTATGGGGTGTATGATGTGGGAATCATTTTTTCATTGTGAAAATTCTGCGTCGTAATGCGTAGCACTTAGTCACAATTCTATCGCCACCTCAAAATTTGATTGAGCGAGAGTCAAAACTGCGACCTTGATTGCGACTGTACAAGCGCCAACATGCTAGTGTACCTTTTGTAGTGAAAGCAGCAAGCAGTGCATATTTATTTTGTTTTTTCTTTTCGAAGTGCGCTTTCGATTTTGAGCTACTCTTGGTCTCTGTCTTTACGTGTCCTAGTGGTGAAAGATGAACGCACAGGCGATTTTGCCACAATGGAGGATTTGGTATTCGAGTCCGGTACACATCTTATACTACGCGGATGAAAATGGAAATGTCGAACGAAGCAGGAACGCAGAACTGAGAGCGGAAATTTGGAATGTTATAGATAGCATTGTTTTGGGTACTCTATAATTTTCAATACTGGCAATTATTCTTGTATCGCAGAAGCTTTCTCTTTTATTGTTTTATTCTTCGTTACTCCGAGTTTAAATTTTTCAAATGAATGCACTTGCGGTGTTGTCGTTGTCGGTGGGCTTTCAAAGGGTTTGCTGTCGTCCTTCCGTTATCGTTTCTGGATAATGAGAAGAAAAGTATTTCGTTGTGTTTGGGTCGCTATCAGGCATATTGTTCGCTCTGCAGGAAAAGTCCATGCGGCGGAAAGGGAAACAAGAGTGGCTGCGGCTCAAGCAGCTGTTTCGAGTTCCTTTGGAAATGGAGAAGTTGCCGGTGTCTTTTTTATCACTTCTCTGTGGAAATTTCACACGCAAGGAATAGTTGCTCACGTTGTCTGTGCTCTGCAACTCTATACCTCGTTTGCTTTGCTGTCGTGTGTTGGGGTATGCATTGATTGTTTTGCTATCGTGTGATGGGGTATTGATTGATTGTTTTGCTGGCGTGTGATGGTGTATTTATTGATATTCAGGCCGGACGGACAGAAGAAGGCTTACGTGCGATTAACGCCGGATTACGATGCGCTGGACATCGCGAACAAGATCGGTATCATCTAAAAAATGAGAGAGAATGGGAGAGCAAGATGGGGGGATAGGAAGGAGATGCCTGCGAAATCAGGGATGCAATCCACGAAGCTGGAGGCCGACGTGGGAGCTGAAGTTCTGTGTCGTTGAGAGCCTAAGTTTGGGTCGCAGAGATACGCGCGTTCGTTCCGGCGGTGGGAGCAAGGGAGTCCGTTGCCCGCTACTGCCGCCAATCCTGTATCTGGCAAGCCAGCGACGTGTCCAGGGTAGTTTGGAAATTGTATTTAGGGTTTGGAGGATGAAAGTGAAAGTGCTAGATGCGGATGGCAGTGTGTGAGAAAGACAGTCGGCTGTGCGATCTACTCTGTTGCTGTGATGATTAGTGACAAGAACGTGAGAGGATTGTCGAAATCTTAAGCTGGACATTCCTTTTTCGGGAACCTTAGTCCCGATCCATTGGTGGGTTTCCCAACGGTTTTTTAGGTGGAAAGGGTGGTTGCCTCGTTTCCAAAGAGCTTCTGGATTCTTCGCGTACTGGCTCTCACTTCACGGACCTTCTCAGAGCAATCTTTGCTGTAATTCATGTCTGGTATGAAGACATCATGTGTCTTGTCTTTGCCCTCGATTAAATGTGCTGCGTTTTTTTGTCCAGGGTTTGAATCCCTCTTTTTTACGCCAGTCGTTTGTGCTGTACGATGTCAGTGTTAGGCCTGTATTTGCCCCCCAATCACATGTATCGACTTCACGGATCTTCTCAGAGCAATCTTTGATGTAGTTCATGATCTGGTATGTTGGCATCATGTCTCTTGTCATGCCCTCAATCAAATGTGATGCGCGGTTTTGTCGAGGGTTTGAATCCCTCTTTTTCACGTCAGTCGTTTGTGCTGTACGATGTCATTGTTATGCCTGTATTTGCCCCCAATCAAATGTACTGGATGCAGTGGATGGTTTTGTCGAGGGCTCGAATCCCTCTTTGTTTTTACGCCAGTCCTTTGTGCTGCTGTACGATGTCGTTGTGAAGTCTTGTATTTGCCCTTGATCGAATGTAATGGATGGTTTTGTCGACGGCTTAAATCACTTTTTTTTTTTCCCGTCAGTCGTTTGTGTTGTGTATGTCATTGTGAGGCTTGTATTATCCTGAAAGTCGTCTGACTTTGATAAGGATGACAGTGCTGAACCTTCCCTACGTACTCCGCAATGTGACCGTTGTGCTCTTGAAGGGCTGCTTGCTGATGCGTGGGCTCACCGTCTGCGAAGCGATTGCCTTGCCTATTTTGATTGATTTTTTTGTCAATTGATAGGTAATGCGAATGATGTTTTCTTTTTTTCTTTAATTTCGTGAAATACGGTGATGCTTCCGATATTGTGCTGTGGTAAAATGTTGAAAAACCCTTTTGCTGTAAGGATATTCTTTGGGGTATAGTCCTCTCTCCTCTCCTCGACATTTCAAACTGTACGTCACCCCAGTGACGGTGAGATCCAGTTCGCCGGGAATATCTACCGTCTTCCCCCGAACACAACGCACCCTCACTTTTGCTGCACAGGAAAGGTAGCTTGTAAACAATCGTTATCAGGGTGAGTTGTGCTCTGGGAAAGGCGGTGGTGTGGGTTTCTTCTCCTGAGCTTCTGGGAGGTGGGACTTCTGTCCCGATTTTCTTCAGGTTGTAGGGACTGCGACGGTTTTCCCTTTTGATAGAACGGAAAAAAATGCACGGCCAGCATCTCTGCATCTTGGAATGTTCTGTGGCAGGTCGGGATCGGAACTGTGCGGCAGTTGTCCCGAATGCAGATATAATGTGTGTGCGTTATATTTCGTGAATGATGGCATGTAGGGACACCTGCTGACGTCTCGATTGTCTCCGCCAGGGAGAGAGACCCCGTACAACGGTGTTGCTCATAGCAACAACTGCTTTCGTCTAAAAACTCTGGAAGAGTACCCGCGCAATTCGAGTTGAGCGGAGTAATGTGCTTGTGTATACTTGCATGACGGAGACCTTGTATACTTGCATGATGGAGACCAAGCTGGATGCGCAACGTGGGGTGGGTGAGCGTAGTTGATATCTCTGTCGGCTCATCACTAGCCTGTGGAATGCGACTGGATCGAGGCATTGGTAGAGTGCACCGATGAACTCTGTTATAGTTCCGCGCGTTGATTTCGTCTGTAGGTATTAATTGGCAAGAGCAAGAGTGGATATGCAAGCTGGCCTGTCGTTGCGCATCCAGCTGTCTCCGTGATTCAAGTACGGGTTTGTGTGTCACGCCCCACACACACACCACATGTAATCAAGGAGTTTTACATGTGGTGTGTGTGTGTGTGTTTTGCAAAGTACGTGTCTTTTCCGTTCTTGAGTGCGCTCGATTGCGGCTGCTGGCTCAGCGACAGGTCCTTTGCACCGTCCAGTTAACGGTCTTGTGCACCGTCCAGTTGCCGGTCGTTCGCGAAAAGTTAACCCCACGGCGGCGCTGATTTTATCCGGTGCGTGGCAGCCTCCAAGCAAGCCACTGATGGTGGCATTTTGCCCAATCAGTGTGCTGAATGTTATATACACCGTATTTATTTCTCCCATTTCACTGTGCCGTCGTATTTTGAATCACTTCTATTTTACGAACCGTGCCGTATTTTTATTGTATTGTATTTTCATTTAGTATCTCGTCCAGTTTATTGTGCGTGTTCCTGGGGTACGAACTGGGCCGCCCGGGGTCACCTTGGTTGCCCGGGCGGCCCGGCCGGGCAAGAGTCAGGTCAAGGTCCGAAAAGTCTGAAGAAAGAGTACTTTGTGCAGAACAATGAACTGTGCACACTTTGTGCGGAACAATGAACTGTGCAGTGTACACCCTTTCTTTCAGGGTCAAATGGGAATTTTGTATGAAATTAAAAATGAAAACATTCTGGCCGGGCAAGTGGGCCTGAGAGTGGGTCCGGGCCACTCTCAGGGTCAAATGAGAATTTTGTAGTCTAGGCGTGTGATCATAATATCAATCGAAAAATAGTCCAAGAACTTAAGATTTTTCGTGTGAGGAATTATTATTACACGACGAAGAATTGTGACGCAGGAGGGGGGAAATTTAAGTAGCGAAGGGCCCTGCTATATCCAAAATAATGCATTGGGTGGATGCCTTGGCAGTTTCCCACGGGCACGTTCTTGAATCATGCTATCAGGCTTTCTAATCAAAGTCGGTCGATGATTGGATTTTGGACAAATCGCCGGTTGTATGACTTGTTGCCATTCTGCCCCCGAATATAACGAACGGCTATTTTTGCCGTAGATGAATCGAGTGCACAAGGTTATGGTCATAGTAATGACAGTGCGTTTTATACTGAGGAAAGACGGTCTGTGGTGTCACTGGTGTATTTCGACAATGTCGTGCCTCGAGGACTAAGAAGTGTTTGCCAAGGACTACGACACATTGTTATGATCGTAGACAAATGTTTTTGTTAGTTTTTTTTCTGTAGATTCTCGACTGATATTGTTGCTTTTTGTGTTATACACCATTTTCCTAAAAGAACTCTTATTCATCTGTTTTTTCTCAGCAGAGCTTTACAAAAATCCAAAACCAACCCAAAAAACAGAAGTTCTGATCAATCGAGCAAGTTGATGAAGCACGCAATAAATTATTTTGTTAATCAATATTTTTTCTATGCAAAAAATTGATGCTCGACTGATTTTGTTGCTTTTTGTCGTTTCGATGGCTGTCTTCTAAATCCCGGTAGTTGGGCCTGGCTCCGCTATTCAAGAACTGTGAGTCAAAATGAGAATGAACCCTCTGGAAGAACCTGAAAGATTCTTTTTTTTGTAATTATTTTGTATATATATTTTTTTAACGTGAAAGGTTCACCGGCGTATTTTTTTGTCTTTGTGCATGTGGTGAGTGCAGCGAGGACCATTTTTTGTTTTTTTCACCGCCAGTTCTTTTTTTTGCTTTTTCTTTTTCTTTTTCTTTTTCAGGTATCTACAGTTTTCTGTCATCTACCTCATCTTCGTGGTAGTATGCATCTATCTCATCCTCTCGCTAGTTTATGTATAGTACCGGGGAACACCAACCAACACGGATCTCTCTCTGGCCAAATTGGTACTACCGGTTAGATACAGGCAAAATGAAGGTGCGTTGTGTTCGGGGAAAGACGGGAGGTTGGCACCACAGCAGTGGTGCAAGAGCAAGCCTGTAGCTAAGCGTTGATACGTTCGTTGTCAGGGTGCGTTATGTTCGGGGGGAGACGGTAGCAGCCTAGGTAGGTCAGTTGGTTAGGCATGTGAGTGGCATTCAGGAGGTTGTGGGTTTGAACCCCATGACAGCGTGCGGGATCGACTGTCCGATACCCCTGATCGGTACTATTAGGGTCTATGATTAACACGAGTGCGAGTTTGTGAGTGGGTTGTGTGTGAGAGTGGTGCCCATAGCCACTGCTTGCTAAGTTGCTACTCGATGGGTGGGACCTTTGTGCCATGAACTTGGGGGATTATTTCCATTCTACGAGGGCGCTCGGTGGATGCCCGGCATCCTTGATTGTTTTCAGGTCTCACATTCCCATGTACGGTGTGTGTGTCGTGATCGCTTTCAAGTCCTGAGCTTTCACCTTTTGACCCACTGCGTTGAACTGCTATGTCTTTGCGTTTGGTATTCACAATGTTGTCGGAGGATTGGACAGTACAATCTGTTTAGGATTGGCAGGCGGATGAACAGAGAATGCACCTCTTCTTGATTGCTGCATTGCCATGTCGTCAGGAAGTGAGGATCCTTTCTTGTTTTAACACTCTTTCTTCTCTTTGTTTGAAATCAGTATATGTATCACTGCCCATTTATTTCTGAAGCTTACCGTTCTTCCGTGAAATAAGTAGGGGCATAAGGGTCTACAATGGGACGATCTTGAGATGGATATCATCATCCATTTGATCGGCCCGGGTAATTGACATTTTCAGTGTTGCTTCGGGACATCCGTAGAAATTGGAATGATACAGAGAAGGGCAAAATAGCAAATGGCCCCTGCAGAGGAAGGATGACTTGCATAAATCGATAAATGGTCCAAAACGGCTACCTTGTTACGACTTCACCTCAGGCACTGATTCTACCGTGATGGTCTCTATGATCAACGATGCGAAAAACATGCTGCGCACTTGACGTGCGTAACGTATCGAAGTCGTTGGTTTATCATAGAGACGATTTTGCTATTCCTTTGAATAGGATTCATAAACAATAAACCAAAATAGGGCTATACGGATTTGAACCGTAGACATTCTCGGAAAAGGGTTTTTACCTTTTGGAACTCAATTTACATCTTTCAATGTATTGGGCCCCCGTCAATTCCTTTTGAGTTTCACTCTTGCGAGCGTACTCCCCAGGGGCCAAGTCCGACTAGTGAAGAGTTACGCTTCGCGGCCAGGTTTTTGACGACGTGGGACGTTCTGTGACAGGTCTCAGTCGTCGATCGGCTGCAGATCCAGGCCCAGCGTTGTTTGGCCTCAGTTTCGTGTAGGGTAGTTTCGTTCGGCTATTAGGATGATTTAAAATTATTTTGGTGTTGTTTTTGTTGGCCACTTTCGTTGGGTGGAAGATTCAATTCTATGCTTTCTTTACCCATGGGGTGTCTTTTTTTTTTTTTTTTTTTTTTTTTTTTTTTTTTTTTTTTTTTTTTTTTTTTTTTTTTTTTTTTTTTGGGGTTTTTTTTTTTTTTTTTTTTTTTTTTTTTTTTTAACCCATGGGGTGTTTTTGAAGCTTCCCGCCCTCATTCTTTTGTTTTTTTAATGTGCAGAAATACACGAGCAACTACCTTCAGAGGACCCAGTCCATTGGCTGAGTCGAACTCTCATCCAGAAAAAGGGGCGACGAATGCGATGGCTCACAGCCTACTGGCTGATGCGAGTACCCTCACCTGAATTTCACTTTCTTTAGCTCGTAGAAAGCAAGATTTTTAAATCCCGAAAAAATACAGAAACCATTTTTCAAATGCCAAAAGCGCGTCACACAACCCTGTTCCACCGTTTTAATCGATGCTAGTGGGACTTGGCCCCAGGCGGGACACTTAACTTACAATTTTAAAAAGAAAGAAAACAATATTTTCTTTTCTCAGAAATTCTATATCGTCAAGCAGAGCCTGCCTACTAGTAAACTGTAGGCAGAGGGGGAGAAGAGGTCAATAAACGAGGGGCTGTGACAAACTGTTTCGTCGGAGTTTCACTGACTTACCAGGATGCGCAGCCCTACATATCGTAAAACAGAGCTGTCCGGACAGAGACGCGGTGCGCCTTGGCTGTGGAATGCATCATCTATGCCATAGCCATTATCAATCTATTGCGACTGCCGCCGTCTGTTCTGAAGGGTGTCCAACATTTCCTCATTGTACACATCCCTACCACCCAGATATACGTTCTCCCTTTTGTGCCCAAGGACGCTATCAGAACTGTATGATGCCGCACTGTGATGAACGTCCTGCTGTTTTTTTGACATGTGGACAACATGTCCTCTGTCAGGACTCTTTTGATGGGATGGTTCGTGCTAGCCGTTCTGCTGAATGCTGTGCTGGCGCAGCTCTCCTTGGGCATCCTGGTGAACACCCACATCATCCTCACTGTAGCTGTCCTATCTGCCGAGGTGGGGACAGGTAAAGAAAAAAAGAAGAAAAGAAAAAGAGAAAAAGGGAAAACAAGAGAAAATAAGAAAAAAAAGAAAAAGAAAAGATATGTTGATCAGTGGGATGTGTTATTTGCTTTGTGACAATTGGATTATCTTTCTTTCCCTGCCAGGTTTGGTTTCCTCCTCCTTTTCTTTACCTCTTTGCCTTTTGGCTGCGTGGAAGTGGGTCCTTGTGACACATGGGGATGGGGGCAGCCAGCGCTCAACCTGTCATCCACGTGGCTGGCCTTGTACTTAAGAGGTGATGAGCAGGTGGGGCTTTCCTTCCTTCGTTCCTTCTTTTCCTTTCCTTGTTTTGCTTTTTTCTGCCTTCGCGCTCTGATTTACAGTGTGATAATATATATATATATATATATATATATATATATATCGTCTAATAGAACTGCCTACGGTAAACCGTAGGCAGAGAGGGAGAAGAGGACAACAAACGAGGGGCTGTGACAAACTGTTTCGTCGGAGTTTCATATATATATATATCGTCTAATAGAACTGCCCGGTAAACCGTAGGCAGAGAGGGAGAAGAGGACAACAAACGAGGGGCTGTGACAAACTGTTTCGTCGGAGTTTCACCGTATATATATATATATATATATATCGTCACAAACAGAATGCCTACGGTAAACCGTAGGCAGAGAGGGAGAAGAGGACAACAAACGAGGGGCTGTGACAAACTGTTTCGTCGGAGTTTCTATATATATATATATATCCCTGATGAGTCGGTGAAACTCCGACGAAACAGTTCGTCACAGCCCCTCGTTTGTTGTAAACCGTAGGCAGAGAGGGAGAAGAGGAGAAGAGGACAACAAGCGAGGGGCTGTGACAAACTGTTTCGTTGGAGTTTCACCGGCTTACTTGTCATGAGGCTGACCTGGGCATGCTTGGCACCTGCCACCTATAGAGAAACCGCTTTATCCCCTGATTGGCATTGAGCAGGGATTGATCCTGTTCTGATGGTCCCTTGTGATGATACCGGCTGTCACCTGGCCGGTATCGCCGCAAGCCGGGATACGGGCTGTCACCGCAAGCCGGGAGCAACATTGCTCCCAATGCTCCCACATGTTCTCTCACGAACACAGCTCTGGCTGCCACGGGGTTCCCCCAATAATGACTATAACGAGTAGTGGCAGGTAGGTATGATGAGGTGGAATTGAGAGAAGAATGTCGATTACAAGCAAGAGAAAAAAACTTGGGGGTCTGCAATTCAACATTTCATGGGTGTACCAACTTCCGTCTCAAAATGGCATTTTGCTTCATTCGCAATTTTAAAGATTAAACCACCATCGCTTGGCCCAGCTATCAACCGCGGAAAAAAAATGGAGTAGGAACGTTTAGAGTTGGATGCATTTGGGCGCTCCTGTAGTGGCCTGTACATTTCGTGGAATTGTGGCTCGTTAACGGGCATGGCTTGACTTGGTGGTTTTACTGCAGTTTCTGACGCTACAGATTCGAACTGGAGCATATCTTACTTGTATGAACTCCAGCACGAGGCAGGAATTGCACAGACAGCGGAGCATATCCTTGTTGCTACTCGAGCAGCTCATTCTGATGCAGGGACGAGTCGGATTCGAGCAGTTGTGGCTTGTGGTGGTGGTGGTTAAGGTCGGGAACGTGAATCACAATGCACTTGAGAGTATGTTGTAGGTACTCCTGGTGGATTGACTGTGAGAATCCAGAATGGCGCACCGAAGACAAGTGCCAAATTTCAATTGGAGTTCAAGAAACTGACGATCAGGATGATCAGGTTACGATTTATTGTTTTGGGTGTTGAACCCACACTACCGGCAGGTACTTAAACCACCCGTACTTCCTAAAGTCGCGTAGCGTTAACGCTACGCAATTTTAGGGAACGTACGGGCCACTACAGGAGCGTCCAAATTCATCCAACTAGAAACGTTTCTACTCTATTTTTTGTTTCGCGGCCGATAGCTGGGCCAAGTACTGGTGGTTTAAACACAGCGCTGGTGGATTCCGGTGAGCGTATCGAGAATGGCAGGTTGAAGATTCGTGCGAAATTCCATTTGCAGTTAAAGAAACTGACGATCGGTTGGCATAATGTAGTTCCGGGGCCTGAAACGGTCTTCTTTGGCTGATGCTGCAACGAGTCGTCTGTAGTTTTGGTAGTAGCAGCAGGCCATTATGGCTGATGCTGCAACAAGTCGCATGGCTATCGTTTGAGAATGGAGGTTTGGCGTTCGGGGTTGTCTTTTATATTTTATTCACCAGAAACTTGTGTCTGGCAAGCACTTCTTTTTTTTTTTTTTTTTTTTTTTTATTATAATAAACATCGGTTGGAAACCTATTATTGGAGACGAAAAGAGCGTCCTCCAATAGTAGGCCTCTTGATTAGATAGCTCTAATCTATTGGTGGGGAGCTACACCTGCTGGAAACCGGGTCTGGCCATCTTCCCCCGAATACAACGCACCCTGATTTTGACCGTATCTGGCCGGAAATATAGCTTGTATACATTCCTTTTAGGGTGCATTATGTTCGGGTGAAAACGGTAGGTGGGAAGCAACTTCATGGGCAGACGGGAAAAGTGCCATTTTGTCTTGATTTCCTAGGCTACCAGAGTGGCCCGGGGGCACTTGCCCAGGCGGGCGAAAAAAAAAAAAAAAAAAAAAAAATTATTTTAATTTTGGTGAAGAATTTCGATGTGACCCTGAGGCAAAAGTTGTTGCGTTTATTTTTCTGCATAACATAGTTTGTTTTCGGATTTTTTGGATTTTTTTTTTTTGCTGGGACCTCCTTGCAAGGGCTGGCCACCCGGGACCCGGGCGGCCCGGCTGGTAGCCTAGTTGATTTCACCTTTCGCTATCTACCGAGCAGCACTACTCCTAAGCCTATACAGGGAACTCCTGCCAACATAGCTACCTCTCACAATTAAGGAAGGGGATGCATGTTTTTCCCTGCCCCCACTTCCTCGTTGTGGATGGACACCCAATGACCTGGTTGTGGGCCCCTCCAAACTACCCGTCGGTCCGCCCGTTGCCTATTCCCCTAGGCTACAAGCTGAGCCGCCCGGGTCCTTGGTGACCAGCCCGTGCAAGGAGCAGGGAAAGTCCCAGAAAAAAAAAAAAAAAAAAAAAAAAAAAAAACCTATATTATGCAGAAAAATAAACTGAACAACTTTTGCCTCAGGGTCACATCCAAATTCTTAACCAAATTTAAAATAAAAAATAAAAATTAAAAATAATAAAATATTGTTTTTATTTTTATATTTTTTGGCCCGGCCGGGCAGTGGCTCCAGGCCACTCTGGTAGCCTAGCTACTCCCCGGCGTTCCGTTTAACGCTTGTGGCATTAAATAGGTCCAATTTAGACTTGCATAAATGGGTTAAAAAGGCTCTGACACTTTTTAGGTCTTATCTCAACAAAATATGCCTTGCCGTGTTTACAACTGTACACTCCGTTCAGACGAGTTCTTTTTTAGACGAGTTCTTTTTCTATTGGTCCGCCTTTCAGAAGATATACGCGCTTCGACACGCCCAGACAGAGTGCAGATTAGATCTGATGAAGTCTTCCATCTGCGCGCTTCAATACTGCTCAGACAGAGTGCAGATTAGATCTGATGAAGTCTTCCATGGGGTTTGCCAGCTGCCGGCTTTTGCTGTGTGAAGAGTTTCCACTCTTGTGATTGCCGCCCTGCTGAGTCTTCAAGTTGGACAGAACCGTCGTGAATTGAATCTGGCTTTGTTGAGGCCCTTGAGGGTGCGAGGGACGAATCTGTGAAATTAGCGAGGATCAACTGGTGGGGTAATAGAGGTGAAATTAGCGAGGAAATTAGCGAGGAAATTAGCGAGGGACGTAATAGAGGTGCGAAGTACAGGCCCTGGGTGAGAACCTGTGGGGTTCCGGGATGGCGAAGTAAGAACCTCAATAGCTCTGCAGCGAGGTTGATGGATTTCTCGGGACACTGACCGGCGCTGGGTAATTCAGGATTTCTCGTCATTTGGTTCCATGTGGACTCGGAGCTCGCGTCTGCGATACAACCGTTCATGGGTATATACCAACCGAGCTAAGGCCGTTGGCACGCTTGATGGATTTGTCAAAAAGAACCTTTTGCACTGTTATTGTCACTTTCCCATGGTCGCATTCATTCAGTCCAAACTAGTTTATTTTTGCATATCCTTTCCTTTTTATTTGTTTAAAATTTGAAGTGTAAACAAAATCGTTTTTGGTTTGCCAAATTGCCACAGACGTACATTGTGGAAGTGGAATGTTTCAAACAAACGCATCGAGTTTTCACTGTGGAATGTTTCAACCACGGTGTTTTCTTGTATTCGTTCCACTCAGAGCTGCTGCAGTCTAAAACACTCGCATGTACGATTGGGAAGTTTGCTAGAATTTTATGCTTGCCTTGTGAACGCCTTTGCGCTAGTCACCGTTAAGTTAGTCGTGCTTTTTCGGAGAGGTAAGCGTGCAATTATTCTGGATAAAAATGACCACCAAGTCTTCTCTTGCCGGAACACAGGGTGTTGCCCAAGCTCTTGTATTACATGGTAAGATTGCATCTCTTGCCGGAAGAGTTCCCAACCACTGCGCTATCCCTGCCATGATGGGTATCGCAGCAGTATCACCCGCATATTGAATTTCTGTGGGGTGATGACCACGAACGGTGCATGGAAACCATTATTTCTCTACAAAAGCTTCTGACCAAAAGGAGCAAGGAAAAGCTCCTCTCTACGGTCACTGAAACGCTACTGGTAGTCCTCATATAAGATGTTTCTCTCTCTCTCTCTCTCTCTCTCTCTCTCTCTCTCTCTCTCTCTCTCTCTCTCTCTCTCTTAGTGGAAAACCACCTCATATCAGATGTTTCGGTCACTGAACGGCCAGTTCTCTTAAAGGATCTGAGTGGGAAACCACCTCATATCAGATGTTTCTCTCTCTCTCTCTCTCTCTCTCTCTCTCTCTCTCTCTCTCTCGTTTAATCACTCTTGATTATGCGTATCTCTCCCTCTCTAACATACCCAATGGCGTCCTCCGCTCCTGCAATGTCCTCCACAGTCTTTGCCTCCTTTGGCTTCACTGTGGCATCTACACTCTCCTCAGGGAGAACCTGTGTGTCTGTAAACGGATTCAATCGGGGGTCCCCGTTGATTTGGTGTTTAAACGCCGAAGCGAAGGGTTTCACCAGGATACGCGATGATTTTTTTCGTGGTTTTTAAAAATAAAAACATAAACACAATGAAAAAAAAAACAAAAGATGAAATCAGTTTTTTTTTTTTTTTGAGGCTAATTATTTAAGCCCAACCACTTCAATTACCTGTCAAATCTGGACAGGACGTTCTTTCAGGCCTTTTTTTTATTGTCATTAATACTCATTATAGTATTACGGGGAACCCCGTAGCAGCCACATCCGTGCTCAAGCCTCCAACGAGGGAACATGCGGGAGCTGCACCCACCAGCAGGTGCGATACCTGTCTCTTATACACATCTAGATGTGTATAAGAGACAGGGGGAAGGGGGGTTGGGGCTTGAAGTAGGGCTTCCCGGGGGGGGTTGGGGACTGGTGTCAGGGGGTTGGTAAGTGGTGGTAGGAGGGGTCCTTCGGGGGGGTGGGGATTTTTGCTTTTTGTTTTTTTTTGTATTTAAGGGGGGGGGGGGAGGTGGGGTTGTTGAGTGCGCAGTTGTGTAGGGCCATGTGTCCAAGGCCCAACGCACCCATCCCGTTTTCAGGGATTCAACGGGAGACCCCCGTTTTTCGGGCAAATGGGAGTCAAAGGGGTCTCTGGAGCCATTCAACGTGTTCGTTCAAACGGAATTTAACGGGAGTCAACGGGAGTCCCCCGTTGCCCATTGTTTGGACACACAGGGGAGAACTACATTCTTGTGCTAATCTATTCTCCTCGCTGCCATTCTGTTGCACCACGGAAGCGCTCCATAGGTTGCTACATTCAGCTCCACTGCCATGATGTTTCGCAGCTCTGCTTTGGAAGTTTGAGCCTGCCAGATTGCACGAACCTCGTGATTGGCAGAGCTTTGAATGCAAGTCACTCAACCATGAAGTGGGGCAGAGTGAGATGCAAGCAAGGACCAGTTGGGGGGATTTGAAGGACGTGCTCCTCTTGGCGTTAAAGAAGACCACTCAAGTACCAGTTTGCCCACCACTTTCTGCCGATGCGCCTTTTCGTCCTCCATGTGTTGTTGAAGTGCGAAGTTTTTTTTTTTTTTTTTTTTTTTAACTACACTGTTCTTCTCTCAAATTCTTTTTCGCCTTTCACTACCTTCCTACCACTACTCCTAAGACTACATAGAGGGGACCCCTGCAAGCATAGGGCCTCGCAAACGAGGTGATTCATGTTGCCCCCCGCCCCAACAGCGATAGTCAGAGATGGGGTAGGGCCGCCGGTGGGGGTCCGGCTAACGCAAAGACCGAGTATTTTGCCAGTAGCTGCGCCTCCCTGAAGTTTGTTTTGCTTCCAATCTCGCAAATTCAACAGTCTCAAAAGGTTGTGAAAGCCCACGCTCTCCATACGGCGGCTGGCTGGCCATTTCCATGCAAAATAAAAGAATAGTTTTTTTTTTCCTTTTCGAAAACAGGCGATCGTGCGGCAGCACTGGGGCTTTTTTATTTTTTATGTGTGGGTGAAGACAACTTTCCAACGAGTCTCCATAGAAAACAAAGAGGGTGAATCGGTCTCTCTACAACGAGGGTGAATCGGTCTCTCTACAAAGAGGGTAAAGACCATCCACCTGGCGGGAGAACAAAAAATCCTCTCTGACACGAACGTGTTTGCAACAGCACAAGCATCACCTAAGTGTGTCTTGAGCTGAGGAGAGAGCCGGCTTCCACAAGCCATTCACAATCAGGAGGCTCACACATCTCTCTCTCTCTTTTGAATAGTGAGCACCTCGCATGCGATGTCAGACACGATGTGTTTGCAAACTTTGCATGCACAGCGCGCACCTCCCTGTTCTTCCTTCTAGATGCATTGTGGAACTGCATGCATGCAGCCAAATATGCCATGACTTCCAAGGGAAAAAAGTTGTGAACTTATTCTACAGCCAATGAAGGATGCCGGAAGCTTACGGCACACAAAGTTTCTAGCCGTGACCATCACGCCTGCTTCACCAAAAGATTTGCCTGTAGCATTTGCAGACCATACACAGTTCAAGACCATGGCTCTTGGTAGTGGACATACAATTATATCCAAAAAAACAAAAAAGGACAGTCCACCAGCTTGGAATATAATTGTATGTCCACTACCAAGAGCCATGGCCTTGGCCGTCTTTTTTTTTTTTTTTTGGATAATTCGTTGACCCTATTTCGATTTTCAGCCGCACAAATGAGCACTGCAAGATCCGACTAATATCATGTCAGGACAGGTGGCACTCCTCCAACTGCGCCCTACGGGAAACCCGCTATACGTCTAATGTCACGGGGAGCTCAAAGGGCTGCCCTCTCTCCTCCTCCCCGTTCCCACAAGGGCCACAAACCCACCCCCCACCAAAAAAAAAAAAAAAAAAAAAAAAGGAAAAAAGGAGGTATTCACTGCAAGATCTCTTTGTTCCTTCCAAAAAGGGACCAGATTCCTACTGGGCGGGAATATAAATGCAAATCCATTATCCTGGTGGTAGTACGATTTCACCTTCCCTCCCTCCCCTGCTCCCCTCCCTCTCTCCCTCCTTCACAGTCTTCAGACATATTTTCCTCCTGGGGAAATGTCATGATCTCATCAATCCCTCCGCACCACACTTGTTCTTCCCTCCTCAGAACACCCATTCTTTGGACAAAAACGTTTTCTTTGCTGCTTCCAAACGCCCCCCATTATTCAGGACAGACCAACCCTCCTTTAGTCCAGGGGTCAGGTGATTTTACGATGACAGCACAGTTGTTCGACTTTCGATCTTCATCAGAATGGATATGGCATTGGGATGACACATCCGAATGAGCTGCTAAATATTCCTCGTTCTGCGGAAAGGGACATAGCAAACAGCACAGCAGCAGGGGTGTAAAAAAAAAGAAGAAGAGGGGAGGCTTCATTGAGTTCTACAGGGGACAACACAGCAGCAATCGAGGCTTCGGGGAACGGAACAGCAAACACTCAGAACGAGTGAGGTGGTTTCGGCTTCAACATGGGTTCGGCAGGCGTGAGAAGGACGCGGCAACCAATCATAATGTGGGACACTCTCGTTTGTTATGACGCGGTGGGCTCAAGGAACGACGTGGAAGTGCGTGCATGCCGCTGCACGCTGGCTCTTCATTCAGGGCCTTGGTGCAGCAGAGAATTGGATAAACTGCCTGCTTACTCTACTTGTATGGGTAGAGTTAGGCTGTATGTCTACAGCAACTTCACACAAAAAAGGGATCCTGATAATCCCAATTTCCTTGTCTACTACGATACCTGGGCCCTGTGACGCAGACTTTGGCAGTGCTCTCTGGTGTGCTGCATGGGAGAGAACTCTTAAAACTTAAAAGGAATTAAAAATGGTGATAATGGTGTCAAAAACAACAAGGGCTTTTAGCCTTTCAGCATTTTGCGCCACAGATGCTGCAGAAGCCAGGGTGTTCGCAGAAGAAGAAAAAAAAAACTTCAAGATTGCGTCCCTGCAATACTCCAGAGGGCCTTCATCAGAGCATCGGTGTGTTCGGGTTTTCCAACGGATACCCGGATGTATCCGCTAAGAAGCTCCTTATCGTAATGACGAACCATGATCTTCTTTGCTGCTAAGTCTGCCTGCAGATTCACAACCACATGAAACAGAAAACCCAAAGTCACTGTCAGTAACTAAATTTCCAATTATGACGTTCATCTTATTACTTTTCTTACATAGAGGAACGAGTTTGCTTCCCACTGTTGCTTGCTCCGCCCGCAGCCCCTCCCATGCCCCACCCCCTGACATAGAGGATTCATGACAAGCATGCACGATCCCACAGACAACCCGCTCATTGGGATGTCTGAACTAAACGTCCTCGTTTGAGTAAAATTGATATGACAGGACCCCCCCNAGAGAGAGAGAGAGAGAGAGAGAGAGAGAGAGAGAGAGAGAGAGAGAGAGAGAGAGAGAGAGAGAGAGAGAGCTGATGCGACTGCAAGTCCTTGCTCGAGTGCAATTGCAGAACACTGACATGCAGAAAATACCGGATCATTCTTGCACTGATCTGTCTTGTAGTTGCTGTACGGCCGGGGAGTTGTTCATCCTGATGATAACATATATTTTTTTCAGATTTTTTTGAGAACTTTTTTTTTTTTTTTTTAAATATTTTTTATGTTTGCGTTCGTAGGGTTTTTGGCACTTGTTCGCGTTCGGGCGAACATGTTCGTGTTCGCCTCCGAACGCGAATACGGTGCTACGTAGATCCTGAAGATGTCATAGCACCCGCAGGACGACAAATGCCGGATATACAGGAGTATGGCATATCAGATGGCCAATCACCAGTTACGTAGATGTGGACGAGTCTCCACATATCCCCAAGAGTCGCATGCATGCTTGATGGTGGGAAGAGCGTATCTGACTTGAGTAGCAAGTGTATTGCGAATGTCGTGTGATTGCATAAGCAGTTTCCCACCCCCGCGAGTGGGCACCATTAGTCGTCTGAGGGTCCTGAAGGTAGGGGGGTGAGGGAAGGAGACGGGGTGGAATATGACTGCGGATTGAGAAGACTGTATTGGAAGCCGAGCGTAAGGGATTCTTCCACGACTGTTGCAGGATTGTTCCGGGATGATTCCAGGATTGTGACTGTTCCAGGACTGGTTCCAGGATTGTGGAATACGACTGCGGATTGAGAAGACTGTAGGGGTTCTCTATCCAACTCGCAAGACCCCTAGCGCGGTTGAAATGGGATCTGTGTTGGAGGGGCCTCCAACGCATGTGGAGAAGTTGGCAGTCTCGTAGAACTGGGGTCACGTAGGCCTTCTCTGGACACGTGGCAAGGGGACGAATCCTCATGTGCTGGGGAAGTTGACAAGTTGTCAGCCCCTAAGTGGGCTCCGAAGTCAAAAAGTCAAAACAGTCGGGGCCTACCCAGGGACGCAACCGCATGGGCTTAGTCGATCAGGAAATAAGCAAATGTGAAGTGCTGCCAACAATGCCATTGTGAATCTGAGTGGACCTTGAACTGAGCACCTCATTGTTACAACATAGGCATGCGAACCAAGTGCCATGCCCACACTATGTATGCACCGCTGAGTCAGCGTGAACATTAACATAACCATTCTCCCATGCACACTATGTACATGGCACGTCATAACCATTCTCCCATGCACACTATGAACATGGCACGTCTGTATAATTTTGATGCTGTGTCTGATTGTGGTCCTATGTTTCTGCTATATGCGCCTGTTGTACACCGTACATGTTTGTGACAAGTCACGCTTTATCCATACCATTTTTATGCTATGTCCCTGCCTTGTCGACACTAAGCCAGTGGTTAGCGGGGGCACACAGGGGGTAGAGGAGAGGAGTTGGGGTTGTGATTGGCGGACAGGGAAATGACTTCAGGACGCACAAAAGAACGGGACCAAGAGTTGTAAGCGCACATGCTTGTCCCTTTTTGAATCCGATTCCGTGGCACACACACACGCACACACAATCAGTTTCATGCATGTTTGTCTTCCTTCCTTTCTATCTATTCCAAGTATTTTCTGGTTGTCAAAGTGAGCACCCCCAAGTAGTGCCAAACAGTCGGTGGTTGCTTGTTTGTAGTTCCTCGAACGCTATTGATGGAAGGGGGGGGGGGGGGGGGGGGGGGGGTTCGGTCTGTTTGCGATGGGATATCTGTGGGTGCACTTCCATGAGTGACGGCAGAGATTCGTGGGAGTGGCTTCCTGGCTCCGCAAGTGGCGGTAACCAACAGTCTGCAGGGTTCTAATTGTGGTTTGAGTCGGTGATCGATTGCTTTGGTCGGTTTTGGATGTATGAACTGTGTTGCCCACGCTCCTCCGCTGCTGCATTGCTGCTCACCTGCTACCAGTCCTTTCCCTGCAGCTTGTCCGTTCGCCATGTAGTTTGACTGCTTTGTCGGCGTTGCTCTTTGCCTCGCTGCATTGTTGTCGTGCTGCCCCTTTGACTGCCCTACCTTTTCCTGCACTTCGCTCGCGTGCAGTGCAGTTTGGCTGCTTTGTCAGCGGCGCCTTGTGGTTTGCGGTGTTGTTGTTTGCTGGCCGTCTGCTTGCTCTGTCTCTCCAAGCAGTTCGCTTTTGCGCTCTGTAATTTGGCTGCCCGTCGGCTTGCTCTGTCTCCCCGTTAGCGTTGGCCAGTGCTTCGCTGAGTCGTTGCCTTGCTGCCATTTTCTGTTTGTGGTGTTGCCTGCAAGGCCCTCCCACTTTCAACATATCACCAGTCGGACCGGGCCCTTAGGTCAAGCTGCTATGTCCATGTGACTGGAATTCGTAACGGCCTTGCCAAGACGGGACTACAACAAAAATCCGAAGAAAGAAGCAGAAACCTGCTGAGACGGTCCCAGTGGCTGGCCCATTGTGGTTGCATGACTGTAGTTGCAAATGAAATATGCGGGATTGAAGGCCCACTTAGGTCCACGATGATATCGAGCAGGTGGAATGACCGATGAGGGCATGGAACTTCGAACATGGCTATGCCCAAGACTGTCGAGTTCGGATGAGACCATCACCGACTGGACGTAAGTGCGGAGTCAGCGGTGATGATATTGTGCAGAGTCGTCGACTGTTGAGTTTGGATATGTGTGAAGACTTGAGAAGACTCCGCACAAATTTCAGTTCTGGCTATGTCCAAACAATTCCACGCTCAAATGGGGCGAAACCCAGTTGTTAATTTGCCAATTAACCTGGGGTCAGCTACCGGTGCATCTAGCTCAAACCCTTTGAAAAGAGAGAAAAGGAAAAGAAAACCGCTTGGTGGCTGCTGTCTAATTCTTCCCTCCACTGATGGGTGCCTTACGCATGCCAGATGGACTGATAGGTTGTGACAACCCCTGCGATATCGGGGATCGCGTACACGGCTCGCTTGTGAGTCCAGCTTCATATAGCAGAATGCAAATCATTGAGTAGGCTCTAGATAAACATGCACAGAACCATGTTCAGAACCCGCAAAGAAACAGACTACCGTCTTCACCCGAATAGAACGCCTGGTCATTATTGCTGTATCTGGGCTGAAAATTGCAACAAATACGGCTGTAATGACCGGGCGTTCTATTCGGGTGAAGACGGTAGGGTCCAGTCAGCATTCAGGGGTCCAAAGTCACGTCCACAGCCTTGGAATGGGTGCCGGAACATCCTCGAGTCAAAGGGAACTCGGTCTACGGTCAAAGGAGGCTCACTGTGGACCCCAGAGCCAGTAGTCGACTTTAGGAGAGTCGACAGTTCGGCCCAACTCGATCAAAGAGTCATAGATTTCTCACGAGTCAACCACGGCCACAGACCTCGCAGAGATCCAATGTGTCAGTGCAGTCCCAAGAAGTATCTGAGTCCCACTGGGTCCAGGCAAACACCAGCCGAAAAATAAATATGGGCCGCCCAGATCAAGAACTCTCAGGGGTCTCAGCTGTCCGTGGAGGCAGGCGCGGCTGAGCCAACTCTAGAAAAGAAAGGGGCTGAGTCAACTCTAGAAAAGAAAGGGGCTGAGTCAACTCTAGAAAAGAAAGGGGCTGAGTCAACTCTAGAAAAGAAAGGCCAGCCCCGGTTGTCTCGTTCATTCCTGGCTCGCGCTGCTTGGTGATGGAGCACCTCACCAGAGCGCTAGCAATGGAGGAGGAGGCTTAGACAGAGGGCTGGCAAGCGAGAGAGAGAGAGAGAGAGAGAGAGAGAGAGAGAGAGAGAGAGAGAGAGAGAGAGAGAGAGAGAGAGTAGCGGTAGCCAAAGCTAGAGTACCGGGATAGGGTGGGGAGTGAAGAGTGGGAACGGGGATGGAAGAGCCGCATCGTTGTAAACATCGACTGCTAGTGAAACTTTCCTCCTCTTTTCTCTCTATTTCTTCTCCTCCCTCGTCTTTGTCTATCTACTTGCTGCTGCATTTTGAGACAACACTGCATATGTGATGACTTCATGCGCGGGGGTAACATTGTGAGCATCTCCTCCTCTTTTTTTAGCACACAAAGCACACGCCTCGTCTATTCCGGGGTCCACCAGTCTGTTTGCTTATCATTGGCAAGCGCCAGGAAACCGTTTGTGCCAGGAAAAAGTTAGGCGAGACAAAGCAGAACAGAAATAAGACGCCATTTTCATTCCCCTGTCGCACTGGACAGCAGACCAGAGAGGGGGACAGCACATCTGGGCACTGAGCCCTATTTTGAGCCCATAAATCTCAGGTCATTCCCCTGTTGCACTGGACAGCAGACCACAGAGGGGGACAGCACATCTGGGCACTGAGCCCTATTTTGAGCCCATAAATCTCAGGAGTGGGTTCATTGCAGAGTTGCACGAATAAATACCAGCGCTATGGGACACTGGACCCGGCTTCCAGCATGTGCTGCTCCCTACAAATAGACCGGACCAACCCGCAGCACTTGCTGCTGGAGGGGGATGCTCATATCACCCCCTCTAGCACACTGGCATGGGTTTTCAAAAAAAAAAAAAAAAAAAAAAAAAAACCAGTTCAGTCAGAGGTAGTCTAGCCAAGCTATATCTACGTTGGATACGAAGAGGATTCTCTAATAAGCCCCACTTAGTTGGAGACTTGGGATTTACGTAATACTCGTGAGTTGAAATATGAGTAGAACGTATTTAAATTTTAAACTTTAAACTTTCAAACGGATTACTGGGGCAAAATTCCACAGAGGACTTCAGTCGAGAGTAGAGTTTTGTCTTCAGATTCCAGACAAGTGCCCATGGACCCGGTTTCCAGCACATGCTGCTCCCCACCAATGAACCGGAGCTACCTGCAGCAGGTGCTGCTAGAGGGGGATGCTCATATCAACCCCCCCCCCCTCCCCCTTCTAGCACAAGGCACAGGTTTTCAAACAAAAAAAAAGACTGGCCAGTCAGTGCCCAAAAGTAGAGATTTATGAGGGTCTTTACTTCGCCCTTGTTTGCACCACCCTCTCTGCATCTACATTCGAAGTTCGAACATGAGTCTGCATTTCAACAGTTCATGGGCATGTACCAACTGAGCGACGGCCCTCGTTGCCAGCACCCTCTCATTGTGGCTGCAGCACCGTCTCTCATTGCATTTATTTGAATATTTCCTGATTGACTGCAATGTGGGTGGTGAGAACTAAACAGGAAAGTAAATGCATTCATGATGTGGTCCTAAATTCCTAACGGAATTAAAATTATTAAATGCATTCATGATGCCGCGCCCATCGTATTCGCGGGGGGAAGAAGACGCAGTCAGCCCATGGTTTCATTTGGAAACTACGAACAGCTCAGCGCTTTTGGCTGAATGGTACAACATGCAAATGTTAGTCGACAGGTCATCAGCTCGAATCCTGACGGAATGGGAGCAATAAAAGCCAGGGAAGGAAAGAAGGGAAACGATCATCAGTCGACATGCAAATGCTAGTCGACAGGTCATCAGCTCGATCTGACATCTGTTTCAAATAAAGAAAGGAAACAATGGAAACGACGAAAAGCGGTGGCAGGCGATAAGGTTAACTGAAGAAATCTGTTGAATGAGCTCGAGTCCTTACCTTGAGTTTCTTTGCGTCCATGCCACCAAGCACGCTGCACAGAATGAAGTTCGCATGGCTAGGGTATGGTCGGAGAAATGGAATCTCTGACAGCAGACCGAATAGCCGCTCCCGCTCTTCAACCAAGGCACTTTTCACACTCTGCAATTACAGTCGCACTCTAAGTCAGTCACTCGGAAATATCATGTCTCCATTCCCATATGGGATTGTCTTAAGACTCTGAACCTAAGCCTGTACAGCTGCACTATTCATCCCACAAAAACCAGTCGTCTTCATATCGTATGAGATGTTGCTTTCTGCAACGGTGTTTGTGTGTGTGTGTGTGTGTGTGTGTGTGTGTGTGTGTGTGTGTGTGTGTGTGTGTGTGTGAG
>BFEA01000527.1:657761-688523 GCA_003427395.1 Chara braunii | reverse complement strand
GAGAGAGAGAGAGAGAGAGAGAGAGAGAGAGAGAGAGAGAGAGAGAGAGAGAGAGAGAGAGGGAGGTGCATAGGCTGGATACTGCCTTGAGGTAGGTAGGGCCCAATTCACTCCCTGTCTGTAAACCTTCTGTAAGCTTTTCTTTTCTTTTCTTCTCTCTCGATTTTTTTTGATTTTTTTTTATGGTCCGGATATTTCCGGACGTCAGTCCGGCCAAACCTTATGCTTCGTCCGGGTCCGGGTCCGGGTCCGAGGTAACCCTGGAAAGGACTGTTAAATAAAGAAATGAGAATTAAGAAATGAAAATCAAGAAATGAAATTAATCAGGTTGTGTCATAAGTCTGGATCCGACTCATTGTCTTTCTGTTGTATGAATCTTACCGCCTTTCGAAGTATGGTAACGAAGAACAAGTTGGCACAGGCGGTGATGATGGTACTCGTGAAGAATGTGGGTAACTGCTCTACTTCTTCCCCTCCTATATAGAAACTTCTTCACAAATATAAGGACCTACAAACCGAACCAATGGGAGTAACTGAAAGAACTATTAAGCGCACAATCGAGATTATTCCCGTCAGTAAGACTCCCAAATGGCCAATTTACTGTATGTTCCCGCAGGAATTGGAAGAACTGAAAAAACAATTCCAGGAACTTACTGAAAAGGGATGGACGAGGTCGAGTTCCTCTCCTTACGGTGCACTTTTGTACTCTTTCTGTCCAAAAAGGAAGGTGAGCTCATACTACAGATTGGCTACTGAGGATTAAACGCGGTAACTGTTAGAAATGCCGAACCACTACCTTAGATTGATGGCTTGCTTGATCAATTGCTGGTTTGCAAGTTTTTCAGCAAGATTTATCTGAACTCAGGCTACCACCACATCGAGGCGGCCCCTAAGGATCAACACAAGACGGTGCTTCAAACCAGGTATGGTCATTACGAGTTCGTGGTCATGTCCTTTGGCCTCACTAACGTCCCAGCAACCTTTCAATGATCAATGAACGAACTCTTTCTTGAGTGGCTCGATCAGTTCGTAGTCGTCTATCTCGACCACATCCTCGTCTACAGTAAGACGTTGGACAGCCACGAGTGTGTCACCACATAGCCTTCCTGGCGCACCCACACGACACTGGGCCACCGTCACAAACCAACGCACAAGCGTTGTGACTAACCTACCACATCCAGCGAAGCACCAAACAGCTATTGCGAAGGAGCCGGCGGAGCGGGGCTCGAACCTGCTCCGATACCAAATTGCAAGGAAAATGAGCGATAGTGAAATGACAGAAATCCAGAATGAAAAATCACATTGAAAGCCAGCAAGTCCAACGCTGTTCAGAAAGCAGATATGCACTGATACTGCACCAACGGAGAACCAAAACACTGAATCCGAATGTAAATGAGAGCATACTCTCGCCACCACCAACATTTGTATCCAGAGTCCTCCCTCCTACTTGGAGCTCAGCGCCCAGACTACAACACTACAATCACACAGCTACCAGCAGCATACGAATTGACAATGCATCCCGTTGACGTCAGCAGCAACAACCGAAGTACATGAAGATGTCAACCTTGTAGACCATCGCCAAGACCAGGTACGTGTCCTCACATCATCACCCTCATCTCTCTCACTCTCTCCCTCGTCTTCTCTACCCATGTCTTGCCTCTCATGCACGGAGGCCACTACCACCTCCACTGGCTATGTCCAAGCCGAGCCCCAGCTACGTGGGGCTGCCTATGGCGCTGCCCTCAGCAGCACCCTGCCTCTCTAACCGCCTGCGCGAGCCTGCACCTCAGCGCTAGCGCAGCAGCCAGCGAGCGCCTGCTCCAGCAGCGCTGCCACATCTACACACGAGTGCCCGAATGGCCAGCCCTGAGCCCTGCCCTTTCCTATATGGAAAGTGGCGGGCGCTTCCCTTTGCTTCCCCCATGTGAGACCGAGTTTCCAGTAGCTTCAGTCTCGACCAAAGTGTCTGCGCCCAGGCCCGTTCAGACAGTGGCCTGGGACCAAATTGGTTAGGAATGCCCAACCACCCAGGCGCAAGCGTGCGATGCTCCCTGCTTCGACCACGTTGCTGGAACAGCCTGGATGGCTCACGAAATTTTGTAGATTCTCGCGAGCAAGGCGGATGTGACCAACTGGCGCGTGGCAACCGTCTGGCGCTGACCAAGATTAGCAAAAATTGACGAGTTCAGGGTCTCGCCTTCACTTCGGGCGGGCACGTGCCTGATGCAGGGCCTTACGCGGTTATGCCGAGGGATCAAACCCTCGCATCGGTGTTTTTGGCAACTTTTTCGCTACTGGTCCAAAGAAGTTGAAACTGAATACAGATATACCCTAAAGCACATACATATCACCTGAAAAAAAAAAAAAAAACAAGAAAAAAAGCAAAAATTCAGGAAATATGGCAGTTTCGGTGAAAATTTTGCCGGCAATGACACCACCTATTAAGTTATTAACCATTCGTGGGCAAGGGATTTAGAACAACTTTAATGTTTTCTTGGAGAAGTGCAAAGGGACGAGAGTTTGAGCTGTGCATCACTAGCATGCCATTGCAAGAGAGAGAGAGAGAGAGAGAGAGAGAGAGAGAGAGAGAGAGAGAGAGAGAGAGAGAGAGAGAGAGAGAGAGAGAGAGAGAGGAGTAGAAGGTTGGAAAATCACCTGCTCTTTTGCTGAAAGTCCTCAAGACAATGAGGTTTGGAAATTGTTTGACCCAAGACATGCGTGTTTCTATTTTTGCAAATTCAATATACGCCTCGTCAAGGATGACCAGGACTGGGAGCTCTAGAATTTCAAGCAGATCGTCGTCACCCAGCACACTGACAAGAGGGAAAACAAGGCACAAGAACAGAGTACACAATAAGAGAAAAGTGCAACGAGACTCGTCTCCTTTCTTACTCAGCATGCATGAAAACATATGGCAATCACACTGGCGCCAGGCGCCCACACAAAGCACAGAGATATCGAGGCCAAGAACACAGTTCAGATTCAAACTTGCTCCGAATGGCTATGGCGCCTGTGCGCCTTCACAACACCCCTCCGACACTGTATCCCCAGCATCTCTTCACACACACGCTACTCTGGATCTCCCTGGATGTCCCACACTTGCACACACTTCACAGAACACTCACACACATACACACTATAGCCTATCTGTAACCTACCGCAGCTATGGCTGCCTTCTACCTTCCCTACTAACTAGCGGCTATGGCCGCTTCGTCTCCTTCACAGCCCACTTCTCCTTCGGGCACCTGCAGACCTCCTTGCACAAGACGCTCAGGCAGCGCTTCTGCACGGCTCACAGGCAGAATCAATCCATGAGTGGACGCTGCCTCTTGATTTATACTTCGGTTGGTCGCTGGTCTGCTCCTTTCCACTGAGCCCAGGGTGCACACAGTCCCACATGGTACTTGCTGACTGGACAAAGTGCGACTGGGACTGGATACCGCTGACTAGGCGAGGTTGGACTGCCCACTTGCCCACTTACCTCTAGCGTATCCTGAGCAATTCTCGAAAGGTCAGTTCCGGACGTTCCGGAAGTCTGTAGACTTGGCCTTTCAGGACTGTAGAAGCTACGACCTGGACCTTTCAGGACTGTAGCAGCTACGCCTTCTACACAGCTACGACCCCTACTTGGGTTCAAGACCCGACGACCACACTAACCTGCAACAGACAACAGACGACTACCAAAACACAGGTCACAGGTTCAAACACACAGGGGTCGACTTGGTACTGTACACGGGTGAGGACAAGGTCTAGGGATGGAGCCCTGAGATGTGCATCTGCTACTGCAAAGGTAAAAACTGTTTCAGAAGAGCAAGCACTCAAAAAAAAACTTCAAACAGTGATCATGCTGGGCCAAGAAATCGGCACAGAAACTAAGTTCCAGATTTGGATGTCATTCATCAAGACACTTCGGTTTCCTACCTTCTTCACCCGAATACGACGTACGTCGCACGGTCAGTATAGCTGTATTTGGGGCATCTTCTTTCAGTCTAAATACAGCAATAATGACCATACGATGTATTCTGGTGACGAAGGTAGTGTGGCCCCAACAGCCGATGTTCCTATTATGACATTATTATTATCATCGTAGTTCCGCATCAGCGTTCAGCACCGCCGTTCGCATCTCTGGGGTCTGCCTCACAAGGGATGCTTTGGTGTCTTTCGCAGAAGAGTGCTCTCTCTGGTCGAGCTCGTCCAGAAAACGCCTTTGGAAGTTTTGTCGGAAACCATAGTCCTAAGGACATGTTTCTTTTTCACATTGTTCACAATGGAAAGCTAGAAATCCGATTACTTGTGTTGCAAGCCAGGTAAGGTGGAGAGGGGGGAGGTATGTGGCTAAGAATGGTGAGATAACTGCAGCAGTGAAGTCATGTAGGGGGGGAGACATTAGAGACTTCTCTCCTACCAGCCGAAAAATGTTCTTTCCTTACCTGCCATTCCCCCCCGCCCCCCCCCAAAAAAAAAAAACAAATAAAAGAAAAGAAAAGAAAAGAAAAGAAACGTTGTCCTTCTGGACATCCGTTAAAATAGGAACGATACAGAGAAGATTAGCATGGCCCCTGTGCAAGAATGACATGCATAAATCGAGAAACGGTCCAAATTCTTTCCAAAAAAGAAAAGAAAAGAAAAGACAAGAAAAGGAAAGGAAAGGAAAAAAAATGTTATTTCCTTACCTTCCATCTGGATTGTTCGGCGATGTGAGGAAGATAGCCTTGGGTTCATGTTCCTTGACTGCCGTCTTGATGCCTTCTACGTCAATCTGGAACCCTGGAAGCCTGGGCACTACAAAAAGACATGTCGCTGTTAGGATTTGCGCACGGCGTGTACGTCATTTCAATGGTTGCATGCAGCATGTCGTTGAAAACAGCAAGTTATAACTCGGAACCTTCAATGGCGTTCCCTGGCCTTGGTTAGCTGTGCATTCCATGAGATTTCCATGCTTCTTGAAGTCCAAAGATCCAATATTAAATTCCCCCTAGGCGGGAGTTGTCTCTATGTCTCCCGAGCCGGCCTCGGAGGTGCGAGCCTCCTGTTGCTCGGTTTGACCAAGTGCTTTTCCACTCGCATTTCGGCAACGCTACCCTTGGTTGATTTACTCCATAATAAATACAGGAAAGCAAGACGCAAAGAAGTGGGCGTCCGGTCTCCTTCCTGTATTTATTATGGAGTAAATCAACCAAGGGTAGCGTTGCCGAAATGCGCGTGGAAAAGCACTTGGTCAAACCGAGCAACAGGAGGCTCGCACCTCCGAGGCCGGCTCGGGAGATAAAAGTCGGAACGAGTGAGGATAACGAACTCGATTATGTAGTGGCTGAACGACATGATTCTCTAAGTCAGCGAGTAATGGCTTGGACTCTTAGGAATGGTTCTGGTGGTGCATATAACATCAGGCTCAACTCTGTAAACGTCAGCGGGCTCGCACTGTATTCTTGGGCAATCTTATTTTATTTATCAAGATGGCGACGCAAAAACCGATGCCTTTCCACTTGGCTATACTCCAATGAGATAACGCGACCGACCAACGGCCTCAATGTCTTAGCTTAGAATTGTGTTTTTGTTTTTCAACTATTTGAATCAAATGCCTAGTGGCATGATCAAAGCGGATGATCGTCAACTTTGTCCTCCTTCACGCTCTCAAATGAAACAATCCATGGGACTCGAACCCACAAGGCGCAAAGCGCCGCCACATCCTAAGTGTGGTGCGTAAACCAATTTCGCCATAGCCGTTTGTTTCTGGAATATGTATACAAATTAGTTGCCTGTTCATGTTTCAAACAAATGAATCGAGTTTTCAGCCCTGTTTCAACCACCACCATGTTATCTTGTATTTGTTCCACTGAACATTGGAGCAAATCCTTGTTTTTCGGAAGCATCCTGTATTTCAGCAGATAAAGATTGATCTAAACTTATGTTTTTTTTTGTCAAACGTCGTCTCCACAAGGCGACTTCAAGAATCCACCGAAGAGCTCAGGTTTCTTGACGACTCTTTGGTATAATGGATGGGACTAATTGGGTGGTTCCGGAGATTCTGACTTTTCTTACTTCTAAAATAGGTTTGACATTTTAATCGAATTTAATTAGATTAGAGACGTACAAGCGCTTTGTTGCTTGCCTCTCTACTCTACTTGTGAAGCAGCCCGCGACCTCTTACGGGCCATCAACAAAACGAGAACATACAATACAAAATGAAAAACGAATGGTTATTTCAGATTGCTTATATGAACGCTGCAGAGCCTTGGCAACAGTTAAAAGTGCGGAATGAGAAATGCACACTACATTGCAAGGAACCCATCCAAAAGAAAACCCCATGTGGACCACAGAAGAGCAATCAAATCATTCACCGCCTCCGTGACAAAAGCAAGAGCAAGACGACGGATTGATAAGCAAAACCAAATCATATACCGCACGGATTCTGAACTTGTAGTCAGTTCTTCATCCATCAAAATCGATACAATCCACGGAAGATTAGCATGACCCCCGACACAAATACACTAATGTGACTTATGCAACGCCATGGCCATGGCCACGGATCCCCTTCATCATCGGGCCACCAAAGGTTTCTTATTGCCGTGCCAAGCCTTCCTCATGAATGACCTCTTCTCCGCCCACTCACTGCTCGTGTCCCCTACGAGCTAGCTATGGAACCTGCCACAGCTCCACTTACCTCCTACTACCAGGTGATTCCTCCTATGGGCTCACGCCTTGGCAGCCATGTGGGCACGCAGCAGATGGCACCGGGTGACAGCGGGTGGGCAGCCCAGTGAGGCAACCTTGAGGGCGGCGAGGTGGCATTTGGCAGGCATGCGGAAAAGTTTATAGAGAGACGAAGATGGGGCAGCTTGGCAGGGCAGTGTCCCGTGACGGCTTTGGCACGGCAGTGTCACGTGGGAGGTACAGGGCCAATTGGTAGACAGAGCTGGACCTACTCGCCTCTTATCTAGGCCATTGGGACTTTAGTACTGGGCAGATGGTCCAGAATCCAGATCGTTGTGGGATCTTAAGATTGTGCGATTGCGCGACAATCGGAGCGGTTGAACTTGTAGGGTCCCACAGCCCGGGCTGAAGATTGTTACACTGGTGCAATGATCTTGGTCGTGGCTCAGTAGGACCGGGAACAGCCCGAATTAAAAAATTGTTACATTAGCCGTTTTTATAGTGCGGTCCAGATTTGTTACGCTGGTGACAAATTGACAATCCAATGAATCCATGCCATGGCCCAGTAGGACCGGAGATGGCCCGGACTCAAGATTGGTTAAATTAGTAGTATATAGTATATACTATATAATATTTTATATAGCGTAGGAAGATTTTTTTAATCCACATCCTACCACTATTCTTGAGTCGAGCTCAGCCACCACTTTTTGAGCCATTGTCACGATTCTGGTGACTCTTTTGAATTCAAACACGAGAGGCGGTTAACGGAGACCCAAAATTTCAGCGTTTTTTGAATGCTATTGATAAGAAAACCAGAAGCGCTTTTTAACCAAAAATTGCATCATTGCATAGAGTGCACACCATATTAACAAACCATTAAAAAAAGAAAACAAAAAAACAAAACAAAAACAGGGTGAAACAGTAAGGCAAAAGTGCACTTGAATCAAGTTGAATGACATTTTGGATTCAGCGAATTTTCAGCGTTTTTGGAAATGGTCTTATCACTGTTATCAAAGGAAATCACAATGGTCCAAATGAGACCAAATTTGGTACACAACAACCTTGAAGTAAGACAAAAACAGGCAAAAAAAAAAAAACAAAAAAAAAACACAAAATTTCACCCCCAAGGGCCCAAACCCTAATTTCAGTTTTGGACCTGTTACTCAGGAGCTGAAACTGGGGGTCCCCCGTTAACCGCGTGTGACGAGCTGCCTGTGGGAAGACAAAACACTCCCGCAGCTGACGCACGAAGTGAGACACTCAACTGAGGGGCAAGCACCGGGTCACTGAGGGCTCGCGCCCTTTCTTTTCTTTTTCTTTTCCGTTTAAGGACGTAGGCCAAGTTGGCCAACTCGTACCAGTCTACGAGAGAAATGGTCCAAAAAGCTAAAAAAGAGTCGCTCTCCCAATACAGAAAGCCTTGTCAGATCCACGCCGGAGGTGGGACCAAGAACCTCTACTCCTTGATGAAAAACGTAGAGAAAGCATGCAAAAGGAGCTCGGGAAAGCTGATTTACCCAAGCTGGGCAAGGCCCACACACTGATTCTCTTGGGCTTATACCCACCTACAACAAAGAGATGACATCCTAGAGGCTAGAACCTTTTTGAATCTACGACATGGAACAAGCGGTGTTTCATTTGGCCATTAGAAAAACAAAACATAAACACAAAACGAAAAACAAAGAAAAAAAAAGAGAAAAAAACGAAAAAAAAGAGAAAAAAAAAAAAGGAACTGCCTCCCACTGTCGTGAACCTAGTCCGAGCATGGCGAGCTCCATGGACCACAGGAGCAAGAGACTGTGACATTGCATCCTTTTAAACATTACATCCTTTTAAACAGGATCATTGCTCCAACAATTGTTGAAACAGGAGCAAAACACAGAACACTAGCAAGGCGCCTCACGCCAATCAAGAAAAATGGGAAATTTGCGACGTTATAAGTGAGTACATGGCAGTGACAGTATATCCCCTCTAGTGATATTGGCAAAGGAATTAGATATAAAATCACTGCAAAGGCGACCCCATGCCTGCGATGAGATGCCCTAAGGATCCATGGGGTGAAATCGAAGTAGTTTTTCGCCCTCAGGAGATACGAAAGTCCACTTCTCTGGTTGATTAAAATTCCAACCACAGAAAGCTACCCGAACCCCTCCACCCCATCACCCCCCGACCCATGCCCGGCCGAAAATAAAGCAACACGGCAGGATCTGCACACACGTTTTGGAGGGCGTATAAGGTGAAAAACATTAATAAATTAATAATACTATGCTAAAAGGACGAGTACACCATACATCGGCCCACATGTGTCAGCATAAACCCGCACCACTTCGGAGGCCGCCGATTTTTTTTTTCAACAGCGCCCCACACCACGCAGCCCCTCTGTGTTTTGCTTGTGGCGACAAAAACTTTCTGCAAGGCTGGGGCCGTGTACTGGCGGTTTAAGAAAAGGCATGAACGAAAAGCAGGCAAAGGTAACACTCGGTCATGCAATGGCAGTAAGCCACCATATTAACATGCCATTAGATCATCCCCAGGAAACCTATTTGCCCTCTCACGTGACCTCTGAAATAACAATATAGGTGATAGCAATATAGGCACAAGCACTCACATGCCATGAAAGCATGTCAAAGAGAGACTGAGGGGATGCCACGGAAGCATGTCATAGAGAGACTGGAGGGGGTTGCAAGGGGAGGCCCAGAGAGAGAGAGAGAGAGAGAGAGAGAGAGAGAGAGAGAGAGAGAGAGAGAGAGAGAGAGAGAGAGAGAGAGACGAGTAGAGTGTTGGAAAATCCCCTGCTCTTTTGCTGAAAGTCCTCAAGACAATGAGGTTTGGAAATTGTTTGACCCAAGACATGCGTGTTTCTATTTTTGCAAATTCAATATACGCCTCGTCAAGGATGACCAGGACTGGGAGCTCTAGAATTTCAAGCAGATCGTCGTCACCCAGCACACTGACAAGAGGGAAAACAAGGCACAAGAACAGAGTACACAATAAGAGAAAAGTGCAACGAGACTCGTCTCCTTTCTTACTCAGCATGCATGAAAACATATGGCAATCACACTGGCGCCAGGCGCCCACACAAAGCACAGAGATATCGAGGCCAAGAACACAGTTCAGATTCAAACTTGCTCCGAATGGCTATGGCGCCTGTGCGCCTTCACAACACCCCTCCGACACTGTATCCCCAGCATCTCTTCACACACACGCTACTCTGGATCTCCCTGGATGTCCCACACTTGCACACACTTCACAGAACACTCACACACATACACACTATAGCCTATCTGTAACCTACCGCAGCTATGGCTGCCTTCTACCTTCCCTACTAACTAGCGGCTATGGCCGCTTCGTCTCCTTCACAGCCCACTTCTCCTTCGGGCACCTGCAGACCTCCTTGCACAAGACGCTCAGGCAGCGCTTCTGCACGGCTCACAGGCAGAATCAATCCATGAGTGGACGCTGCCTCTTGATTTATACTTCGGTTGGTCGCTGGTCTGCTCCTTTCCACTGAGCCCAGGGTGCACACAGTCCCACATGGTACTTGCTGACTGGACAAAGTGCGACTGGGACTGGATACCGCTGACTAGGCGAGGTTGGACTGCCCACTTGCCCACTTACCTCTAGCGTATCCTGAGCAATTCTCGAAAGGTCAGTTCCGGACGTTCCGGAAGTCTGTAGACTTGGCCTTTCAGGACTGTAGAAGCTACGACCTGGACCTTTCAGGACTGTAGCAGCTACGCCTTCTACACAGCTACGACCCCTACTTGGGTTCAAGACCCGACGACCACACTAACCTGCAACAGACAACAGACGACTACCAAAACACAGGTCACAGGTTCAAACACACAGGGGTCGACTTGGTACTGTACACGGGTGAGGACAAGGTCTAGGGATGGAGCCCTGAGATGTGCATCTGCTACTGCAAAGGTAAAAACTGTTTCAGAAGAGCAAGCACTCAAAAAAAAACTTCAAACAGTGATCATGCTGGGCCAAGAAATCGGCACAGAAACTAAGTTCCAGATTTGGATGTCATTCATCAAGACACTTCGGTTTCCTACCTTCTTCACCCGAATACGACGTACGTCGCACGGTCAGTATAGCTGTATTTGGGGCATCTTCTTTCAGTCTAAATACAGCAATAATGACCATACGATGTATTCTGGTGACGAAGGTAGTGTGGCCCCAACAGCCGATGTTCCTATTATGACATTATTATTATCATCGTAGTTCCGCATCAGCGTTCAGCACCGCCGTTCGCATCTCTGGGGTCTGCCTCACAAGGGATGCTTTGGTGTCTTTCGCAGAAGAGTGCTCTCTCTGGTCGAGCTCGTCCAGAAAACGCCTTTGGAAGTTTTGTCGGAAACCATAGTCCTAAGGACATGTTTCTTTTTCACATTGTTCACAATGGAAAGCTAGAAATCCGATTACTTGTGTTGCAAGCCAGGTAAGGTGGAGAGGGGGGAGGTATGTGGCTAAGAATGGTGAGATAACTGCAGCAGTGAAGTCATGTAGGGGGGGAGACATTAGAGACTTCTCTCCTACCAGCCGAAAAATGTTCTTTCCTTACCTGCCATTCCCCCCCGCCCCCCCCCAAAAAAAAAAAACAAATAAAAGAAAAGAAAAGAAAAGAAAAGAAACGTTGTCCTTCTGGACATCCGTTAAAATAGGAACGATACAGAGAAGATTAGCATGGCCCCTGTGCAAGAATGACATGCATAAATCGAGAAACGGTCCAAATTCTTTCCAAAAAAGAAAAGAAAAGAAAAGACAAGAAAAGGAAAGGAAAGGAAAAAAAATGTTATTTCCTTACCTTCCATCTGGATTGTTCGGCGATGTGAGGAAGATAGCCTTGGGTTCATGTTCCTTGACTGCCGTCTTGATGCCTTCTACGTCAATCTGGAACCCTGGAAGCCTGGGCACTACAAAAAGACATGTCGCTGTTAGGATTTGCGCACGGCGTGTACGTCATTTCAATGGTTGCATGCAGCATGTCGTTGAAAACAGCAAGTTATAACTCGGAACCTTCAATGGCGTTCCCTGGCCTTGGTTAGCTGTGCATTCCATGAGATTTCCATGCTTCTTGAAGTCCAAAGATCCAATATTAAATTCCCCCTAGGCGGGAGTTGTCTCTATGTCTCCCGAGCCGGCCTCGGAGGTGCGAGCCTCCTGTTGCTCGGTTTGACCAAGTGCTTTTCCACTCGCATTTCGGCAACGCTACCCTTGGTTGATTTACTCCATAATAAATACAGGAAAGCAAGACGCAAAGAAGTGGGCGTCCGGTCTCCTTCCTGTATTTATTATGGAGTAAATCAACCAAGGGTAGCGTTGCCGAAATGCGCGTGGANAGAGAGAGAGAGAGAGAGAGAGAGAGAGAGAGAGAGAGAGAGAGAGAGAGAGACATGCCCGGTTGGGCAATGTACATCGAGCCAAGGATCCGCAATGTGATGAAAAGGACCGAATGGACAATGCAATGTCAGTGAAACATCAACACACAATGTACATCCTGATAAATACAAAATGCCACAAAGTAGCGCAGTGGAAGACTTAAAGCTAAGTCCTGACGTGACATCCCATCATACACCTCACATGTGAGAGGAGGAGGAGGGACCGCACACATGGAAGAAAGGTCCCTCCTTTGTACAGGCACATGGGGAGATACCACAGATAAGAGATGGGGGGAGAGGCGAGACGAAGACGGAGGCGAGGGAGAAGACCGAGATCGCAATAGAGAAGTCCAAAAATAGTCCCTTGCCGATGCCCAATCAATGTCAGCCTCAAAAATGTCGGATCAGATCCTCGGCGCTTTGCCCACAGTAACCTCTGCCTGTATCCTCTGCATGTAACCTCTCTCTCTCTCTCGCATCTGATGATGAAGAAGAAGAAGAAGAAGAAGGAGGAGGAAGAAGAGGGAGGAAGGAGGGAGACGAGAGGGAGACCGGCGAAGAAGAAGAAAATGTCACCTTCCTCGCTGTCTCACCTGCAGGTGCTACCGCCCAACTGACCGCCGTCCTGTTGTCGTCGTGTGCACGTCGCGGGCGCACAAGGAGTCCCAGCTATGGCGCCAGGTAAGTCCCCTAACGCAGGTATGGCCTCCGCCCCTCTGCCTTCCGGTGTTCAGCCTCCAACTCCGCAGCGCAGCGCTAAACAGCGCCATGCTCAACCAGCAGCGTGTCGCTCAAGAAGTGAGCTACTCTAACTGTCTTTGCCCAGCCTCAGCCCAGCTATAAGTAGCACTGGGCCTGCTGGGCGCGCCTCAGGTACTGGCCTCAAAACGGCCTACTTGGTCTGGGCCCCTACTGGGTATCCAGACCGCGCTGCTGATGCAGCGAGACGCCAAAATGCACCTGGCCTGAAAACGGCCTCGTCCCTGTGTACCTGGCTCAAGGCGTCGCCTTGGGACCTGCAGTCCGAAACGTCGTCTGCACAGACAAATGTAGGTCAACACATCACAAAATAAATAAATAAAGTTCTGCCTCACTGGTACCTGCGGCTTGTAGGGCCACCGTGGGCCTCCAGGGCGCGTGCCGGATGGCACTCAGCCTGGGGGCCTCTCAGCAACCGCCGGGCCCCTTAACTGGGGCCCATGTGCAGGTGCAGCATGTAACCCCCCCCCCCCCCCCCCCCTTCCTCCTTATGAAGTCAAGCCAGGTCGAGGGCAAAGCTGACGATCTGGAGGTGGAATCTGGACGCGAGCACGACGTGGAGCCGAAGATGCTGGCTTGCCTTGGAACTTGCCTTCGTAGTGTGCGAGAACATCCGGAGCTGTTGCTTGAAGTTCCACGCGGGTCAACCAATGGTCAGCTTTATGGGTGCAGTACGCAAAATTTACCAAGTACTCTGTTGGCCTGTTTCCGTCGCGTCGCTGGGAGATGATGTAGCCGACCTCTTGAAAACCGTCCATAGAGGGTGGGGTCTTGCGATCGTCGCCTGGGGAAATCATCATGTTCCGCTGGCGTAAAAAGAGCCAACTTGGAGCAATGAAAGACCGGGTAGACGGGCAAGTGGGCAGGCACCTGAATGACGAATGTAGGTCCCAACGAAAGTGACCGGTGAGCCGTGCTCGAACTCGAAGAGTGACATCCCAATGGCCGGATGAATGGATGAGTTTTATGCCAAATCAACACCAGGCAGCCGCTCAACCAATTCTTTTGGTCGGGAAGGATGAGAGTGCGAAGGAGAACCTGTGCGGTCTGATGCGCCCTCTCCATTTGGCCATTGGTTTGGGGGTGGCGAGCCGAACTCGGCTTGAGAGATGAGGCCCATCTTTCGACGAGCACCAACCAAAAATCGGACATGAACCGAGTGTCACGGTCGCAAACGATTTCCTTGGAGTAACCCTTGGTTCGAATCCAACCAGCGTAAAGAACCTCGGCCAACTCTGGTGCCTTGGCATGATAGCGACAAGGCAAAAACATGGCGAACTTGGTGAGTCGGTCGACCCCATTGAGAATCCCATCCACACCGGTCTTGTGCTTAGGGAACGACCCGGTGATGTCCATGGCAATCGCTTTCCTTCGGCGCAAGGGGACCGGTAATGGTCGCAACTCGCCATATGGGCGATGATTACAGGATTTGCAGCGTCGACAAACCTCGCATGACTCGCAATAGTGTGTGATGTCGCCGAGAAGGCCGGGCCACCAAAATCGCTCGCGAAGTCGGCCAATCGTTCGATTGACTCCAAAGTGTCCGGTGGCGGGAGGGTCGTAGAACTCGCCAAGAAGCCGCCTATGGAAGTGAGAGTAACTTGGAACGAAAAGGTCCTTCCCCCGCGTGTGGACAAGCAAGTACCCCTCTTGGATCCGGTAGTGCGATGGCGCCGGATTAGGAGAGGAGCAATTCGTGCACTTGTCGCGAAACTCGGGATTGGCTTAGTAGCCTCGGATGAAGGTGTCCCCCAGGTCGTCATCGATCTCGAAGGTCGAATAGACGGCAGTGCAATGATCCGGACGCCGTGAAAGAGCATCCGCAAAATGGTTTGACTTCCCCGGGATGTGATCAGGAAAGAGGTCAAACTGGCGATGAAAGCCATCCAACGGGCGATGGTGCTGTTGATCGTATCTTGGGTCTTGTAAAAGACCAACGGATTGTTGTCCGTCACCCATTGTGATTGACTTCGACCAAGGAAAAAATGCTGCCACCGCTTGAGCGCGTGGACGGAGGCTTGGAACTCTTTTCGTGCATTGTCGATTGAGTGCACAACAGGCACCTTCTTGCTGAAATATTCGACCGGGTGCCCGTCTACGCCATCGTATTGCTCGAGGATGACACCAATGCCATAGCCGAGCGCATCGGGAGGGACGCGCGTCGGCAATAACGGGTCGTAGATGCACAAGACCTCTGCGGATAATAACGCGGCCTTGAGGGCCAAAAATGAACCCCGCGCATCCTCACTGACGTCGGATGGCCGATCCTTGCATTGAAGCTTGGTCAAGTGGGCCGCGATCTTCGAGTATCCCTTTATAAAACGTTGGTAGTAGCCGGCAAGGCCAAGAAACGAACGGACATCTGTGACATTCCGCGGCTCCGACCACTCTTGGATGGCTTGAATCTTGTCCGACAACGGACTGATGCCCTCCGGTGTGACAAAATGGCCCAAGTATTCCAGTTCTTGTCGGACAAATTCGCACTTGTCGCGATTGGCTTTGTACTTGGTGCGGCGGAGCGTCTCCAACACTCGTCGAAGGTGCTCAAGATGATCCTCCAAGGTCCGACTATAAACGAGAATGTCGTCCAAGTAGACCGGCACGAACCGGTCCAACATCGCACGAAACTCGTTGGTCATTGTCGCTTGAAAGGTCGCCAAGGCATTGGTGAGGCCAAAAGGCATGACCACCCACTCAAAATGCCCATACCGCGTCTTGAACGCGGATTTATAGCGATCATTCGGGCGTATCGAAATCTGATGATAGCCCGACTTCAAGTCCAACTTGGAAAGGTACTTCGCGCCACCCAATCGCTCAAGAAGATTGTCAATACGAGGAAGAGGCTCCACATTCTTGACGGTTTGCGCGTTGAGCTTGCAATAATCGATGCACAATCGTAGATCCTTGTTCTTCTTTCATACGAAGAGAACTGGTGCTCCATATGGGGAGCTACTAGGGCGGATCTAGCCCTTGTCCAACAAGTTGTCGAGTTGTGCGCGGAGGACCGCGAGCTCCTCCTCGCTCATGCGATAGATGCAACCTTTCGGCGGCACGACACCGGCCTCAAGAATGATCTCGTGAGAGATCGGCTGGTCCTACGCCACACCGGTAGGTGACTCTAAGATGTCGCTAAACTCGTCAAGCAACCGCACCACACTGGGGTCCGAAGACAAGGTCGTGAGTGAAGAGTCGGCTACCGCGACGGTTCGTAGGAAACATAGGCCTATCTCATCGGGCTGCTCGTAAGCACAAGTAGCCCGGAGCGACTTGGCTGTCACAACTTGGCACTGGATCGAAGGATGAGGAAGAGGAATGGTACACGACACTTCGACGCCGAAGGCGTCACGGACGGTAAAAGTCTGCCGATGAAAGTTGACCGTGTGATCCGCACTTGCAAGCCAAGCCATCCCCAAAATGATATCAAAGTCCATGTCCAAGATGTCGAACGTCATTGGTTCGCATGCATGAGGTGCGAAATATATCGGTACGGCCTCGATGTAGCGGTCAATGAGTTGTTGCGTCCTTCCGTCCGCCAACTTAATCGCCGTCAGGTTTGCCTTCCTCCGAACTTGTGCGCCAAGGCCAACTCTTTGCATAAAGGCTTGGCTCATGAAATTGTGAATCGCGCCGCTATCCAGCAAAGCGCTGCAGGACGGTTGCCCAACTTGGATGCGTATATAAAGGAGTGGTGCGTTATTGTCGCCGTATCGCTGGGTGCAAAACTCGTGGGCCACCTCAACTTCATCATCCGTCGACGAAGTTGGTGGTGCATAGACTGATAAGTACGTGTGAAGATGAGCGCATAGTGCTTCACATTGCAGTCCCGACAAGCGGCCCATGGTCCGGAGAGGAAGCCATGTGTAATCCTCTGACTTGAGTGGGCCCAATACCACTATGTTGAACTCGCGCGCCGAATCCCATGAAGAACCACTTGAAGACGATAAGTCGCCGCTGCCAGACGGAGAAGATACCGCACACACGTCCTGTCCTTGAGCACGAGTACCCAGCCTAGGAACGAGGTGGGCAGCGTAGTCCTCAAAAGAATATAAGATGGGAGGACTATCGACTTCAACATGTGCCTCGGAACGAAGGGCGGCGACACGCGTAGCAACCGGTTCCGAAGGCGTCGAGAGTGTCGTCGACTCACTCTTGGCGGTGCTCACTTTCCCGATTTTTGCCTTTAGTTTTCAAAGGACAGCCCATTGTGTCGTGGAGATCACTATTGCACCACAAACAATACCAGAATCTCGTGTGTATCTTGTATACGTTCTCCGGGAGACCACAGTGGGTCCATGGGTCTTGAGCTGCTGCACCAGGCCCGGGGTTTGACATGGTGTTGGTCGTCGATTTGCCACGTCCACGGTCTTTGCTATGGCGGCCACCATCCCGGGCGGCTGCGAGTCTGTCCCCCTCATTGGCAGATGCAGCCTCGCTTGAAGGGTCAATCGTGTTGCTGCCGCGACCACGTCCACTTTCGACCGATGTTGTTCTCTGCTCAGGCCTGACGCAGGCGAACGATGAAGGTTCTTGGCCTCCGTGTCCGTGACGATTATCTGTGCGGCCTTGAAGAAGAGCTCCGCAGTTGTAGTGAGAGTCTCCGCGGCTTGAGTCAATGCGTTGGATAATGTCGGACACGACCTCGAAATGAAGTAGTGTTTGATGGCCATAAAGCCCATCGGTACGTCTGGCGTTGACGCCGAGCATTGGAACTCGACAATCCAATCGCTGCTCGGCAAGGTGTTCCGACGGCTCTATTTGGAACCACTTATGCCACGCCGCCTTCAGATCAGCCCAGCTGATCTTGGTATGTAGCTCGGAAGCCACCACCTCATGCGTGGACAAGAGATTGTCCAACCAAGCTTGGCACGTGCCCCCCGACTGGGAGTGCAAATACGCGTGTTTCTTGTCTTCGCTGGTGTGGTGGAGCTCTAACTTGAGCTCGAACTGGCGGAACCATGGAATTGGGTCCGTCTTCATAGAGTCGGAGAAGATTTCTTGTCCATCGAACTTCGGAATTGTCTCACATGTTGACGTGCTCGGGCCAGCGGCGGCAGTGCAGATCCGCTGCTCGAGTTGTTGAGTAGCCGCTTGTTGTGCCCGTGCGCCGTCCGTGAGTGTTCCGACATTAATCTCCAAGGCGTCGAGGCGATCTGCAGTCTTCGAAGAGCTGGCGACGAGGGTGGCGACGGGTCGTTGCTCCAGCTGCTTGAGGCAGCTGCTGACTTGCTCGATCTCGTTTTCGAGGGAATGGATGTCCTCCTGTTGTGCAATGCACGTCGCCAGGAGGTCAGTGAGGTGGGAGAGCAACAGCGAGATCTTGAGTCCGCTGTAGCTAAATGCGCCACCCTCGGCCTCGGTCCGCCATTCCGCTGCCATAGTGAGTAAGACTTTCTCCTCCCCGAATACCTTTTCACGTCGCTTTTTCTGCATCCTCTGCCTTCTTCTTCTCTGCGGCTGCTACCGCATCCGACCGTTGGTTCGGTAATCAAAACCAGCATCCGGACCTGATAGGCCTCGGGCGTTTCCCCTGGCTTCTGGTCCATGACGGCTGCTTGAGAGCACGTAAGCATAGACCAGGCGGGGGAAGAACTGCTGACGTGGCACTCTCTGTTGCTGATGTGGCACTGTTCCACTGCTGACGTGGCACGGCTGTTGGCTGACGTGCTGCTGATGTGTCACTGCCGACGTAGCCTGCTGGCATGGCAACTCACCAATGCCGCAGTAGGGAGACAGATGAGAAGGGAAGAAAGGAGGGTGCAACAACATAGGTGGGGGGTGGGCGGGATTGATCGCCCAGATAAGGAGCCACTAATCAAAAGGAAAACTTGGAACTTTGTAAAAAAAATTTGAGGAATTAATAAAAGAAACTTGATTTTGCAAGTTCGTTAGGTCCCCCAGTCCCCCCGAAATTCAAAATAAGTAATAATAATAAAATTCGAATTTTCAGACTGCAAATGAACAACAATAATGATAATAATGAATAATTAACAACGGAACTGCGAAAATTATCCGCAAGTTCCACGAATTCCGAAAAATGAAAAAATTCGGAATTATCAGATGAGAGTTTGCGCAGAAAAAAAATGAACTGCCAGAGAGGTTTTCCGTAAAAAAAAAAAAAAAAAAAAAAAAAAAAAAAAAAATCGGAATCTTGAAATAATGGAAAAACAACAAAATAATGGATTTCGGAGTTACCGTTACCACTAAAATGCGTGAAAATAAAGAGATCAACGCACAAACAACATTCAAAAAAACATTCGGAATTCTCGGAATAACGGAAAATAGCGAAAAAAATGCAAATCGAAATTTCTGTGATGTGTGAATCCGAAAAAAAAAAACATATCCATGCAATATTCCAAAAGGAAAATAAAATATTTCGGATTTTCCAACAACGGAATTTCAAAATTCAGATAAAACGAGAATCGGAAATTTCAGATGCTGCGCTATTTTGGAAGCTGTGAGTTTTCAACAAACGAATTTGCACAAAAAAAAATTCCGAAAGAATTTTTTTTTTCGATTTTCGGCAGTTAGGTCAAAGTTCGCAATTTTGGGGACTCATTACTGTGACCTAATCAATCAATCAATCAATCAATCAATCAATCAATCAATCAGTCAATCAATGACCAATCAATCAATCAATCAATCAGTCAATCAATGACCAATCAATCAATCAATCAATCAATCAATCAATGGTCCCCGCACATGTGTCAGATCAGGTTTCTCCTGATTCACGTGCGGGGCTCCGATACCAACTGATACATGCCCGGTTGGGCAATGTACATCGAGCCAAGGATCCGCAATGTGATGAAAAGGACCGAATGGACAAGGCAATGTCAGTGAAACATCAACACGCAATGTGCATCCTGATACATACAAAATGGCACAAAGTAGCGCAGTGGAAGACTTAAGGATAAGTCCTGACCTGACCGGGTCTGACGCGACATCCCATCATACACCACACATGTGAGAGGAGGAGGAGGGACCACACACATGGAAGAAAGGTCCCTCCTTTGTACACGCACATGGGGAGATACCACAGATGAGAGATGGGGGGAGAGGCGAGACGAAGATGGAGGCGAGGGAGAAGACCGAGATCGCAATAGCAAAGTCCAAAAATAGTCCCTTGCCGATGCCCAATCAATGTCAGCCTCAAAAATGTCGGATCAGATCCTGGGCGCTCTGCCCACAGTAACCTCTGCCTGTATCCTCTCTCTCTCTCGTATCTGAAGAAGAAGAAGAAGAAGAAGAAGAAGAAGAAGAAGAAGAAGAAGAAGAAGAAGAAGAAAGAAAAAGGAGGAAGAAGAGGGAGGAAGGAAGGAGACGAGAGGGAGACCGGCGAAGGAGAAGAAGATGTCACCTTCCTCGCTGTCTCACCTGCAGGTGCTACCGCCCAACTGACCACTGTCCTATTGTCGTCGTGTGCAGGTCGCGGGTGCACAAGGAGTCTCAGCTATGGAGCCAGGTAAGTCCCCTAACGCAGGTATGGCCTCCGCCCCTCTGCCTTCCAGTGTTCAGCCTCCAACTCCGCAGCGCAACGCTAAACAGCGCCTTGCTCAACCAGCAGTGTGTCGCTCAAGAAGTGAGCTACTCTAACTGTCTTTGCCCAGCTATAAGTAGCGCTGGGCCTGCTGGGCGCGCCTCAGGTACTGGCCTCAAAACGGCCTACTTGGTATGGGCCCCTACCGGGTATCCAGACCGCGCTGCTGATGCAGCGAGCCAAAACGCGCCTGGCCTGAAAACAGCCTCGTCCCTGTGTACCTGGCCCAAGGCGTCGCCTTGGGACCTGCAGTCCGAAACGTCGTCTGCACAGACAAATGTAGGACAGCACATCACCAAATAAATAAATGAGTGAGTGCTGCCTCATTGGCACCTGCGGCCTGTAGGGCCGCCGTGGGCCTCCAGGGCGCAGCCTGGGGGCCTCTCAGCAACCGTCGGGGCCCTTAACTGGGGCCCATGTGCAGGCGCAGCATGAGAGAGAGAGAGAGAGAGAGAGAGAGAGAGAGAGAGAGAGAGAGAGAGAGAGAGAGAGAGAGAGAGAGAGAGAGAGAGAGAGAGAGANTTTCACCGACTCATTAGGAGGCTGAACCCTCAACAGTCTGCAGAGTCCCCTCACTGATTACACTGTAAATGATAATCTACCTTAACCAAAATCAAGGTAGACTATCACTCACCCACACCAGATGGAAAACTCTACAGACTGTTGGTTCACACCCCATCACAAGCCAGCAAAACATCCACGGAACAAAGAAAGGTCTGTCACAGCCAAAAAATACACTCCAGACACGCCGCTGGCACTAGAGGCACAGCATGGCTGCCTAGTAACGGCCCCGACCACTGCCGCTCGACCTGACCGGAAAAGCCGTAGCAGGAAGCTAGCGAAGTCGTAGCATATATCGTCACAAACAGAACTGCCCGGTAAACCGTAGGCAGAGAGAGAGAAGAGGACAACAAACGAGGGGCTGTCAAGGCTAATTCTTTAAGCCCAACCAATTCAATTACCTGTCAAATCTGGACAGGATGGCCTTTCAGGCTTTTTTTTCTGTCATTGTAGTATTACGGGGAACCCTGTAGCAGCCACATCCGTGCTCAAGCATCCAACGAGGGAACATGTGGGAGCTGCATGCAGGAGCTTCATCCACCGTTGGCCCACAAGTTGTAGAGTGGCAAAAATGGAAAACATGACGAATTGGCGCGGCATTTATTTCATGGGCTTTTTTTTTTTTTTTTCATTTCTCTGATATTTTTCCTGGAAAGATCACGACCTAATCTACAGGATCTCAAATTTTCAGATTTTTTTCTTAATTTTTCTGAGCGCAAAAAATCGCCAAAGTTGGCGCGTGGAAATTGCAGGACTGGACCCGCCTGCGGCTGCAGGTCGGCGCCCCCCCTTAAGACCCGCTCCCAACTCACCGGAATGCCACTTTTCGGTGTCGGGTAGAGTGGTGGTTTAAACCCTTTGCCAACCATAGGTGATGCAATACGGCGAACCTACAAGTGCACCCTCTGGTCAAGCCCCACTGGGCTTTGTTTTGCTGGAGCAGGATGGAACCGATCCAAATGCATGCAGGTCCATGCGATTCTCGCAAGGGGGGTGGGGGGATAGTCATATTAGTATGATATTACTAACACCAAGGAGCAGTAGGAGAAAGTAGTAGGACATGTCAGTGTCTACATCTTATCCCAAAGGGATGGACTTGAGTTGTTGTTGTGCACATTAGGGATACCCCCAGGGGTGATTACACCGAAGACGGAAGGTATGCCCTTTGTCACATCAAGAGTAAGTTGAAGATACAGGAGACGAAGGCACAGGAGAAGAAGAAACAAGCAATGTTGGTTACGAGGTGACAACGTCTCCCGCACGTTCTACTCAACAGATTCCTGTTTTGTGTGCCATGGGGGTCACTAGACAGCTGGAGAATCGGGTTGCCAATCAATTCTTTCTTCAGGGTGGCCTTCCTCCATTTGCATTAATGGGGTGGTAGATATCAATTGTTTGAAAAATCGGTGGCAGAAGATGAGTGGTACAACTAGAGCAGGTACAACATGAGCAATATTAGATAATACATACCTACATAAGCTAGGCATATTAACCTGGTGTGCCTCAGGGAAGGGCACAATCTTGATGGATTCCACCGCGACTTGTGATACTAACGAAGCATGTGCATTGAGCAGTTATTGAACCACCAGTGCCTTTGGCGTTTCTCGTGCCGAGCCTGGAAACGCCCTGCATGCCAAAGAAAATGAACCAGCGCAGACCTCCTTTTGGTGCCGCCGGCCATTTTGCCCTGGTAGGCCGACCTGCGGAAGTTGCGGTGCGTTAATGGCCGCATCTGAAAAAATGGCTGGGCGAGGTACTGGTGGTCTAAGGGTTCCCCTGGGAAGAAGAAAAGACATGTCCGTGTTAAATGAGGCACCAGAGATGAGAAAAGGGATTTCACAAAAATATTTAATCATGTGTAGGGAGATCATCTGTTACGGGGAGAAGGGCTCTCTCTCTCCTGTCTCTTATACACATCTAGATGTGTATAAGAGACAGGCGTGAGAGAGAGAGAGAGAGAGAGAGAGAGGGTTTGGGCTTAGAAGGCTTGGGAAGGTCGCGTATCAGATGCTTAGCCTACCTTGCACAACTTCCACACCATTGACAGCAGCGTCAAACGCATACATAGTGAAGGTTGGTGGGCAGTCCACAATCTTATCACCAGGGTCCAGCGTGCACCTGCAAACCAGAGACAAAAATGAGGGTGAAACTTGCAACTTCACTACAATACATGCATCATTACTCGTGAACCACTGTCAAATTGCATGAGAGCCCCAAAACCCAAGGAGGCATTGAGCTGCTAGTTCTCTCAACCGTCCAAGCTGGGATTGCAGATCTCAAGGCTGCGCAGAGCCTATCCAATACTGAAGATTGCATTTCAAATTGAAACTTTGCTTATCAAGTACATAAGGAGAATCAACATGTCACCACCACACATATGTGAAATCAGTGAGCAATGACAACATGATTGCAGTTTAGTAATCTGTCTTCCACCGTTGAAACACCTCTTGTAAAACTAGCGCAACACATACATAATGACATGCTTTGACAATCTTGCATTATTTATCAACAACAATACTCTGAATTTTATTGGCCGTAGGCCGCTTCAACCTCCGGCTGTATTGCATGACAAGTCTCCTCATACGATGTGTTTACATCTCACGGACAGAGCGATCGTGCTGTGGGACGGTACATGGGGGATTCACAGCACAATTTCTGTCAGAATGCTGCAGTCGCAAGACGCATTTGAACTGCGATCTGCCTCCCACCACAATTTTCCACTTTTCATCAGGGCGTTGGTTTTCGCCGTAATCCACGGCACTGTTTTTCACTTTTTGTCAGGGCCTTCGTTTTCGTTTCACGCTTTTGCAATTCATGTAAGGCGTAGTGTGCTGGGATTTCGTGTCAGTGCTTATGTTTGTTTCCATCTGGTTTCGTTTTCGTTTGTTTTCCATTGTGGACCTGAGTTCACATCGAGTTATACTCTCCTGATCTCCTTTTTTTCCCTTATCTCCTCTTTTTTACAGTTCCTGTGCAGAAAAGTCGCACGGCCTAGCACAGTTAGTACACCCATGAGCTGTTGAAATAGAGAGTCAAACAGACCTGAACTCCGCAAAAGTTATCTTTTTTTCCTTTCCATTTTTGCAAACAAAGTTGCAACATGTGTCAACGGCTAGCTGAACTTATTTCCAATTTTGCAAACAAAGTTGCAACATGTATCAACGGCTAGCTGAACTTATTTCCAATTTTGCACTCTACCACACAATGTGTTCACATATGGAGATACAGACAATAAAATGGGCAGAAACAGACGTACAGAGACAAACAGACACTGATCCCTCATATAATTCTTGCACCGTACCCACTATTCACCGGAAGAATAACCTCAATTCGTTGTCATCTGTCCACACAGTTTCTGTTCCAAACGTTGTTCAGGTGCCTGATGATTCGATATATTGTATTCGAACTTCGAAGTTTGGTTCGGTCTTTAATCCACCACTACCTCTCCCAGTTTTTTGGCCTGAGGATGTTAAGCGCGTAGCCTAACCGTACCAAAATGGCTGGTGTCGGCAGCGAAAATTGCACCCCCACCAGTTCGCTTTTTTGTTTTGGATCGTGGCAGCGATCTGGGTCGGTAGAAAGAAGCTCGGAGGTCGTCGTGGTGGTTTAAATAATGAAAAAGAAATACAACTCGAATGTCAGTCACAACCAGGTGAGCACTCAGTCACCCCCCCTTTTTGTTTTCAATGCTTATTCACGCTCTGTTGGTAGTAACTTTGTACTCTTTCATCTCATCTTTTTTTTTTCCCCACGTTCTGTGCACCCCTCCTTTTTGTTTTTTTACTGCTTATTCAATCTCTGCAGCACAGTACAAGTCATGTGCCTCTCAGTGATACATCCTCTATGGAACACAGTGAATCCAACTTTTTCATCGCTAATCAGTGTAATCACTTATCAACATTTTGATTCCGCAGCCCCTGTTCTCCTCCCTCCCAATGATTGGATCATCATCAATACTCCTTTGGTCACGCCAGCGGCGCCACACTGCCTTCGTCTTCTATCCTCTAAATCGTGTGCTCCAAAGATGGGGACAAGTGCATAGGACCATGGTATCCCACGAATTTGACTCTTGACTCTTGAGTCTGGACCCTTCCTTTCCCCAGACCATTTCGTCCTTTCCCATGATTTAGACTCTGACGACCTTTCTTTTCCCCTGACATTTTTCTTTTCTTTTTTTTTTTTTTCTTTTTTTGTTTTACAAAAAACTTGAAAAAAGCAAAGCCCCATCTATTCTGGGGGGCATCAGTCCGTTTTCCCCAGACCTTTTCCAGGCTTTTCGTCCTGTTCTTTTTTTTTTTTTTAATTTGGCAGATTTTGACTCACCTCATAATCAAGTCAATGAGTTCATCTGCTCCGCAGCCTGCGAGCAGGTATTCCATCTCAATGCCAATGTCTTTTGACAATGCCGCACGTAAGCGGCGGCTCTCAGGATCAGGATATATATTTGGGAAATCCATTGAACCAAGAGCTTGCAAAACCTGCAAGAAGAGGAACAAGCCCAGCATTGAGGATGTGATTTGCTCCCAGCTGAAATTGTCATGCCGGGTTACTACCACACTTTTCTTTTCTCAGGTGTGTGTGGTTCAACTTTTTCAAACAATCACCACAGCAACCCCTTTTGCATCCAGATGCATAGATGCCATAGTGAAACAATCTGACAATGTGGTCCCCACCATGTGGTAAAATTTTGATGAAATGGCCATTTCAGTGTTGGATTCTTAATGGTGCAACGCCCTCCCACATCTGTGCACTTCAGCTAGGACACATACAGTTTGGCGCACACACTTGTTTCCCTTGAGGCACACTGGCACTATATTTCTTTTCTTGTCTTGCTTGTACTTATTTGTGGTGCGTCTAACAGTTCTCCAGGTGAGAAAAGGAGGGGAAGAGCGAGAGGGAAAAGGAAGGGGAGGAGGAGAGAAACAAGGGGAAGAAAACAGGAAAGACCCCATTAGCTCCTGAATACTAACTGACACAGCAGTCTTCGATGAGAGGCAGTAATCTCGCATGGGTTGGGTCGCACAGGCGGATGAATGCAGGAGCAAGTGCTGACCAAGAAGCAGCAGCCCCTACAGATCAGGCAGGAGTGGTTTGGGTGTCACTTGTGAGAGCACCGCATTCAATCCTCACAGTTACAGTCACTGTGTGGAATTGCACAGCGCAGGTAGATGCTACGCTGTGGCACAGCCTCCACAGTTATATAGCCACCACACTTCCAGTCCCTCTATACAGAGAAGACATTGCAAGAGAGGGGGCCAAGGATGAGTAAACGAGGCACTGTCATCAGAAGTGCGGAAACAAAGACTTGCATGGACCATACCCTCGTAGAGACCACGACACACTCAGAAAAAAGAGGCCCGGAGGTAGTGGTGGTTTAAGGAACAGCTCTTGTATGAGGGGGGCATAGCAAGGATAAAGGGTAGTTCTCTTATCTTTGGGGATTGGGGGGGAATGGACTCAGAACCCCAAAGGGAGGACACAGGCGAAGAGGAAGGATGCCTTCGCAGGGAAGGAACGCCGCAACAAAGGAACGTAAAAAGGCGACCAGTTGCACTTGAAGGGATCCCCAGAACCTGGACACTAGTCCTCCACCAGATTCAGATAAAGTTTCAGAAAGTCTCGCGGTGACAGTTGAGAGGTGTTGGGGTGCAACATTCAAATCCATCAGGCGGCCGATGTAGGCTGAAGAGGCCGCGCTGTCCGCACAAGGTTCAAGGAGGTCAGGTAGAAGTCGAAATCGGGGAAAGGCCCTGGGGATAGAATTATCTGACTGAATTTGTCTGACTGAATCAAGTGATGCTGGACCCGGTTTCCAGCAGGGGAAAAGAGCCCAATGATTGTACAATGAGACACTGGACCCGTTTAGCAGGTGAGGCTCCCCAACAATAGATTGGAGCGCCCAGGGCCGGATCTGCTAGCAGAGGAGGTTCCCACCACCCCCCGCCAGCAGAACCCCCATTTAAAAAAAAAATATATTAGTTTCAGAAAGTATTGGATCTGGAACCATCCGCCAAAAAGAGCAGAGCAACTGGATTCCTACAGCTGGTCTAAAAAGGCAGGGTTAACCAGGCATCTACACATGGTTAACCATGGCGGTTTTCTTCGCTGAATTTCGCACTGAAACTGTCACATTGGCCATGTTGCTTGTGGTGGTGCGGCAAAAACAGTGAATTTTCGGCCCTCCGTTAACCATATGCCTGTCAGAACACTACATAGATTTGTGTGAACTGGTGGGAATATTCAGTAGTTAAGGAGGACCAGGGGTGACAAGACGTAAATCCTTCCTCCACAGGAAGTAATCAATGCCACTGTCTCAGGGTCCCTCGGCCATATAACAGGATGCCTCGGGTGAGGGACACTCGACCCTGTTTCCAGCCTATGTAACAAGTACACCAGTTTTGTTAAAAGAAGAAGAAAAAAAAGATCCTTTTCAGACCCTGCTGCTCTCCTTTGCTCTCACTGTAATACACCCAACCCACACCACAGCCGGTGTCCCCCCCTCCTCCCCTCCCAACCCAGCAACAAAACTACTTTTGTCGCTGTTGTGCACCTTTCTTTTCTTTGCCACCACAGTAGGAGCGAGAGACAGAAAAGAACGGGTGTGGGGGAAAACAATGGAAAGACATGTGACAAGGACGATATTAAGGAAAATAAAGGCCAAGGAGGGAAGGAAAGAAAAGAGTCCATTTCCAATTAACTGGCACAGAGAGAGACTAACATGGCTGCTGTGCACTGACCACACACACAAATCGAGAAACGACCCATAAAAAGGGGAAAGAAAACAACAAAAGAACCACAATTTTGTGGCAGCTAGCGATGCCTGTCTGCGCTGGGGCTGAAAATTTGGGTGCCAAGATTTTAAATTTACATGGCCTGAGCAACTTCAAAAACACAACAACGTGTAAGTCTACGAAAAAAAATGGCAGTGGGTATATTCAACAAGGACACTATCAAGAGCGATCCAAGTGGGAGTACGCCCTCAGAACATAAACACAGAGTGGCTGAGAGTGCCATTTAAATTCAGGACAACATAGGGATTAACTCATCACTCACTAAGACTATCGGAAGTGGATCTGGCTGTAAATGGGGTCAGATGCATCCACGAAACTCCTCGTGTGAGTATGCCCTAAGAGAAGAAACCACGTCTACTTACCTCAGGAGGTGGCCCATACAAGTTCTCATTGGCATCAAGCTTCACAATCTCGGTAACATCGAACCCCAGACGGGCTGACAGAATCTGGATTCAAGAAAGGAACAGCGATGACGCCATGTAAGTTAGAAAAAAAATTAGAAGCACAGTGCACACGCCAAAATTTACAGGAGTAAGTACTAAGTATCTATTTTGTACAGAGAAAGGAACAAGGGCAGGGCAATAGACGCAGTTGGCAGAGGAAGGGCAAAAGAATGAGCATACGTTCGATTTCTTGCTGCCGTGAGAGGGGTTGTGGGTGGCCATGGGGGTGGTGGGGCTGCCGGAGAATCGGGGGTTGGGGGGGGGGGGAGGATGAGCTCTGGCTTGCTCCAACTTTTTTCAGAGCAACCAGGGTTGCAAAAACCCACAACCATAAGCTGATGCGAGTGCCAACTGGCCCGTGGTCCGCAGGCCACGGACACTGTCCAACTTGCATGGAATCCCGATTAAGCGAGCGATACGTCGGTAAATGCCAAAAGCCCGATGGCCACTATCTCGGAATCTGTGGAAGTGGGACCTTGCCCCTGGTCAGTGAAGGTGGTCAGTCTCTTTTCCACAACTCTGCGGTAGGCGGCTACTAGGACAGGAATACATACCAGATCAGACACCTGTTCTTTCACTTCGAAACCCATTAGGAACTCCTTTGCTACGTTGATTTCCTTTCTTTCCGTTTTGCCTGCCTTCTTTTCGCAGTCAGGAGCATCACCAAGAGTCCGTTTTCTACCAGTTGAATGAAAAACATGAGGCCATAAACTCCGGGGACGAACAACCCAGTGTTTGTTACGGCTACAAAAGGCCTCCGGAGCCAAGGCCGAATCTGGCCTCATTCAGGTTGCATCTCTTACCCAGCAAATGCTGACCATTCACTTTCCTTTGCCAGACGCTTGTTCCTCTAGGTTTTCTTCTCGTTCTTTTAAACCGCCAGTACTTTGTCACGGGAAGATTTCTGAGACGCGGCCATCCACGCACCATGTCCTTCGGGATGTACCGGTGTGCTGCGTGGCAGAAAACAGATCCAGGCAAAACCGTGGCATTGCACGGCCCCATTTTGCCTGGACGAATAACGCGCCGCTTGGCAGGCCGGTTCATCCCGACAGATGCTGTGCGTGGCGTGCCAAGTCGGAGAAAACTTTAATCAGGCTAGTCCCAAACAGGATTCTATCCAGCTCAAATTCAACTCTTGGTCTGTCTGTCAAAGTTACACGTGTATATCACTGTATAATAATGTATACCGTTCACGCAAAGTAGGCACAATTGTTTGCGCCTACCTTTTTTTCTTTCTTGTCAAAGCAGGCCCTTATGGTCCCGGCTCCACGGGACCCCGTCCACTCTGGCATGCATCCGTCCAGTTCCTTTACCACTGGTGCCCCAGCTTCGATTTAATAAATTTGAAAAATTCGAAGAACGCATCATTCCATTGGTGGGGAGCTGCACCTTCTCAAAAACGGACCCAGTGTCCCATGAATAAGTGATTTAGGGAAAAACTGCTGGAAACTAGATCCGCCTCCCCAATGTTTGCCCATCCTGATATTCTCTTCGCTAGATGGGGATCTCCCTAACCTCCCACCCTCAAGATGGACATTATTTTTTTCCCTCCAAGATGGAAGATTGTCCCGTAGCCGCACATTGATATTCTCTCGCTTGGCTAGAAATGCTGCTGCCATTTTCCCCATTGCTCTCTCCGAAATGATTACATTGCGCACCTGACTGTGAGCTGAACTGCTGTTCTTGATTTCCAGCGATCTCCTTGTCCTTCGTTCCTGCCCTCACTGGATCATCTGCAATGACGCCGCTCTCTGACGGTGATCCTACTCCACTAGACTATTTTTTTTCTTTTTTCGCTGAAGACATTCTTTGTCTTTTTCAAAATTTTTACTTTTTCTTATTCCTAGAACATAATGAACATGACAAACTGCACCAGCCAAACAGCGGAGAATCATGATACAAACTTTCTTCTTCAAGGGTCAAGGGAGGGTACCAGGCCTGCGACTCTTCTTATGGTTACTTTTCTTTTGTTACTTTCCCTCCTTCCCCCCATCTTTTTGCCTTTCCTTTTGGCATCTGGAATGCAGGGCCTCCCACAGCCACCCAATAGCCACCTCCCGGCTGTTAAACCACCACTCTACCCGACGTTGGAAAGTCGAGGGATCCGTAGCACACGTTCACGAGGCTACCGGTAGCATTGTGTGGAGAACCGGCACAGCGGCGACAATGGAAAATGCGATGAATTGCCGCCACAAACTATTTCGTGGTTGAAACCGTTTTTTTTTTTTATAGTTTTCCTGCAAAGATCACATCCAAATATACCGACCCTCCAATTTTCAGATTTTTGTACATATTCTTCTGAGCATGAAAAATAGCTGATATATATATATCGTCAAATAGAACTGCCCGGTAAACCGTAGGCAGAGAGGGAGAAGAGGACAACAAACGAGGGCTGATATATATATATCTATATCTACATCTATATATATATACTGAGTGGGGATCCGGGCCGTCCGGGTGACCGGCAGGGGCCCGGGGGAGGTCCTAGGCGGCCTGGCCGGGCAGGGCACCCGGTTGGGGGCCAGGCCCCCACAGCGCACTCACCTGTCGGGGGATTTCGGACCCTTTTCGGACCCCCTTTGTGTGTGTGTGTGTGTGTGTGTGTGTGTGTGTGTGTGTGAGAGAGAGAGAGA
>BFEA01000527.1:635279-649008 GCA_003427395.1 Chara braunii | reverse complement strand
TCTCTCTCTCTCTCTCTCTCTCGTGTGTGTGTGTGTGTGTGTGTGTGTTGTCATATTCGCTATACACTCAAAAAAAAGCATGACTGTGCCAGACTGTTTCGTCGGACTTTTACCGACTCATCAGGACGTTGAACCCCGACAGTCTGCCCAGGATTCATTTCACTGATGGATAAGGCCTCACCACATTGTGTGTGTGTGTGTGTGTGTGTGTGTGTGTGTGTGTGTGTGTGTGTGTGTGTGCGTGTTCCACAAGAGAGAATCCAGGTAAGGTCTTCAACTTTTGCACCCTTCAGGGGGGAAGACACTGAAGATTTTAAAAGAGCTCTGACGAATCAGAAGAATGGTGTGGCATAACAATCAGGAAAGGAGGCCAAGGAGCTGTCAGGGAGTAACTTTTAAGGCCCTGCTGAGAGAGACAGACACTGGGAGGAGTGATAAGGGAGCCCCGTCTGAGCAGAAGGTCAATCTGACATATTCGACACAACAAGACGTTCCAAGTCAGTGTGAGGGGTGGTCCATGGAAGCTGCCTTTAACAAATAAAGCGGATTCTGACAAGACTACTGTTAAAAAAGGCCGAGTCTTGTTAAAAAAGACAAGCAAAATCTTTTTTTCTTTTTCTTTGAAGGCTGGACAGAAACCACGTTGGGAGGGTGATAGGAGCCTTCCCCCCCAAGTAGCCCTGTTATCAGCCGCTCCATCTATTGGTGGGGAGCGTCACCTGCTGGAAAACAGGTCCAGCGTCCCGTCAACTCCCTTGAATACTTCAAGATTGATTCTTGGTATCTGACAGAGATAGAATTGTAGGCAAATAACAGACCAGATGCAGGCAAAAGCAAACTGATAAGACCACAAACCAAAAGTTACCAACTTGGAGAATGGCAGGCAGTAGAGGAAAATAACAGACGGCAGGGATGGAAATACGCAGGAAGAAAAAGAAAGGCATAAGATCATCAAGATAGCATGTCAAGACTGAGTGGCAAGCATGTCAAGACTGAGTGGCACGCACATCTACCTGACGATAAACATATCATGAGCTGGAATACAGGTGCCAATGATCTCGGGGACAATTAGTTCGGGGCGGCCTACCCCTTCCGAGCAAAAAAGGTTAGCACACAAGGGACAGAGGAGCTAAACTACTGGTAGCACAGACTGAGGGCTTCAACCACAGTCTTGTGTTGGATGCATGGTCCAGGTGACGATGCCTGGGGGGATAACTTGGGTCCTCCATGTACTCTTGTACGAATGATTCCGCACTTATCCATTGACGATGAAGTCTGCTGAACAGGGTTGATGCTTTCTACAGAGGAAGAAGGGAACCAGAAAGTGGGGTGAGTGGGGAGGAATGGGAGAAAGGAAAGGGAAAACGTTCCGACAAACAGATTGAACTTCGTTGACGAAGATTTGTCGATTACTCTGGCAAAAGTTGCAGACAATACACAGATCAATCACACCCCAGAGAGCCCCCAAGTTTGCCTAAACAAGCACCCACGTAGGCCAGCAATGCTGTCATAATCAGAGGCCCAGAGAGAGAGAGAGTGCAGGAAAGCTAGTTATATAGTTCCTTGTCTGATGACGAGAACACATGATCATTGGATCTTCCTATGCAAGCGTGTTCATTGTCCGGTTCAAGTGAGCCCTTCTTCCTCATTGCTACCTAGGGGGCCCACTGCATCCTCGGTTCTAAAAACAATAAAATTATAGAATAATAATAGACTGCATAGTTATATTCAGATCAGTCACTTCGATTTTAACCTCTAGCAAGGGCCAGCTGATTTTGCAGCATTTGGCATTGTCATAGGCAAGGTGGCAACTTCACACTTACCAGATAGACCATGGCCATAATTTAGATTGCAGATGATAGCCATGGCCATGATTTAGATTGCAGATGATAGCCATGGCCATAATTTAGATTGCAGATGATAACCATGGCCATAATTTAGCCTCCAGATCACCCCTACGAGTATAACTCATACATGAAAGCGCATGTTGTCCGCTGATTCACGGACCGTTGGCACTGAAGTGTACCCCAACGGCACGGCGCACGATGGCCCAGGCCAAAACCAAAAAAAACAGGTGTCGATTCGTCCCTGGGCTCCCCCCCCAGCAAAAATGGTCTTGGGCCCGAAATAGACTTTTAGCGGGCACCGCTCAAGCGCGACCCGAAACGATTTTGAATTTCGTTTCCGTGGGGGGGATAGTCTTCACAGGTCGATACTGGCAGGGATTCTGCGGGCTGTTTGCTCCTCGTTGTTGCAGCCGCCTCCAGTCCACTTCAGGAAGCAGTGCCTTCAGTGCCCCCTACGAGCAGCGCCGACCTCCCCCTGCATTTGCACCATCACCAAGGCTGAGCTCCGGAGCGACCACACCGACTTCAACCCTCCTCCAAGGTGAGTCTTCACCAGCCCTCCTGCCCTCCCTCTAACTCCCCTCCTCCTCCTCCTCCTCCTCCCCTCCTCCTCGTTCATTTCTCCTCCTCCTCATCACTGTGTCGTTTCTTCTTTTTTTTCCCATAGCATGGGAAGTTGGAAACTTGTACATACTCCTCCATCTCTCCTCCTCCTTCCGTCCTCCACGTCACCTCCTCCACCATCTCTCATCATCCTCGCGTCCTCCTGCGTCTCTTCTCCTCCTCTCTCGGCACTTCCTCCTCCATGTCGCCTTAGGATTAAAAGGTTGTCTGATGATTGGATGTTTGAGTGTGACATGTGTAAAAGTACGGAGGACGGCAAGCGATTGCGCGAGAGCGTGGGAGTGGCGCGAAGGAACCGCGGGGTTGAGGGCCCGGCGAGACTATCCACATGGTTTTACTGCCCGTGGGGTAGCTCAGCGGGACCAAGGCGGTATCTGCATCTCCCCATTGGAAAGTTCAAATGCCGACCTTTTTTTTCAACAGAAAGATTGAATTAGGAAGGCTGACGTTGTCGTCTTCTTGCCTCCTCATCACTTCAAGCATCTCCCACCCTCGTCACCTCTAACTATCCTCCATGGCTCCTCCCCCTCCATCTCTCCCCCTCCTTGTCGTGCACACCTCCTTCTCCTCCTGCTCCTCCTCTCCTCAATTGCAAATCATAGCAAATTGCAATTGTTTTATTTGGAAAAGGCAATTAGTCACTTTTTTTTTTTACTTTTTTTTTGCTTTTACCCCCCCTTTTTTGTTCTACTTTCATTCAGTGTTGGGGGGGTCCAAGGGGGCACCCAGAGAGGATGTTGGATGAGGCTCATTTCCTGGCTTCTGCTTGACAGTTGTCCGTGTGCAGGTCACAATGACGCGTAGCAAGTACACTTCCGCTATGATCAAGCGGCATTGCCACGGCAGCGGGGTCACAGGGAAAGATCCATCCAAAGATGGCAAATGGTGGATCTGCAAGTACTGCGGGGCGGGACTGCGGGGCGAGTCCCGCCCCGCAGTGCTTTTGAAATTAATTTAAAAAAAAATAATTGATTCCGCACAGGACCGGACGGGGGGTTGGACCTCTTCGCACAGTTTGCACACAAAACCACACCAGACGGGAGATGGACCTACCGGACAGTGCGCGGCACGGTGCGGTCCTGTATGGTACAGGTACAGGCCAGTAGGCCAGAAGGGAAGGTCCCGGACCGGACCCCGTACGGCGCACCGGACGGTGCGGCGCGCGGTAGGGTTGCAAGTATGGTATAACTTAAGACCCCAGATGATTGACATGTCCGTAATTCAGGCTCCAAATTACGGCCATGGGCATGATTTAGACTCCACATGATCACAATGGCATGCCGTGGCCATAATTTAGACGCCTCCAGATTACTGCCATTTTACGCAAGCCACATCAGATGCTTTCTATCTCAACATTATCGCAAAATGACGACTGTGTGAAGACTTAAAGCACAAGTACACGGCCCCAGCCTTGCAGCGAAACATCTTGTCGCCACAAGATTGTTTTTGCGGCTAGGGCCTACCGGACCACAAGGGCTGGCACCGCTAGCCAAAAAAGAAAAGAAGTGTCGCGCTGGCAGTTCGGAAAGTGCGTCGCTGGCGGTTCGGAAAAAGAGGCCCGGGTGTACCGGTGGTTTATATTGAATCTTGTTAGCCCAAATTTGTAGGGCTTGATCCAACTGGTAGCGTTCTGTTGTGTGTTTGCATGAACCGGACTACGCAGCAAACATCAACAGTGGGGCAAGGCCAGAGCTAGGAGGAATCTCTACTGATGGTCCAGGTGGGCACTTCGAGGCTTAATCCATTGGGCCATAAGTGGCCCAGTCATTGATTGTAGCCATGCTCACGGCCATCAAGGAGAAATCGCATGGGCAAGGTAACATTCCACTCCACGGCCATTTACGACCTCTACCCATCCGATTTTCAGATGTCCTGTCATGGCATGGTATGGGATAGGGGGAAACCTACCGTCTTCACCTGAATAGAACACCTGTGCATTATAGCTGTATTTGGGGCAACATTCAGTCTGAATACATCCATAATGACTGGGTGTTCTATTCGGGTGAAGATGGTCGTCTCACCATGGGTGAGTGGCCAGTTGCCATGGGCAGTCCCGACCCCGACCTACTACTCTGGGAAACGGCCAGGAGCCATCAGTTTAGGCACACATCCAATTGCATGCTTGCATTTTGGAAGCCCATTTATGGGTGAACGCCTGCCAATAAAATTGGAAAAATGCCCATGCCTGCTGCCACTGGCCATTAATGGCCCGGTGGAATCAGCTCCTTCGTTGCCATATTTCCCCATCCTCCCCCTTTCCCCCCCAGCCTCTCCTTTTTGCTTCCCACTACCTGCCCCATCCCTCTCCACATTTTCGTCTAATGGACATCTGTCCCTTTTGAGGGACTTTTCTTGCTTATTCTGACAGCATACATTACACCACTCGCCAGAATATAGCCTGAATTCTAAAGCCACCCCATTAAAAGTTGCGAAACGACAATGATACTCTTCGACTAACACAGCTGCCTGACCCAAATCCATAAAAGACACCAATTTCTAAATATCTCTAACAACCGCACTTCTGTCACATTTTGACCTGACCTCCCCCCACCCCCCACTCTCCACAAAGGCCAGCATCCTTTCCCCCTTGACCACTGCATCCATCAAGGCATTTTTGGTGAGCCTCAAATTTTGGACAGAGGTGAACCTGGTACCCCAACATCTGGTCATTTTCTGGAGGTATCCACAGCTGTAATGACCTGACCAAACACAGACTGAGGCACAGCTGATTTCTGAGTTTTGCTCATGGAATGAATGCCTTGCTGAATTTCCCGCTTATTATCGAGTTCTCAAAGTCTGTGTGTGTGCACGCTTGCTGGTCCGCATGCCTGTCTGAGTGCTTGTGGCTTGAGTGTGTGTGTGACCCGCAAGGGCACTTGTTCGTTCAGTAGGCCCGAAGGGCCGGTACTTACATGTGGCCGTGACATTGAGGATTGCAGCGGGGAAAACACTCCAGTGGCGGGGAAAGAGCCCCGCGACACTTGAAAGCAGCGGAAAACACTCAAGTAGCAGGTAGGCCGGTACCACACCAGGTGGAGGTAGATGTGCCGGGTACTTGAGGCCGAACAGAAGGAGACAAAAGTTGGCATTTGTAGAGGCCCAGTAGTCGCCGGCTAGGTCTAGGCGGGGTACCAGTCCAATCAGTCTGAGTCTAGGGCCTGTACGGGCTATATCAGAGTCTGCAACGATGTTTCCCTCCAAAAGGGAGGAGGTACCAGTTGTTTGGAGGCTGCACGGCCTAGGAAGTCACTCGCCAAGAGGCAAGTAGGCCGCTATATCTCCAGGAGGAGCCAGTTGCTCCTCCTCATTGTTGGTGTGCAAGTTTGGCGACACACTGGTTGGAGCGCTGGCTGGAGCAGCGCTAGCACACAGCTGCGCTGCTGGGGGAGAAGCAAGGACACGGAGGAGGAAGAAGACCAGGACTAGGAAAGAGAGCGCCATTGGTACTTACCTGGCTATGGTGGTTGCCATCTTCATCACTTTGGTGAGCGCTGCAGCAGGAAGGCCCAGTTGGGGCAGAGCTACACCAAGAAGCTTTGAGGCAGAGTCAGGCATGGCGGCCTGAGCTAGAGAAGCCATAGCTGCTTTGTGTTGTCCTTTGGACAGCAGGGCGATGCCCTGGTAGTCCGCCATCGCCTCAACCTATGAGGAAGAAGGACGAGGAGCGGCCATGGCTATGGTGGACCTCAAGTGATACCTGCAGTAGAAGAGGGACTCGGACATTGATTCTGGTTCAGCCATTGCACATTGTTACTATTATTTCTTGTTTGAATAAGAGGGGAAGAGATAAGGAGGAGGAGAGTGGTTGGCGAAGAAGAAGAGCATTATCATTGGTCTATGCTGGTGTCCATCATCTTCTTCTTCTTTCTTCCTTCTTTCTTTCTTCTTTCTTTCTTCTTCTTTTTTGAAGAGCATTATCATTGGTCTATGCTGGTGTCCATCATCTTCTTCTTCTTTCTTCCTTCTTTCTTTCTTCTTTCTTTCTTCTTCTTTTTTGAAGAGCATTATCATTGGTCTATGCTGGTGTCCATCATCTTCTTCTTCTTTCTTCCTTCTTTCTTTCTTCTTTCTTTCTTCTTCTTTTTCTTCTTTTTCTTCTTACCCTCTCTCTCCTCTCAAGTTCATTCATTTCTTTTTGGAATTGGACGGTGTTGTACTTTCTGATGAATGTGTACTTTGAAATTGGCCAGGATCATAACATTGGTATTGGAGCGGATTCTACTTGCTGGTGAGAGTTGACTTATCCACCCTAACCCTAACCTAAGTGGTTAGGGCTGACCACTTAGGGTTAGGGTTGGTCTGAAGTGGCATGGATTAGGGAAGCTGCCCCTACCTGGTTAGGTCATGTTGGGTCGACACCGAACCTGAGACCAGGTTGGTTGAGAGTGAGCTTGTGGTGGCGAGACACATCAAGAGGACTTCATGCGACAAGTTGAGAGAGGCGACAGTGAGAGGCACTCGCACCTGGAATCTGACCTAAGGGGGAGACACTTGGTGACTTAAGGGCCTCCCTCAAGTAGGTGATCTCGAGGGACGTAGCCATTCCGCATCGACGGACTGCAAGTTGCTACTTTGTTCTTCAGCATCGGCGGGGGATCCGGTGTTGCACTTTGGTGTTGGAGTCAGACCCTCCTACATGATGGGACACTAGTGTAGAGCTAGCAAATAGAGTTAGGAGGACCATAAGAGGAAGGGGGGTGAGTTATACCTCACCTCAGAGTCCGGGCCACTCAGGTAAGTGACGTGCACCTAAGGGTTGCCCATGTATGCGTGCATGGTATTGTTTGTCTTGTTGGGGTACTTCTGGGTCACTTTCCTACTCCTCTAAAGTCTTGGCTGTGTGCATTGGTGTGCAAACTGCTTACTAACCTGATGGATGTAGAGATGACGTATCTTGCTTTGAATGCCATATCTTTCTACAGTGCTTTGTCTTGTCATTCTGAATGGATATGGTTTGTAGGTTCTCTCTTGAAGTTGAAATTCGTTTTTCAGTACGGTAGAGGCAGAAAGTAGGACCTTGTGGTACTCTTCTGGCTTGGGACCTCGGCGCGACCTACGTGGGACTCATAGGGACTCAGTGGGACCAGCCCCAAACAAGAAGGGCCCCTGGGACTCAAAACTGTTGACGCATTGTCGCTCTCTTTTTTGTCTGGAACTTGTTACTCTTCTTTTTTATTAGAGCACTCGCGCCGAGGGAATCTCGGCTGACATGTTTTGTGGACTAGTGATGCACAATCCAATGCTTGACCTGCACCTTATACAGCACTCAATTCTCCATTGCTGTATGATGTTACTTGTAGTCTAATTTGTTGTTCTTTGATGGTGTCGATTGGATTATGCTTGAGGGGATCTCCTACTTGGCTGATCGAACTAAAGCGCGGAGTCATAACTCCCTTCTGGAAAAAAAAAAATATATTTTTTTGTTGTTGGTTGTTCTCTAGTCCAAATATTTTGCAGCTCCGGCTAGGAGTTCTACCTTCTCTTCTATGCTTTCGGTTTGTTTCTTTTTACTGAAGCCGATTATATGCCTATAGTGACGTGCGGTCAAGAGAGAAGAGAGAGAGAGAGGCCATGGCAACTGAAGGAGCTAGTAGTTCCAACATGGTGTCAGCCAAGCTTTCTGATATTCTGAAGGCTCGTATGGATGCACCGAGTGAGGTAGATAAACCGTTGTACCAGGCCCTCTATCAAAAGGAAGTGGCTGAGGAGGAAAAAGAGGAAGAGGCTAAGAGGAAAACAGTCGCTGAAGATCTTGAGACTATTTTTTAAACAGTCTCAACCTTGCCTGATGCATATATTAAGAAAGATATGGTCAAGTATGTACGTGCCTTGGTAGATAACCATTTGCTCAGCGAACTCCCAAGTTTGAAGTCCCAACTACTCGATGAAACAAGTCAGATACGTACTCAGACGATAGATATGGCCAAAGAGCATCACGATCAGATACAGCAAATGGCAATCATGCATCAAGCCCAAATCTCAAGCTCTCTTCCCCGTTCTACCTTTGCACCTCTCCATCCTTCTTCTTCTTCTCACTCTTCTTCGTTGAGTTTGGTGGCTAATCAGTCAGGACCTGCAACAGGTGCAGTCCCTGTTGCCACTACAAGTGGCAGCAAAGGAAATTCTGCAACTGCCGCAGGCCCGAGTTCAGATCCAGCAATGGTTGGTTCTAGCTATTGCAGTCCATACATGGACAGATATGATACCGTCCAAATATGATAGCAAGGATAATGTTGAGTCATGGATCAGCTCCATGAGAGCCTACTTTGAGGTACAGGGCACTCAAAGAGTGAACCCGGCCTTGATCCTACGGACGAACGTCAAGGTTGTCGTACGGGGCTTCTTAGAAGTCCAAGCTATGCAAGCTGGGTATCCCAAGATCGAACTAACGGAGTGGCTTAAAGTCACCCCAGTTGCCGCTCTCAAAGATATACTAGTAGCTCAATATAAAGACCCACATGTTGCCGCTCTCCATGAACTTAAGCGCAGCAAGTGGCAGGGCACCATGCACAAATTGCAGTTGCATGTCAGCAAACTCTTTGCGATGCCAGAATTGGAGCTGACCGCGCACTCGTTTCTGGATGTTGTTAAACCACCAGTACCCCCGAGGCAACCTTCCCGACCCTTTTTCTTTTCAAGCCACCGAACCTCTTTTGTTTTGCTGAATTGGGCTGCTGCACTGTGGAGATATAGCAGTTGGCCGGTCCTTCTACGCAAGCAACCGGTCGCTCCGTTCTGTCTGTTTGCGTTTTTTTTTTGCCCCCATTTGCGTGCAATTCCCTGCCTCGTGAGAGTAATGTCACGACTCTTCAACCATAATCTAAGGGTCTCGCTCCACTACTCTCCACATGCACAATAGACAAAAATTAGGCCACTAGTTGTTTTTCTGTTTTTCCTCAAACTATTTCTCGATTTATGTTGCGTGTTATCCTCACACAGGGTCGTGCAAGTCTCTACTGTATCTATGTGTGTTGAGGCTGAAGATTCTACGCGCGAATGTGGGATCTTCTGTATACTCGTGTTGTGTAGTTGAAGGAAAAGCTCCGCCGATGCCATTGCGCAGATCTTTGCGGAGGTGCGGGTCCACGTGCACAACACAGAGGAAATGGCAATGCATCTTTCCATGTTCTCATGTAGGATTCAATTTGATTTAGCACATTTGGAGAGTAGTGGAGGGAGACCCTATTGCACAAACGACAAAAATTAGGCCGGTACAACTGTTTTTTTTTTTTTTTTTTTTTTTTTGGGGGGGGGGGGGGGGGGGGGGGGGGGGGAGGGGAGGACTTTTTCCAATTTATGTTTTATCCTCACGCCCACCCATGCTAATCTTTACTGTATCTACTTGCATTTAGGCTGAAGATCCATCCTCGCTTTGTGTGTTCGAAGGCAATGCAGTGCGGATGGTACTGTGCAAATCTCTACCATGGCGCGGGTAACGGGCCTGTCAGAGTGATGGAACGGGTCACCACATCCACAAAGGACAAAAGTTAGGCGGCGGTGTCATCCTTATCCATGGCCATATACTAATCTTCTTTGTATCAACCAACTTTCAGGCGGAGGATGCATTATAGTTTTTGCACACTAGATGGTTCTTCACGACACACTGCTCCTCCACCTGAGCCCCGCCGTCCGCAGTAGTCTTTTGACTCTTTTCCCTTTCCATAATTTTTTTTTTTTAAGTTTTTTTTTTTTTTGGAATCATGGTGCTATTTCCTTCTCCGGTCGTTCCTTCTCGTCTTCAAAATGAGCGACCTCCGCACTTCTACCGAGGCTCTACCCGGCCTCTACCGACCCTGTCGAAGACCTCCATGAATTCAGGAGGTCGATTTTTTTTTGTTGGGCGAGGTACTGGTGGTTTAAAGGTACGGTTCCCACACATTTAACCAATCGCCTAGGCAGATATTTCTTTGGGTACACTAACTGGTTTTCCTTGATGAAGGATGTAGTCAATCTGGAGGCAGGAGACCTCCTTACCATAGCAAGCAGCAAAAAGACTTTGTTCGTGGACGGTGTCGTGGCAGCAACCGTCTAGCTCCGCTTGACTTGCTGGAGGCGGAAGGGGAGGCCGAAGCAGATGACCCCACTCTCGGAGACGACCAAGAAATGGGCAGGCCCTACCAGGTTCTCGCCAAAAACAATACCGTATTGGATTTATTTTTTTATCAAATTACGTGAACGCGTCGAAGTTGGAGCAACGACGAACCGATTTGGAATTTCGAAGAAGCTTCTTGGACCGGCAGATTGGAATTGGATGTTTTTTTTTATCAAATTAGGTGAACACGTCGAAGTTAGAAAAACGGCGAACCGATTTGGAATTTCGTAGAAGCTTTTTGGACCAGTAGATTGGAATCCGCCATGTAGTCCAAGCGTTTTAGATTCTTGTAGAAGCTTCTTGGACCGGTAGTTCAGAATAGGACATCTTGTGAACCGATATGGACAGGTATTCTAGAAACTTTGACAGACCCACTGTGCCCTTCGTCAAAGGACAGGACGATTTAGACTAACGAGCGCATAAATTGGTGGGCCCCACAGAAAATCGTGCGTCGCTCACGTGTGTCCTGCGCACATCCACCTAGGTACGGCTACCCATGTGCATGCACTCTCGCGTGTGCTGCGTGCATCCATCAATGTGCATTCACTTCCGTCGAGCATCGACCCACGTGCCTTATGCGTTCATGTGCCTTCTGATCACGTGTCTGTGGGTTCGATGATTTGATTGCACAAGGTCCGTGGGTTCGATGATTGCACAAGAGAACCCACGTGCATGCACTCTCGATGATCTTTTGCCTCTGAACATCGTCAATGCGGTTGTACCTGCCTCGCCTAGGTGGATGTGCCCAGGATGGATTAGAGAGGTGACACGAAACTTCGGCAAAGCTAATCGAGGCAAAGTTCTAGGTCGACAGTTTACGGGAGAAGCAGGCCTGTGATTCAAACGCATGTGATTAACATGCAAAATCGCTTCACTAAATTGATATCTTTGTTGGTCCCGATGATGTGCGCAGAATCTCAAATCGGTTGACTGTTGAACTAAATGTGGTTTTGGTAATACTAATTTGTTAAATCCATTTGCCTAACTTTGCCATGCGTCCAAACTGTTAAATCATTCTGTCCAAAATGGTCATCATTTACCCCAACGTATATCCAGAATGTCCAAAATGCTCATCGTTTCTCCCAACCTAAATCCGATACGTCCAAAATGTTCATCACTTCTCCCAACCTACATCGGTTGTCCAAATCGGTTCCGTTCATGTACTAAATAGAAAAATCGAACTGACCAATTCGGTCTGATGCTTGTCCAATTGAATTTTCGTTTGTCAAAATCGCTTCACCTTGATCCTAACTTACCTGGTCAAAGGAGTAATAACGAAGACGAAAATTTTGGTGCGTTCAAAAAGACTGCCCATACTAAGGGAAGCCATAACTGGAATTCGGTGAGGAACTTTGTTGCACTTCCTAAGGGAGCCAAAATCCCAGCCAATCCAGAGGACCCAAGTACTAAACCTTGGGTGGACCTCCGCATCAGTGAGGCTGAATGGAAGGCTCGGATAAAGAAAGGAGGTTTCCTGCATTGCCAAAAAACTAATCATGAAGTCCAAGGATGCCATAGGCTACAGGGAAACCTGAATCGGGAGTAGAGGGTTCATCAACACACTCTACAGTAAAGGGGTCTGAACCTGATAATGATAGTTCTTCAAAGGGACATTTACCGGTCCAACAGTCCTCCCTTGAAGCCCCATCTTATGCTGATTTCAAGGCTAATGAATGTAATGCTTCATATGTTGAGCCTTGAGAGGAGTTAGAGAAGGTTGACTTTCACTATCATCTGGAGCATTGGGATGAGATAAAAAGCGTGCTCAAGGGATAGTGAAGTTGATCTTTTTTAAAAATCTCATTAACCACCATTATCTTCGTGGCTTGATTGATTGTGGTGCTACAATTAACTTCATGTCACCGCACCGGATACGCAAAGTGGGTTTGGGGATGAAGCAAGTGGCTTTGCAGACCCTTGTCGGACTCAAGTAGGCAACAAAGAGGTTATCTCATCTACGCATGCAATCAAAGGTGTGCGCACTACCTTTGACAAAGAAAAGACCATCACACACGCATTGAACTTCTATGTTCTTGACAAGTGTCCTTTCGACACAATCCTTGGGTTGGGTTGGTTGCAGTCCCAATGCGAATGGACCAAGTGGAAGGAACCGTTTTTCATGGTCAAAGATGCACAAGGGAATGAACGTCCCGTCCTTGGATGAGAAGCTTGACTCCCCAGTGACCTTTCTTAATGCCATGCAGTTCTGCAAAAAGTGGCGCAAGCACAAAGAGGATGAACTATTGTATGTTGCCTTCGTTCGCCCTACTCGTGTGCCTATTACTTGTGTGACTAGCACTAATTTTACTTTACCTAATCAAACTACTTCAAGCACTTCTACTTTTTTGCCTACCTCTGGTCCAAATGACTCTACTTCATATTCGGTTGCCTCCATTCGTAATTTGCGACCTGATCTACGTGATCCTTTTGTTGATTCTCCACAACAAGCATCCAAAGCCTGCTCGAACGATTTTTGGAAGTTTTGACCAACCACGTGGAGTTCCCATGCGATCGGTCCGACAAACAATCGAGTTGGTCGAAGGTGTTGCTCCTCCAAAGGGTTGTGTATACCGTATGAGATCCGGCGAGTTAGAGAAACTCCGGAAACAGATCGACGAAATGATCGACAAGGGATAGATTAATAATAACGAATCTGGATTTGGTGCACACGTTTTGTTTGTCTCAAAGAAAGGAGGCAAACTCCACGTGTATTCATTATCGCGGTCTAAACCGCATCACAAGGAAGAATGCATACCCATTGCCATACATAGATGATTTGCTCGATGTTGCAGGTGGGTGCAAGATCTTCTCCAAGATCGACCTCAAGTCTGGATACCACTCACGGATCTTCTCCAAGATCGACCTCCAATCTAATTTCATTGCCACCTCATGTTCCAACTTAATGGAAGGACTTCACGTCCTAACTCCCTAGCCTCAAACTAAGCATGACATCTGGCCGATATCCCGAAGCCAACGGTTTAGCAAAAGATCAATGTTCCAACTTCTCCGCACTTTAATCATTCCGGACCAGGAAATGTGGGATGAAGAGTTGTATTCAGTCAAGGGGTTGYACAACAACTTCATCCATTCTTCCACCGGCATGACGCCGAACAGGCTGCATTACGGTTGGCAAATTTGTAATCCGCTCGCCTACTTATTCCCTGAA
>BFEA01000527.1:609290-622649 GCA_003427395.1 Chara braunii | reverse complement strand
ATAACCCGATAACCAATCCCACATGAAGCACCGCCATCCCTCCTCCCTAAGATAGACCAAATAAGGGGACAGCATCAACCGGAATCGAAGCAGACAAGATTCTCATTCAAAAGAAACATTCTACCATAACCATAGTTAAAAAAACGGAACCATACAGTAGGTCCGCAAAACAAAATACCCCTAAACAAAGGGGGAAAGGCAATATATATATAGATATATAGATATATAGACCGTCGTCCAGTCGATCATGCGCACAATGTGTCATTCTTTACATTTTTCAAATACACTTCCAGTCATCCGTTTGTGCGCGCCAAGGCGCGCAAATAAAGACGCTTCCAAAATTCCTGGCGCTCTCTGTTTCGGAACTCACCTCGAACGGTTCGATGGGAGTGTACGGCGCGAGCTTCCTCAAATGCGGGCGGATGAATTGCGACGCCGCTTCCGCGTCCGCCGCTTCAGCGCTTGCGCCGCCGCCGGACCGCACGGGGATGTCTGGCACGATCGCCGTCGTCTCCCCCGCGGGAACGGCGGGACCCGCTGCCATCGCCATCACCTTCGCGCGATGACAGACAGGATCCGTCAGCTGAATCGCCGCCGCCGCCGTCCAGTCAGCCATCGCCTCCTTAGTCCGGAGGTAACAAGCCAAGCTCCGTGCTTTCCGCGGTGTCCCCGGTGGACACGCCGGCGCAGCGGAAAATCCACCCTCACGCGCTACTGCGGTTCTGCTGCAGAAGCGGGAGGAGGCGACGAACAGCTGTCGTTCTGGGCCCGTCGACGCTGCGCGTGTGACAGCCGTGCTGCGCATCGAGATGACCGGCATGGCCGCTATGGAACACGAAGATGCCTCGGTATTGCCGAGGCAAGCGCCAGAGATGGCGGTTGCTGCCATGACTGCTGCCAGGAATATCACACCGGGATCGAGCCGCACCAGCGAAAGGGTACGACCCCACAAATGGGCGCCAAGGTTCTCGAAGAGATTTTTTTCAAAAGTTTTCACTCGGTTCTAGTTTTCCCATTCCGCACGGTCGCACCATCGAGACGGACTGGTAAGCCAAGTGGGAGGAGGGGCACGTCTCTCGTCCCCCTTCATTTGCTGGGAAACGGGCCCGGCGTCCCTCACAAAAGTTTTAGTGGGTCCCCCTCCGAGGAGGGGCACGTCTCTCGTTTTGGCCATCCATGCGGGAAAGGAGACGTAGGGATCGGATAGGCAACCGAAATCAGCGACGAACCTCCCGAAACTTTGTGCTGCCATGGGATCACGTTTTCCCTTTTCCCACTGCCTCGGGGGGTGTCGGGTTGGCTTGGCGGAAGCTTTCCGAGCACACACCATCGCGGTGGGGTCCAACGCGAAGTGAGCGAGGTCGGGACATTGTCACAACCTGCTCTTTTTTTTTTTTTTTTTTTTTTTTTTTGCCCTCAATGAGATCAGAATGAGGAAACTGACCAAATGTAGGGCGACGAGGGGACCGGCCGAAGCGCTTCCGCCGGTGCGACCAAGCGCTAAGCCTCCGGTAACGCGGGCTTCTGAGTCAACCGTGTGTGCCGCCATCATGACGACGCCGCGGTGGGTATGACCCCTATCCGCCATATCTCGGAGGGTCGACGCTGCTTGCCTGAATGGTGAACATCGGCGATGGAGTCATAGTGACTTGTCGGCTTGGTCCCTTGTATGAGCGCTATAGCTCACTTCAATTGTCTGTAGTGATAACTAAAAGTTTAGCTATTCCTCAGTAGTGGTATTGAAATCATCGAGTCTGTGTGGAGGGATGCAGGGAGGAGAAGGTATCATGGCAGCGGTCCGAATGGAGGAAGGCGAACACCAACGCGGTGCTCGCTCTCCCCCTCCCGACGCAGGCGGTGACAGGGATGAGGACGAGAGACTCAGAGAGTTGATGCGTCTATGTTATGAAGAAGGGATTATGCCCCCGAACATAGACCCTGGGGAGATGACAGTGGATGGAAGAGAAGTAAGGTTTAAAGTCAGTGAGCGGATCGATCGTGTGAAGATCGCTTGGTTAAAGGAACACACCGTGACGGTAATTTTCCGTGAACGGGCGAGGTTCCTCCCTAAGCGAGTTAAAGATGACATCGTCCGGGCTTTCGAAGATGATAAAGTTCGGGATGGGAGTTTTGAGGCGGAGAATTTGCGACATGGGAGAGTTAAGGTGGAGAGCCCTAACGTGGTCTCCTACGTTGCTAAATCCAGATCAATTGCGGCTTGGATGGTGACCAAGGGACACGAAGAAATCACAATCGGCTGTGATACCTACAAGCTGGAATTCAAACCTTGGATGTCGGAGGCGCAACTCCGTGACCAACAACGAGAAGAGGATGAACTCACATTCTGGATTATAGCGGTTCAAGTACCCCTCGATTCATTCTTCTACTTGGAGGCACAGGTGGCGAGGGCGATTGGTCCAATAATTCGAACGCATCCAACGGAGCCAGACCATCTCAAACCCTCACTCGTGAACATCAAGTTTGATATTGACCCAACTTCTCGTCCTAATATGAAGGATAAAATTTGGGTTATCACTTCGGAGGGTGATGAGTTGGAAGTGAAGCTGACCTCCTCGGCAACCCCGAGGTGTCGGCGTTGTTGAGCCTTCTTCCATACGGAGAACGAGTGTCGGCGGGGGACGGGACAACAACAACAGAATCAATCCAGAAGCGGTGGCCAAGGGATGTCGTCGAATCAAGGATACCAGGGCCCAATGGGCCCCTTGGGTCTCTCCCCTTCACTGGCAGCACTTCATATCGATACATCTAATACTCCAGTCGGTGGCCAACCTTTCGTCAGTTCTCACCATAATCCTATGTTCTCTCCATTTCAACAAACTGTCTCAGCTGCAGGCTCAGACGGCCAAGTCAACAATCAAAGCATAAGTAAAACATGGGCTCAACCCTCTATTCATCCTCAGTATGGCATGCCAAGTTGGACAGGTAACGCGTTCATGCCTTGGATGGCGCACCAAGCCTTTCAGCAAGGAAGTCATATCCCTTCTTCAAATGGTTTGTTTCAAGTTCAGCAACAAGGTGCAACGGGTGAAACATCAGGAGTAGGAGCATTTCAAACGACCATCCCCACCTACCCTCCTACAGGAGGGGGAGGGGGAGGGGGAGGAATGATATAAGGAATGATGGGAGGTGCAGTTGGCGGGGCAATCGGAGCAGTTCCGTTAGGACAAGCAGCAAGCGGGGACCGTGTAGGCAACAACGACTTCAGTGTGAATCTAAGGAGGGACCCTGCTACCCGACACGAGGATAAAGATAGCACGGGGATATCAAGACCACGTTCGGGCACTCCCGGAAAGCAACGGAGACTTGCTTTAGAAGGAAGTTTTATCGCAAGTGGATTACAGGAAAGGGGTGAAGCCTCGGAATCTTCGATCCCGAGGTCGGAGGAGTCCACCGGAAGGGTGAAGGTAATGAACACGTCGGGAAGCGCCTCATGTAAAAAGGAGAGCTCCGGCCTCTCTAGGAAGGGGACAGCTCCAATTGGTGGAGAACAAAGTGTTGCCACTCTTCTGCACTTATGCTCGAAACTCCTTGTGGGTCATCTCTTGGCCCTCCCCGGAGGGACCGCAACAGCTGGTAAGTATTCCTAGGCCCGAACAACCAATGTCCTCCGCGCTGGTCACACTAATCAGAACAACCATCAATGATCGCTTTCTCTTCCGCATCATCCCAGATATGGCGATGCCAAGAAGAATCGTAGATAGTTCAGAAGGAGGGGGAAAACGATTAAAATTATTTGTTCCGATTATGGATGTAAGGTTAGTGGCTGGCCAGTTGGAGAAACTAAAAGAAGAAGGAATCCGCCTTGTCCCATTGTCCTGGTTTGGAGAATCCCGGAAAACAGAACTTCGCAAACTGAAAATGTCTCCCCTTCAGTCTGCTGAACGTTTAGCTGATGTGGATGGCAAACTGTTGAAGGATAAGAAATTGCTCTGAGTCTCTCCATATGTTAGACTAATGTTAACTGCAAATTGGTTGACGACCTATCAAGGCTCTCCCCATATCCAACCTGTTGTTGGGAACCAGGGCGTGAATGGGCAAAATTAGAGTTGGGTCTTGGAATGTACGAGGATTGGGGGATGGGTCAGGGCGTTACAAACGAGATAGCCTGAAATCGTGGATGTTCGATAAAAACATTCACGTGATGTGCCTCTAAGAAACTAAGTTGGCTGAGGAAAAAATCTCGGGATTATCGACCTGGTGGGATGCCCCTCAACTATGGGCCCCGGCGATAGGTTCAAGAGGGGCCACTGCGATTTTGATCCATAGGAAAGCGGAGCTGGAAATTGTTGATTTTTATGCCGATATCTGGGGACGGTGGTCTTGGGTAAAGTGCTTTGTAGATGGCTCACCTTGGGTTTCTGCATCAATTTATGCCCCGACGGAGGAGAACTCTCGTACTAACTTCTTTTTTAGGATCTCCTGTTGATTAACCCAAAGGCTGATAACCTGGTCCTGGCGGGGGATTGGAATACGTCATTAGATATTTCCTCGGGCAGGAGAATCAGAGATAAAATAGCTCTCACTATGACCATGGGTGAATTGGAGTAAATCGATCCGTATCGCTTATCATACCCGGACTCTCCGGGTTATACATGGTTTTCCCACTATCAGAAAAATACCGGCATCACGAAGCGCGGATTAGACTACTTCTTGATATCCTCTACGTTATGGCATTTGGTGGATAGCGTGCACGAATCAACTCATTATTTATCGGATCACAAACTTGTGGTTATCGGAAGTCCTGCGAGAAAAAGGCTTATTTCAGTTTAATACTGAAAATCTTCTGGAACCAGGTCTGATAATGTGGATGAAACAATTTTGGAAAGACTGGGAGAAAGCACGAGGAGACTACCTAACTGTCAGTGTTGCAGAATGGTGGAATTCAGGTTCACAGATCTTTTCCAATCTTCTGAATGTTATTTCTCGGATGTTTGCCTTCAAACGGAATAAACGGGTAGCAGAGATTCAGAAACGGATAATTTATGCAGAGTCAAGAATGCGAGAACACCCGGTCTCAGAGAAGGTATTGGGGAAAGAAAGGAACAGACTGCTGGCGGAATGGGATGAACTTCAATGTCAACAGTCGAAAATTTGGGCAGATAGATTACGAGCCAAAGGCATTGCGGAGAATGATTGCATGACAAAGGAAGCTTTCTATGAACTGCTTCCGAGAAGAGCTACAACTCCCATGAAAGAACTTAAACATCTGTTTAATGGGGTTGCTCGGGTAGCGAAGGAACTAACAGAACTATGTAATTACGCGGTGCTATATTATAAGGATATATTGACCTCCAGAACACAGGGATCTGATATACGCTCTGACCTGCATAAGGACTCGCAACACTGAATCAACACAGAGGCTAGACTCTCTCTGATCGGGAAACTAAACTTGGACCGACCAGTTACCACCACTGAAGCTCATGAGGCTTTGAAAGCAATGTCAACCGAAAAAGCACTTGGGGATGACGGCCTTCCGGCTGAACTGTATTTGTCCATACGGGATGTGGTAGGAGATAGACTAGTTGAGATTTACAATGAGATTTTAGTGGGTGGGAGACTAGCAGCCAACATGTGTCGAGGTATTATTTCAGTTCTGTTAAAAAAGGGTGATAGGGCTAAGATCCTCAATTGGCGTCCAATATCTATCCTAAATGTGTCATACAAAATTTTGGCGAGTCACCAGGGACGATACCTTCCGGATTTATTGCAGTCTGATCAAGCAACTTTCGTCAAGGGTCGGTCAATCTTTGACAATATTGTCACGGCAATTGAAACGTTGGAGATCATACAGAATGAAGAATTAGATTGGGCCGTCCTACTCCTTGACCTAGAGAAGGCATATGATCGGGTCAACTGGTCATATGTCCTTACAACTATAGACTGGATGGGGTTTGGAAAAAACTTCTGCGCTTGGGTATCAACCCTATACACTCTCTCAACCGCTGCAGTCATGGTAAACGGCCGACTCTCCCACAATTTTCCTCTTACTAGATCTTTGCGTCAGGGGTGTCCATTGACCCCCCTCTTATTTGCAGTTCAAATAGAAAGAGTCTTGAATAATATTCGAGCACATGAACAGATAGTTGGTCTACAGGCAGACCCAACTCCGTATAAAGTGAAAGCCTTGGCCGACGACCTTTTCGCTGTGGTGCAAAACACCCCTCAGTCACTAGGAGCCCTAAAGAGTTGTCTGGATGAGTACGCTCTCCTATCTGAAGCTGCCATTAACTGGCATAAGGCAGTCTTCTTTTTGCCAACGCAGTTCCCGTTAGTGGTACAATGGGGCATGAAACGCATCGAAGCAAATGATTCTGAACGGTTCCTGGGTGTTCAGATAGCCCTATCGTATTGTATGGAAACCCAGGAGGGGATACTACTGCAAAAAATCACGCATAGGTTGTTATCTTCAGCCAAAGCTCCCCACCTATCAATCTATGGAAGGGCGATGGTAGTTAATGGAACCCTCTTTGCATTGTTGTGGTATGTAGGGAGCGTACGAGGATTGACCCCTCAGCTATATACCATAGCGAAAAGAAAAGCTGCCTAATTTATCTGGAAACCCTTCTCAGAAGAGGGAGAGGCGTTCATATCGAAAGTAGCCTGGGAAATGCCGTGTTGTCCCTGCAGCGAAGGCGGCTTGGGAATGTTAGACCCAGTGAGACAAAATTGTGCAATGTTAGTACTGTGGATCATTTGGGCAACCCTCCTTATTCCCCCTCCCCATTGGGTCATCCTAGCAGAAAGAATTTTGGCCAAAGAATGACATCTGGCAAAATCAGAAGATGTTTGGACGTGTCTGATGCTTTATTCATATCAGTGCAGACACGTTTAGTCCCCCTTTTGGGCAGTGATTATACAGGCTTGGAGAAGAATCAACCCGAATGTTTGGAAGGAGCCTCACACAAAGGCTGAAGTGATGCTCCAACCACTGTTTGAGAATCCGAGAATAAGAGACTGTTGGAGAATGGTTCAAAGTTTATTCATCCCCAGCAAGTTTGGGCCGTACATGGATAGAAAAGGGGATTCTTAGAGTCCAAGACTTGTGGAATCCTATTCTGGATAGTTGGAAATCAAACGAGGAGCTTCACTCTCAGTTGGGTCAAACATGGTACCAGGAAGGTAGGAAACGGGCTATAATAGAAGCAATCCCTGAGGAGTGAAAACAACTAATCTCCCCGGAAGGAGTAGACCCTTCGGGTACATGGTTTACCATTACTCAGTCAGATCCTGAACAAATTTGGAAGTTGGTGAACATAAATGATGGTGGGAATAGGGACTTTGAGTGTTGGGATGTTCTGCAAGGAAAATCACTGACACTAGATGACGATAATCCTGCCCCCCCGGTAGGGTCATCCATGCAACAAGTATGTGTCTTTGAAACTCCTAGATCAGAGGATTAAGTTCTTTGTCAAACGGTTTCTAGGGGTACTCCCATTCTCCATCTGAAACTTGACCCAACTCAGTGGGAATGGACAGTGAATGGGACAAGAGAGACTAATGCTACCCTCGCGGACTACTCGATTAAAATTGGTTATACAGTAAACAGTCCGTTGAAGATACCACAGGTAGTAGCTCGCGAAAGATTGGTACAATTGCTACAGCTGCATTTGGAAGAGATCGATAGAGCACTATCTACATGTTGGAAACAATTGAAGTTAATCGCAAATCAAAGACACACTTCACTGTTATGGTTGGTATCACTGGTCTCTACTCCTTCAGCGGGATGGTTAGCAGAAAGAGGAATGGCTATAAATTTGACTTGTATACGTTGCCAGTGGGCTTTTGAATCCACAGTGCACCTATGGTGGGATTGCCCGGCCCCAACCCGTATATGGAAATGGTCGATGGGAAAACATTTCTGGCAACGCATTCCCGTAGACTAAAGAATGGACCTTACTGGGTGGACTTCCAACTGACGTTCCAATCTCCAAAGGATGGGGATATGTGACTCAATCTACTGGAGCTGGAGCAGTGTGCTTTGCGGTTATATGGCAGAACAGAAACGATCGAATCTTCGACAACAAAGACTGGACGAATAAACAAATTCGCCAGACCTTCAAGCTTCATCTCATGCACACCATACAGGCAGACTGGAGACGGGAGGCAATATCTGTGTCTAATCCCCATGCAGGGATCCGCTGGTTCAAACAGACTTGGGCCATCAATGGTAAGTTGTGCAGAATAGAGAATAACAATCAATTGTGTTTGGATTCCTGGTTGTTCCAAAATTGAACCCACGACTGTGAAACATGATTATGATCTGAGAAATTTTAGAGTTCCTTGGGCATGGGCATACATGCGGACTATGTGGTTAACAAGAATAAGGGATTTGGACTAGCTTGGCTGCTAGGATTGGCGGAGTTTTTTTTGGAGAGTTGCAGGGGTTAAATTTTTCCCTTGGGTACAACCAGCTCACTCGGTTGCTGGGTTGGTCGCAGGAGACAGGCAGAGGGATGACGGGGAGGGAGTGAGGAGTAGCAATAGGGACTTTCTTTGTCCCATTCCCGTGCTAGGGAAATAGTGAGTAGTGTAGAATATGAATAAATAGGAGTAGTGATATAGCTAGAGTTGATATTTGGATAGGGGAGGTAAAGCTGTTTTAGGGGCTAGGCAGTAGGTTGGTAGGGCTCCGAATTAGGAGCAGGGGATTCCTTTGGGGGTGGTATTGAGTCCATAGGCCTAGTTGACATTAGTTAGTTTTGTCCAATTTGTTGGAGGTTTTTTGGCCCTTTGATTGTTGATATGTTGGTTTGTGAGGATTTGTAGGCCATGTTGGATGAATTTTGTTTCAAGGTTGGGGAGAAAGCAAGACAATAGTCTGGTTTCGACCAAACTTTTTCTAGAGAAGTCTCTTCCAATGCCTCAACCTAAGTTGGGCTAAGACCCCAGAACTATATCCATTTGTTTCCGGGTTGTTTGTTGAGGGATTCCCGGCCTCATTTTGGTTGTAATAAATGAATTTTCTTCTTAAAAAAAAAAGAAAAAAAGAGGAAACTCTGCGCCACCTTCTTCGTCGAGTGTCCAGTGGCTCAACGGTTGTGGGATTGGTGGATAGTGCAGTGGCAGAGATGAACCAACAATATACTCATCAGGAACGATGAATGGATCTTGACTGGCCAATCTCAATGGTAAGGTTACATGGGACATGTCGCCCGGACAGTCCTACTTTGGGTTTTATGGCAAGGAAGGGTCGCCAAGGTGCTCAGAGATGAGAACAAGACATTACAAAAGCTAAAAGGGGAAGCCCAGAGCCAACTGAGAAGGTAGTTATGGGTGGATTGGTCTCAAAGGGTTGACAACAAGCCGGCAGGGCGCAGCCTGGTTCTTGAGGACATGGGGACAGAGGAATCAGCTGGCTGCAGTAAAGACTCAGGGCCAGTTGATTTTGGCGCCATGTCTGCTGCATGAGCGAACAAGCTGATTGCTCAACTGCTTTTAGTTCGCAGTAGGATGGCAGTAGGTGGATTGAGGTCTAGAAGAGAGTGCTTTCTTCAGGGTAGGAGATTGCCGAGTCAGTTTTATGTCTTGGATCCCTCCTCATTTTCAGAAGTGATAGTTGTCAGTAGTCAGTAACAAAATTGGTAGAGAGTTAGAATAGGTTTGGAGCAAAGTTCTAAAAAAAAAAGTTGGTCGTTTGGTGGTCCTTATAATGTTTTTAGGACTTTGGGACTCCTATCAACTCGTCCTAGGTGGCTTCGACGCCTGTTATACTTAGTGATTTGTGGTTGTTCGATGTCAGAACGACATTGGCCGGTGCTGGGGTGTTGCCCTGTAACCTGCAGATGCAGGAGCGTGAGGCCTGGTACAGAGATCTGGGGATGCTTTGGGGTGGGCATTCCACAGGACAACCAAAGGTTGCTGCCGGGACGACGCTGGTCGGAGCTGGGGTGAGTTGTGTTGCCCTGTAACCCAGCAGGATGTGGGGGTGTGAGGCCTGGAAGAGCTCGGCAGAAAGTAAGACAGTTTTGGAGAACTTTGGAAGGGTTTATTAGGGATTTCGAGGTTTTCGAGTAGGACCTCTGCGGTCTATTCTCATGTCTCCCGAATTACTGCTAGTGTTCTTAGGTATCTCAAAAAGAGAACGAGGTGAGTGGGGAAAAAAAAATAAAAGGTTTCTATATTCTGAGCATTTACCCTCTTCCCTTCCCCTGTTCTTTATCGCCTTCCTTTCTCCTTCCTTCCTTCCCCCCACTTCCTTTTCCTTTTCTTCTTTCCCGCTTTCCTTTTTTTTATTTTTTATTTTTTTATTTTAAGCCCAGGGTTTTGTAGAGGCTGGTTACTAGGCACACATCGATCGCCAGGAGCGGTCAGCCATGGTCGTCCTGAGGAAACGAGGCTACCTTCCCATCCCATCCTCTCGTCAATACTCCTAGCGCATTCCCTATCTCTACTATCCTACCTTAGTGTAACCAACACTCAGGAATATTACCCCTACTTGGTATCGAGGGGAACTTGGACCGAACAGTAGTGACAGGCACCAAGGCTAGCCATGACCCAGCCCTGGTGTAAGCGGAATCGGACGCCAGGCCCAAGCAATCTCCTACTAGCCCCTAAGTTGACCAACTGGTAACTCACGCCCTTTACTCACCCACCACACTCCTAGCTGATTTTAAGGCGGGGTACTTATCCTCGTAATGCCTATCATTATCATCAGTTAATCCAGACCAACCAGTGTGACTCACGCCCGCTACTCGCCCACCACAGCCCGAGTCTGCCCCACACAATCTAGCTGATATTAAGGGGGGCACTTATCATCGAGACGCCTATCATCATCATTAGTTGATCCAGACCAACCAGCGACTCACGCCCTCTACTCACTCACCACATACCTAGCTGATATTAAGGGGAATACTTACCATCGGATGCCTATCATCATTTATCAGTTGATCATGACCTCCCCCGAGCGCTATGGTTGTGTATGTGTGTATGTACTCTGTATCTTAGATGTGTGCCCATGGGCTATGTGTATGTTTGTAATATGTATGCGGACCTGATTTCATAGCAGACGCCGCTTCCCACCATGTAGCATCTGCGAGGTGAGTACTGAGTACTGGTGAGAGGTGCTCTTACCTCACCTCCACTATACATGTGTGTGTGTGTATAGTATATGTATATGGTATGTGATAGACTATGTATCATGGTTGTGTTATATGGGGTGGTATCTCTGTGTGTGGGTGTATGTGGTAAAGACAGACCTATCTGGACAAGACCCCCCCAAAGTCCGGAACCGGACTCGAACCTGTGACCTACAATATGAAACTGGAGGATTCTCCCCGTGACTATGCTATATGCGTGTTATATATGGAAGTTGTCTCCAGAGGAGTAGTGGCTGAGGCTCTTCCAACCCTAATGGGAGGAGGCATGCATATAACTGTTGTAATCAATCTCATAATTAGAGTCTTGGGCACTGGGCCCTTTAAAAATTCAAATTAAAAAAAAAAAAAAAAAACTAGAAGATTCTACCATTTGTACTACTGTGGGAAGTGAATATAATGTGTGTAATGCCTGGACTCGGGGAGATCATCAGAGCGACCAAAGCCAACAACTACCAGCAACCAACGTGAAGACTAGACCAGCATACAACACCCATGGACTGACCCCCTGGGTGGTGCGCAGGCAGTGCCTGTAATAATACCATGCATCAATTGTGTGTCTAGCCGTGCGTCATTCTAACGCCCTGCCGGTGTCCATGCGCGAGGCTGCGGAGTTTTGAACCCACAACCTCATACCACAATGCGCATTTCCAACTGGTGCTCAACCATTGAGCTACATCAACTGGATACCCCCCTTTCCCCTTTTTACTCGTAATCCTTCCCTTTTGTTCTTTTCCTCATCCACAGATGAGAATATTTCAGACTAGTTTGCAGTGGCACACAGGCTAGTCTAGAGTTGGCTTGCTTAGGTACTGACACTGCCTACGGTGGCTCCGTGGAAACATTCGGTTCTGGACTAGCCTGTACCATATAATCCAACCATACTCTGGGTGGTCTAGAATTGGCATAGGTAAGACAGTGCCTAGGGTGGCTCCGAGGAAACATTTGGTTCCGGGCTAGCCTGGAGTGGCACACAGGCTGGTCTAGAGTTGGCTTAGGTTAGGCACTGCCTATGGTGGCTCTTTGGAAACATCCGGTTTTGGACTGGCCCAATGTGGCACTCATACCAACTGTAATATCATCCCAATAGGCGCCCAGATTGGTCTAGAGTTGGCTTAGGTAAGACATTGCCTACGTTGGCTCCGTGGAAACATTCGGTTCGAGACTGGCCTGAGATCATAACTCACGACTAATAATAACCAACTGAGGGTGCAAGGGGGGATGGGCCGGAGGTCTTCCCTGGTAGGAATTGGCCCTGCGGCGAACTGGTGCGGGTTACGGAATCGATAACCTTGCCCCCTCAACATGAACAATAACACAACCCCTAATACAACAATAATAGTATGCTATGCTAGGAACATGGTGTCCAGGTTCGGTCAAAAGGGTTGTCTCAGATAAGACCTTGGTCAGGGTAGAACCAGTAGACACTGCCTAGGGAAGGCTCTAGGCAATATTCGTTGTCTGGCCAACCAGGGACGGTGCTCATAGGAAAAAAAGAAAGAACGGTCATGCTTGACCACCGAAGTGCCCGTGCGACAAGAATCCCACGATAGTGCTTCAACTAGGGTTGGGAGAGGTTTGCCTTGGCGGCGCTGGTGTCTGCAACCGCCGTCCGCTATACCCGAGAGGGCCAAACAAGTGCCCCCGTAGATGAGGAAGCAGAGGTTACGCAAAGGAAACAGAAAGATGAGGTGGGTAGGGGTGGGTCCTGTGAGCACCCGCAAAAAAAGTAAAAAAAAAATCAAAATTGGGGGTGGAGGGTCTCCATGGGTTCTCCCCAGGGTGGTTGGGTGTGCCTCGGCTAAGACCTTTGGAGGGGGCTTCTTCTTTTGTCTGCTTTCCCTTTTTCTTTTGGTTTTGGCTTGTAGTCTTTCGGGATGATGTTAGGGTCTGGTCTCAAACCTTTTTCATGAGTAATAAAGATTTGTTCTTTCGAAATGAAAAAGACAAAAAAGTCAACAATATGATGTCTGCACAAATACCCTCTTACAAGGGTATTTTTTTTTCTTTTGGTTTTGGCTTGTAGTCTCTCGGGATGATGTTAGGGTCTGGCCTCAAACCTTTTTCATGAGTCATAAAGATTTGTTCTTTCGAAATGAAAAAGACAAAAAAGTCAGCAATGTGATGTTTGCACAAATACCCTCTTACAAGGGTATTTGTGTTTGTTTTTTGCATCTCGCATGAGCCTCGTGTGTAGTGATAATTGAGGCAGTAGCGCGTGTATTTTTGCACAACCCACAACCAA
>BFEA01000527.1:558219-579382 GCA_003427395.1 Chara braunii | reverse complement strand
CGATCGGGGGATCCAGTGGTCTATCTCTTGGGTAGCGGGTGCCAAGTAAGCCCAGGAAGGCATGAGCCCAATGGGGATTGAACCCATGACCTCCTGAATGCCACTTGCGAGCCTTACCAACTGAGCTTTTTCCTTTGTCAGAGGACTTTTTGACTTATTTCTGGACATAATTGCGATCAGATAAATCCAGGTCTAGCGTTAGGGCATACTCATTTCTGGACGTAATTGCGGTCACACGCATCCAGGTCAGGCTGCTAATGCGATGAGATACCTTTAAGTCAAGGCTGGTGTGAGTACGCCCTAATTCTTCTCTCAAATTCACCTTCATTACCTGCCCATCACTACTCTTATATAGGGGATCCTTGCAACCATAGCTACCTCTCACAATCAAGCGGATGCATTTCGCCCCCGCCCCTCCCCCCCCCCCCACCAATCGTCGGTGGGCAGGGAGTAGGATGGCTGTCTCTTATACACATCTAGATGTGTATAAGAGACAGGCTCAGTTGGTACACCCATGAACTGGTGAAATACGGACCCAAGTTCGGATCCCAATGCAATCAGATGAAGAGAACAACACAGTTCTGAATTACCTGGGGCGGGTCAACTCAATGATGTATTGCCTTTTCTTTCGAAAAAGGGATGGAGCCTTCGCGGCGAGGGCTGGCTAATGCAAAGACAACATTTTTCAGTACCCTCACTCCCATGCAATAACAGCAGTGTCTAAGGACCTTGCTCCATTGGCACCACTAATCAAAGTTTATTTCTCATGGTGAGCACTCTCCACGGGACTTTTCTTACAACATGCGGCCCTCGCTCCACCAACCCACCAAACTCACACTCTCACTGTAACCCCTTAATGTAGTCAGAAGGGTGTGCATGCAGGGGCATACTGACCATGCTTGGTGAGCCCAGGAGAGGAGGCATCACAACTCGGCCATTGCAGATGAGGAAAACGGTAGTCGTGGTGACAGCTTACCATACCCCCCAATCATCACAAAGAAAACGGTGGTGGAGCAACAACATCACTCACCAAACTTCGCGTCTGGTGAGTGGTGAAGCGAGGCCCTAAGGCCAACACTCTCCCATACACCATACACAGTCCCTCCCTCCGCTCTCCTCCCTAACACACAAAGACCCTACCAAGAAGGACCAGGGGAAGTAAGTCAACTATCTCGCTTGGTTGGCACCAAGAATGCCCTAGGGGGTCAACGAAAATTGAACCTACAACCTCCTGAATGCCACTTGTCTCCGGGGCACTTTTCTCCGATTTTCCTATTTTTGAGTGTGTCGGTTGATGTGGTGTATTGGCTATTTTGGGGGCTGCAGTTTAATGTCACATGCGACGGGGGTGAGTTTTGGATGCGGCAGTCTTCCTCGTTTGCTGAGTCTGTAGACACGACCATCTGTTGTCGAGCGCATCGGCCCTCGCGTGAAAGAGGGTCCTCCCGGCCATGTCACGCAGGAGTAAAAACAAAAACAATAGTCAAGATACAACTTGGGAACGACGCATAACATTCCGCGAACCGCCGAGACGGACATGGTTGCATCGCTCCTTCGCCGCTCTAGCCGGGTGCGCCAGCTATACTTCCCGCGGTCCCCTACGACAGGACAGGTTCCCGAGGGGCATAAGCTTGCTTCCCTAAGGGACTGTCACCACCCTCAAGGGCGTATCCCTATCGAGCTACTGACCCACATGCGAAAGCTATTAAATGCATTCGCAGAGGTAGATCAGCCGAGGGTGTTCGCTCGTCTTGCTGCAGTATAGAAAATGCTTGGTTAACGCCGTGTGAACCCGTATTCAAGTTAAATGCCGCTTTCTGGAAATCTTATTCAGATTCCAGAAAAACCCCTTGCATAGACTATCCCGTCGAGGAAGCCATATGATTTATGACTTCACGAGGTAATCTCAAAAACAAAAACAAAAACACTCCATGTAGTTAGGACCACCGGATGGATAGTATTCGGATTACCCCGATGATTTCACTATTATGCTTATGCATTGAGGGGTAATCAATCGCATAAAAGTAAGTTAAATTTAAGAAAGAACGTTTGAGAAGATCATTGACCGTAATGTTGAGGTTGAACATTTTCGCATTGAGTAACCTGGATGTTGGATACTCCATCATTCGTGGAACAGAAAGAGTAATTATTTATCCAGGAGGACAAAGTGACCAACAAAATTTCATTCGCACTTTCAAGTAGTTGCATATGGTGCGAAGGTGTGGTCGAATCGAGAGTTCAAACATCGGCCAAGAACCTGATGACTCGTTGATCGGCGTGATAGCAGTAGAACTTACTTGTAGGAATTATTTATAACAGGGTTCGACAAATATACTGTCAGAACGAATTTTTTTCTAATCTCTTGCATTTAGAGACGATATAAAAATCTTCAGTCATACGGATCGTGAAAATAGTTTTGGCAGACCAGCTCATCAAGTCAATGGATTGGATTTGTGTGATTTTGTTTTAAGGTAAGTGGATTTTGTTGTTTTGTTTTCAAATGATTGTTAGGGACTAGGAGTGTATCTGAGGGTTTCACGTTTGGTTGAGACTGTCCTAGTTAATCATCGTACATTTTGTACTTGGGAGATCAGCACCCCAGGGAACGAACGGCGTTCGGGTTCACTCGGCGTTAACCAAGCATTTCCTATACTACAGCGAGACGAGCAAACGCCCTCGGTTGATCTACCTCTGCGAATGCATTTAAAAGCTTTCGCATGTGGGTTAATAGCTCGGTAGGGATACGCCCCAAAGGGTGGTGACAACCCCTCAGGGAAGCAAGCTTAGTATACCCCGCAGAAACTTGTCCTGTCGTAGGGGACCGCGCGAAATATAGCTGGCGCACCCAGCTAGAGCGGCGAAGGAGCGATACAACCTCGTCCGTCTGAGCGGTTCGCAGAATGTTATGTGTCGTTCCCAAGTTGTCTCTTGATTATTGTTTTTGTTTTTACTCTTGCGTGACATGGCCAGGCGGGCCCTCGTTCACGCGAGGGACGATGCGCTCGACACCGTCACTTGTATTCATATAGTTCTGGCAACCTGTTTATCAAGTTTACCTTTATTTTCGACAACACTTGAAGTTTCATAACGAAGAGGGTTCAACACTATCTGCGGACACTTTTGGTTGACAGTTCTTCTACTATGACTCCAATTTTATATTTGGGTAACTTCGGCGAAGTCACGAAAACAGTTTGTAATTGCACTTAAGGCAATCCCGCGAATACAACACACCCCCACGGGACCCCACCGGACCCGAAACATAGGTCATATACATTCAGCATTACCGACCCTTTTGCCTCAAGTGCAATTACAAACTCAAACCCTTACTGCGCCGTAGTTTTCTCTTTATATTTTTTTGCCCGCAATGCTGGTTTTGAAATGGTTGCAGATTTGCTTTTATTGGGAGTATTGCGACCTGTTGGGCTTTGGTGTTTTGTTTGGCTGCAAGGAAATAGTTGTGCTGGTCTGGTTGGCACTACAAAACGGGCGACATACGGGCAAGGTAAGCCATCCCAAGATTCCAAACCCTTTGCCTGACTCGGAGTACCAGACATGTAGCCTAGGTACTAGAGGACATGTTGTGGGTGGTCCGTGAGGATTTCGGCGAAGAGACAGCAACATTCGGGTCCAAGGCAGACAACACAGACCAAGGTCAGGAAAGTTGGTAAGGCAAAAGGGGCGCAGGTTCATGACCATTCACGTTTGCAAGCGGACTGCAGTAATGGCGAGAGTGTGTGTTGCAGCTATGAAGTGAGTTGCCCGCCTTCGTACTCGTTTGTGCAGGTGCGCTGGTACGATCAGCGCAGCTCTCGTGGACACTCATCAGCGAGCAAGACCTGAGTGAAGAGGGAAACAATGTTAGAGAGAGAGAGCAGAAATTAGGCAGAGTGTGCTGGCAAAGAGAGAGTGAGTGCGATGCCAGAGACAAAGTGAGTGCGATGCCAGAGACAAAGTGAGTGCGCTGATAGAGAGAGAATGCACTAGCAGAGAGAGAGTGAGTGTGCTGGCAGAGAGCAAGTGAGTGCACTCGCACAGAGAGTGAGTGCGCTGACAGAGAGAGAGAATGTGCTGGCAGAGAGAGTGAGCGCACTGATAGAGAGAGAGAATGCGTTGACAGAGAGAAAGTGAGTGCGTTGAGAGAGAAAGTGAGAGAATGGGCTGGTGGAGAGTGAGAGAGTGCACGGGTAGAGAGAGAAAGAAAGAGAGAGAGAGAGAGAGAGAGAGAGAGAGAGAGAGAGAGAGAGAGAAAGAGAGAGAGCGAAAGAGAGAGAGAGAGAGAGAGAGAGAGAGAGAGAGAGAGAGAGAGAGAGAGAGAGAGAGAGAGAGAGAGAGAGAGAGACAGAGACAGAAAAAAAAAAAAAAAAAACCAGAAGTGAAGTGACATAAGAAAGGTGGTGGATCATGGGTGGATGAGGGGACACGTGCAGTAACCTGGACATGATTGCAGGCCAGGTGCATCCGGTGGATGCAGATGAAAGCATTTATGACTCGATACAGGCCACTATGCCCGTCACTTTGCTGACTGGTAGAAAAAAGGTTTTTCTGGCTTAATTATAATTCAAATTTTCACTAATAAGTGACCCCATGATTGAGGGAAGTTACACTCCCAAGCATGGACTCTTTAAGTTAGTGAAGAGCTCAAACCATTGCAAACGCTAGTATTGTCGTCACTTTGCTGATTGACAATATTATTTGAATTCAAATTTTCACTATCAGTGACCCGGGCTCGTTATTTAGGAAAGTTGTTGCACTTTCAATCACAGGTCTTAGTGAAGTGCTCTAACCAATTTAAGGGTCACTAATCCCGTCACAACAGTATTTAAATTCAAATTTTCACTAATTAGTGACCCTATGATTGGAGGAAGTTGTTGCACTCTCAATCACATGCTTTAAATAAAGGGCCACAATGCTCGTCACTTTGTTGATTGGAGGAAAGTGTTACACTCCCAATCATAGGCTCTCAGTGAAGTGCTCAAGCCACTGTAAGGGCCACTATACCCGTCACTTTGCTGACTGACAGAAAAAAATATTTTTTCCTGCATTATCTAAATTGGAATATTCACTCGTTAGTGACCCGGTGATTGGGGTAAACGGTTGTGTGGCCAATCACGGCGACCAACAAAGTGTTGAAGCCCTTGTTAGAGTAACTTTGCCGTCACTTTGCAAATGGACAAAAATGAGATATTTCCATTGAGAGACAAGGGAGACCATGCATGACATCGAGAGAGAGAATCACGAGACTGGGAGGGACATCGACTACAAATGGGTTATTCCGGATAGCCTCCGACACGACCAACGTGAAACGAGAAAGTTTTTGAGTGACTTTTGGGCAACGATCTTAGTCAATGTAGAACCCATCTTCACAAGTCTAACGGGGACTTCAAAACGCGGGTTTTGCCCATTCCATTTTCAAACTGACAAGATTTAAACATAACGGTTGGGCACATGACAAACTTCAATATTTGGCATGCACAAGAATTTTGTGTGAACAGTGGTAATCTGAGACAAGTTACACTTATGGCCCTAGGGTTTAACCCAAACCCACGTTTATCCCTGTATGATCAAAATTTAAAAGATGTCCTCGTACCTCTGATTTTGTTGCTCTTGCTGTGCATTTCATGGTACATGTTTTCTTGCTAAAATACCCCCTTGCTCAGAGTTCAGTTCAGACCCTACGAGAATGGGTGAATTGTTGAAATACCCCTGCCCTACAGAGAAAATCATAAGAGAGGGTTTATGCCCAGGTTTTAGACCTGTTGGAAGAACTCCTCTTTTTATTTCTATTAATTTTTTTTTTCGTCAAGTTCGCAAAAAAAAAAGACATTTGCTACAACTCTAAAGTGAGGGCATGACAGACAATCTAGAACCTCTCTCCCCTGTTACGCCACTAAGAACCTCGGAAGCGGATGAGACGAGTGACAGACGTTGTGGCCATTGTTTTCAACGACGGATAGTGGTTTTCCTCCTTGGATTTTCTCACAACAGGATGACAATGAAGTCGTTAAGGGAGAGCAAGATAAAAAAGGGAGGAAAATTTGTATCAACAATAATAAATCCAAAATTCAGAAAACTAGAGCACCGGGTTTTAGAAGGAAAGTGATCGATATCGCCGATCTTGGTTACATTTTTACGTACGTCCCATTCCCAAATGCATGTCCTATGTTCGTTATACGGGAAAGGAAGTAGGGCGGGATGTTCGCGCAATCGGGGCCTCGATAATCCAACTAATTCAGTTCACATAGGCGTGGATGGCGATTACACACCTACCCACCATTCACAAAATAATGAGATCAATCCCCATTAATTCGGGAATCGCCCACGAGAAGGGAATTGGGCAATACAACATGTTTTTCATGCTCGATATTCCTTTGTTGGGCGGGGGGGGGATTACCCATGAAGCTAATTGATGAATTCAAGAGGAAGTTTTTAAAGAAGCAATCACTTGTTCTTCAAAAAAATAAAAAATTTCGATGAGAGAGTGAGAAAGAACAAAGTAACTCGCTCATTCAATCATTTACCAACAATCTAATCTAAATATTTCATCAAAAAGGAAAAAAACACTGAAAATAAAAAATACGATGAAGAAAAAGAAAACTCGTTCATGCATCTTGTTTGTTGATATTTGGGAGGGCAACGTCCTCCTAAAGCGATGAGAAAAGCAAAGATCTTCACAAGTTAAGCAACTTTAAGGGAGTATTAGTTCCAAAACCCTTGATCATGAGCATGTGTTAATCGTGCGCACAAATAAGTCATGATTGTAACCACTGCATACGATTTGACATTCAATGACATTCGTTTGTGAACCTGGAAACGAGAAGGATGGAAGGGTGAAGAAGTAAAACGCGATTGAAATACTTTGTTTGCTTGATTTACAGGGTTGCAACTAATGTCCTTAACACAATCATTTCAGTAAAGGGAACGATAATTATTAGCAACCTCATCGATAAAGATCAGGGAGGATGATCTCCAAAAAGATCATAATACAACGAAGATAAAAAATAGAATGCAATTCATCCAATCACCATCCACGCACATAAACATTTATTTGGAGGAGAACAATAGGGGGGAGATAACACATCGCTCATCGATACGGAACAATATTACTCATTTGATCCAACAACTTCACTAGGATTCGTGCTTCGAAGATCTGCTCCCAACTCAATCTTGAAACCTAGAAGGCGGGACGGAACGATGATACACAAACATCATATACTCCTACGGAATCGCACGCATGCACTCCTAAAACGGACTCACAATCACTATTCATCCATGCATATGTTGAGAGAGAGAAAAAAAAAACATGTATGATCATTCGGTAGAGGGGAAAAAAAATAGCGCCTGACCATGCAACTTTTTTGAAAAGTCAAGATGGGGAAGAAGAAGAAGTGGATCCTTCCTCTCTCGGTCTATGGTCTTAGGCTAACAAACCAATCAACAACCACTTCTCCCCTCACTCAAGTACAAAAAATCTCGGTCGCCACATAGCCAACGATCGTCACCCCGTCCACCCAATTGCTATGTGGATTCGCCCAGATGTTGTTGTCCATCACAACGATCTTACTCACAATCCCGTAAAGTTGTAGTCGACTCCTTATCACTTTTTCACCAGCTGATCACCACATCATCTAACCACTACTATAGTAGAGTTGACAAGTGCATTGTGAGAGAGCAAAAATGACACGCCTACGAGTTTTATAGTTGCGAAGAGATGATGAGAGACAAACGAGGAGACAGGGAAAAAGGGGAAAGATAAACAATAGTACCATGTCAATCCAATCGAAGTGTTCATGGCCACTTAGATAGAGTAGCGATTAATAAAGAGGCAAACATTCGAGATCTTTCGCCGCAACACCGTAACTACAATCAATGTCGTTGAACATTTCGCAAACAAATTATGCAGCCTCATAATACAAATATAAAAGAAACAAACAGGCAAAAAAAAAAAAAAAAAAACACTCAAGAGCACTATAACTTTCGGAGTTCGCAAAAGTTTTTATCTGAATTCGGTATTTTTGTCAACTTTTTTGTTACGGGTCCAAATACGTCGAAATTGAATACAGATATACCCTAAAGCAGATACATATGAGACCAAAAAAAATAAAAAATATAAAAAATTCGCCAAAATTCACTGAAAATGACAGATCTATTAAACCACAACTACCCCTGCCGACCTATAATGGACTTTCCTGGCCTTACGGACCGGGTTCTTAGGGGGGGGGCGACTGGCAGGCACAGGCGGGTCCGGTCCAAAAATTTTCAAGCGCGAACTTTGGCGATGTTTCTCACTCTGAAAAATTGGCAAAAAAATCTGAAAATTTGATATCTTTATTTAGACCGTGAAGTAAATGTTGCGTCATTTCGTTACATTTCCATTTTTGATACTCTACCATGTATGGGCCAACGTGAAACGTAAACCAACTTTCACGATTGTTTGCGATCAGAAGAATGACCCAACAACTCTGAAAATTTGAGGGTCGGTAAATTTTGTCGTGATCTTTACAGGAAAAATATTTAAAAAAATCATTTGAACCACGAAATAAATCGCGGAGGTAATTCGACTTTTGCCACTCTGCCAAATCCCCCCACTGTGCTACAGGTAGCCCTCATGGACCCGTGCTACCAGTTCCCCCTTATTTATAAGGACGGGGGTAGTGGTGGTTTAACTACGAGTGAGTGAGGACTTTAGAGCCTCCTTATACGTTGTTTCTTGACTTCTATAGTCATTTAGGGATCAAAAAAGTCTTTTACCATGTAAACAAATGTGTGAAAGGAGTTAGAAAGAGACAAAACAAAGCAAAATCAATATTCACTTGGATCAAGAAGAAGGAAAAGGCGCAAAGGTAGGGAGAAGAAAAAAGTTACAACTTGTCAATGATGGCGGAAAAAAAAAGGGATGAGAGAGCACGGCGCACGCAAGAGCACAACGCAAAAAAATGCATTAATATAGATTGTCGCACGGAAATAGTTACGAGAATATTGCTCAATGAGAAATTTTATAAGTACAATACTAGTTGGCTAAAAAACATGTTGTAATTATTAGTTGTCATTACACTTTCGAACAATCTGGAAATGAAGTTGGTTCAGGTCTATGAAGATGCATGCTATGATTTTGGTTTATTGAACGATGAGTTATGAAAAGGAAGGTTTCAAAGTGAGGGCAAAAACCTTTGCTCCTTTGTTTCATCAGACGATGTTGTGATAGGCTCGATATTACAAAAGAAGACTGGTTGCATTATGTTAGAAGGGAAGGAGTATAGGCCTATGTTTCAATCATTGATAATGTTATCTGAAATGAAGAATTTCAAAGATTCGAGTTCAAAGATTTTTTAGATTTGATGTGAATCTTCAATCAGCGTTGGAAAATACGTTTGCAGCGAGTGGTAAAAGTCCACCATAAAGAATATGAAGACGAAGACCCAGAACTGAGATCTGTTCGACGTGATCTGGAGTTTTAAGTGCGTGACAAGGTCAAACGTAGCATGATCATAAATTACTCGTCAAGAGGATTACTTCTTTAAAACTATTTTACTAGATACCCCTTGGTATAGCGTTTATCTAGTTTTTTACCACAATGACACAGATGAACGTTGTCTAACTCAAGAACAAAGCAACCATGATCCTTTTGCAAAACAGATTGAAAAGCTTCAACCTTCGAAACCTTTGCTTTCGGGCTTTCTTCCACTAGAAGAATACTTTTTGGGTATGAGTTTTTGTCATTTTCCCTTACGGGGCAAAGCCAACAACAGTAGGAATTGGGGGGGGGGGTAGCATCGGTCAGGTCAGAAAGGTAACAACGCTATCGAATATGAACCATCAAAATCATCTAAGGTGGCATGTGAATGTTTCTTACCATATCTCTCTTTAAACCCACTCGACTTGGACTTGTCGAATCAATCATGTCCACTGCCTTTCCCATTTTTTCGGGGATCTCATCCTGCCCACCCATCTTGTCGTTCCTTTGGACTCCTGCTAACCTTTCCCTTTTCGAGACTCAACGCTGCCGCATCAGTTTCCTCCTGCAAAGTAAGATGAAGAAAATAGACGACGAGGAAAGGGAAGAAGGGGAATCAAAAGAAGAACGAGATTCAATGGAAAAAAAATATGCAGAGGTGAAAGTTTTGAAAATGAATCAGAAAAGGGAGGATGATTCAAACAATTGTTCCACTGGAGGATAAAAGTGAATTCCGAACAAAAGTAGATCCCCAAAGAGCTATGAATAGTACAGGGAGTAATAGAAAAAAAGAAGATGAGGACGATAGAAATATTTTGAATAATTGGAAAAAAATGAATACTGTCAAATTTATCGTTGATGGATGCAACAAAAGCTCTAGACAAAGATGGCGGTAAAATTCAAAAAAAAATCCTACCTTTCATATTGGCAAACACAAATAACAAAATAATGATTATGGCATTTCAACTCGGATTGATCGTTGGCAGATGCAATTAAGGCTCTGAACAAAAATGACGATGAGGTTCATAAAGTTTTTCTCACTTTTTATATTCGCAAGTTGAACGAATGAAGTGATTATTATGACATCTCAACTCGCGAAGATGGCATGAAATTACATACCGCAAATGTCGAGAAAGCGCTCATTAAATTGGTAATTGTGTCCGAAGTTCAGAAGTTTATTCTACCTTCCTTTCCGAATACAACAAACGATTATTATAATTGTATTTAGAGGGAACACTACCCAAAATACAACCATAACGATTATACGTTGTATTCAAGGAAAGGTTGTAGTGTGTTTGAAGCTGCGTACTATTTTCTCGTTGCGTATCAGGTTTGATACCGCCACAAATCAGATGACTGGTACTGGATACTTTGTATTTAAAGATGCTTGCATTATGACTAATTTGATTAATGGATTCTTTGGATAAAACATGGCTCTTGCATGCTAGTCTCAATTTGTTGTTGGATGAGGAATTATATCATTATGTCATTTTCAAGTTTTCATCCTCGTTTATAACAATTTTCAAGTGGTTGTTTCACTCAACGCACAAAGGAATTTTTTTTCGCGATATCCTTCTCCAATATATTATGGTTCTTGTGGGATGAGGCGCCTCTCACAACTGTAGGTCATGATATTCGACGAAGTAAACAAAGGGAAATGGCAACCAAGGGTATTGGTCGGATCCATAGCAAACACGATCAGATACAACAGAAAAATTCCCACGATAAATGAAAGTTGAAAAAGCATTCCATAAAAAAAAAATCTTTCATATTTATAAATTATCATCCAATGTTCATCAAATTTTAAAATTTTCAGTTTTATTTGATAAGTTCCCGTCTAAATACGAGTTTTTCCTTCCAACTACATCTATTTGTTCAAGATGGAATGAAAGTCTGGACGAGTTTATGCAATGTTTTAATTAAATTTTTATTCCACTACAACAAATATTTTAGAATTTAGATTGGATTAACCTTTTTATGATTGAAAATCCTTACTTAGAATGACAGTTTAATCAAATATTTCATGAACTCATCCAGACTTTCATTCCATCTCCAGCATGCACTCCAAATAAGAAGGGATACCCTTTTCTTGGAATGAAAGTTTGCAAGCAAGATGAAAAATTTTAAAATTGGAATGACATTTTTTAAGATGGAATAAAAATTTGAAATTTAGATTGTAATTTTACTATAGAATGATTATTTAATTCTAAGGAAAATTTTCCGTTGTAGTATTTCGTGCCTCTTAGAGGCAAGCTACGTATCGCCTCATGGAACGTGCGTGGACTTTGTAACATACAAATACAAACAGGATCAGTTAAAAATATGAATGCATAAAAAATTGATAAAAATCATTTGCATTTAAGAATCCAAGATAGACGAATTTAGAAGATTGAAAGTTGTCAAGTGGTGGTCAGACCCCCAATTATGGGCGTCGACGGGAAGAGAGAACAACCATATTTGAACAAGGGGAGGAGTTGACATCCTTTTTCATAGAGATTTGAATATAAACATTATTGATAGTATATAGGTGTATGAGACAGATGGGTCTCAGTAAAATTTGCCCTAGGTTCGGAGGAGTGTACTCTAATATCCGTCTGCTCTCATATAGACTGTATATATATATATATATGTATATATATGTATATATGTGTATATATATGTATATATATATACAGGGTCACCAACCCGTACGTATGGAGGTCCCCGGGATGACCTCCGTACGTACGGGCGTTCGGGGTCCCGTACGGCGTCCGAACCCGACCCCCGCCAAAATGATTTTGGGACCTTTTCTTTTTTTTCTAATTTTTTTTTTTTTTTTTAGTTTTGTATGACGTGAGGTACATGCTTATAAAGTTTGACGTCATTTGGCTCAGCCAAATAAGAATTAAAAATCGTCAAAGATGGTGGTGTCAAAATGTGTTCACCCACATTTTATTTCACTTTTTACTTTTTGTTTTCACTTAAGTTCAGGGTCTAAGCAATTTTATTATTCTTTGGAACCTTTTTAGTGGATTTTGCTCCCCCCCCCCTCTCAATTATCATTCAGGGTCAGGACTTCTGCCTCTTGGGTGGTAAGAGACCCAGGGGGCAGAAGCCGACGAGGTTCTGATGACTCTTTTCTATTGGTAGGGAGCTGCACCTGCTGGAAATCAGGTTCAACATCCCTTCCAAAGGAAAATCTTGAGGTGATTCCTTAAAGTTCATAAACTTTCTGGGGCTGTCAACAAAGAGGGACCTCTTCACCCTAAGGCGCCTGAGATGAGCTGGCTACTAGTCCCACAACCCACTGTGCCCTAACTTGAAAAATATGTTAATTAACCAAATATGAGGGACCTCTTCACCCTATGTGAATTTTTAGCTACACCCAAAACAAATGAAAAATTGCCAAAGTTGGGGGTATCGAAAACGTGCTCGCACACTCACTAAATTTAATTTTCTTTTTATTTTTTTATTATTTTAATATTAGTATTTGTTCTTCGTATTTTATTTTTATTCAAAATTTAGTAATGAATTTGGGTGTAATGCTCAGACAAATCTTGTTTAATTTATTTTTCTTCATAACATATTTTTTTTTCAGATTTGTTTTTTTTTTTTTTTTGGGGGGGGGGGTTCCGCGTTCGGCCTGAGCGGTCCAACGCATCCCCAAGGGGTCCCATACGTTCGGGCATTCGGGTTCAGGCGTTCGGCTCGTACCGAATGTCGGTTGCCCTGTATATATATATTTTTTTGCATTATTAAGTTTTTTACTGAATTCAAAACTTCTAATTATTGATGTTGAATAAAACACCATTTTTAATTCATGGTTGGATAACCCTAAATTGGAAGCAACCAAGCTGGATTCGAGGCTTCTAATTGCTTTCACTATTTCCCAAAGTTTTACGGATGCTTATATGATATTGGACCTGGAGATATCAAGCTTCACCTCGTTTGGTTTACAGTTTCCCATAATCTGCAAACATTTAGATTTTATTTTGATGAGGGGTTAACCATAAAATGTCCATTTATACCTAGACCGTCTTGTCGCTTCTTTTCGGGATCATAACCCATTAATTTTGAAATTTAAAATTCAACAGAAAGAGTAATTTTATCCGTCTTATTTTAAATTGATTGTTATACTACTTTAAGACTCGTATATTATTTTATGGATTCAATAACTTTTGGAACACTGAGAGAATGTCTGAAGTCCATTTGATTCGACAAAAGATTGAACTGAGGTAGGACTACGTATAATGCAAGGTTCCCTAAATAATACAACTTGTCTTAAAACCATGAACAAGAACAATATGGCATTAAGGTTATTGAAGAAAATAGAGCAGACTGAGAAGCAATTTGGGAAGCATTCAATTGTAGATGCCTATTAAACCGGTATTCGCAATCAATTATTTTTTTAAGTTAGAATCATAAGAAATAAGAAAACAAAAGCAATGAGAAGATTGATTTATGCAAAAAAATATCACTGTGAGACACCGACTAACAAATAGAACATTTGATAGATTATTGCTCCACACGGCTAGGCCGACAATGAAAGAGTTTTCCCATTCATTTTCTAAAGTGTCTGTGGTATTTGACAATCTTGAACAAATGTACAAATTCGCTAGGCTATACTTTAAAATATTTTGACGTTATCTGAGTTCAAGAATCGATGAGTACAAACCTACGATTAAATTCATATTTATGACAAACGAACCAAATATATTTCACAGATTAGACAAGGATGGGTCTAGATAGTCCCATGAATCAAGAGGACTTGGAGTTACACCAAGCTGCTAAGCGCATGGCAAAAGAGAACACACTATGTGATAGCGACCTTCCAATTGAGCTATACTTAGCAGTCCGGTTCTCCATTAGCTCTTTATTGCTAACTATCTACAACAATGTTTGAATTGGTGGTCGTCTAACAAAGGGATGATGAAGAGAATAATCTCATTGTTGTATAAGAAAAGTGATAAATGTAAGGAACTGAAGGCCTATATCATTGTATGATATTTCCTATAAACTCCCCCAGAAGATCCTCACTATCTGTTTTGATTGTTATCTCCCTTCCTTAGTGGGGAAGAGACAAGGTGTCTTTATCAAACACTGATCAATTACGAAAAATATTGTAGCCGTGATAAAAGGATTAAAGATCATAGCCACAAAGATAAGAAATGTGACCATTTTGTTGTCGGACATGGGAAAGGCTTACTACCGGGGTGGTTGTACCTTTGTTATGAATACATTAAAACATTTGGGATTTCGTCAATGTTTTTGTAAGCGGGTCTCTGTAATGTGCTCGTTAGCGATTGCAACGGTCATGGTCAGTTATTAAATTTCTAAACGATTCTCCTTGACTAGATAGCTCAAGCAAGGGTGCCCCTTGACACCCTCACTCTTTGTTGTTCATTTGTAAATGTTGCTATATAACATTCAACATAATGATCAGGATGATTATGAAATTATCCAATACGAAGCAATGAAAAGGTGGTGCTCTTAGACATGATTTGACGTTGGCATGTTGGAATGCTAGATCAAATTTGATGAATGTTAGAAAAATACTTAATACTGGTAGTAGGGACACAGACAGAACTGAGATCCCCCGTGTTGGTCCGACTTTAGTAATAAGGGATCCGTCGCCGCGCGAGTTGAAAAAAAAGGTGCTCGCGGGGCTCACGACGATGGAAAATTTAATAAAAAAAGTAGCGTTGTACTTCCCAGCAGGTCGTTGCCCTTCGTCTCGAATGAAAGAGGCAGGGTACATATGTAGTATCCTGTTTTCGGATGAGGTCCTGTCGACGTTCATTACACAACTCTGAGTCCGACGTGGAGGGTCTTAATCGAGTGGCTCTCTCCTTGTGTTCGTCCTCGCCATGTGTGCGGTAATGGAAGCCCTTGGCTCTGTAACGCTCAGTGAGGCGACAGTCGCTGCACACAGTGTTAGGCCAATGAGGCGTCATTGCCAACCACAGGATGACGATCACCTCATTAAACGGCAACAACAACGAATAAGGAAGAAAGTGTGTATCGATGATGACGAATCCCGCACCGACGAATCTAGAGCACCGAGTCTCGAGTGGGAAGTAATAACGCCCACCAACCTTGGCGACAACTTCTTGTACATCCCACTCGCATACACGTGTCCTCTCCTCGTTGTACGGGAAATGGCGCAGTGGGGCCACGGGAAGTCGGCGCCCAGTCGGATTGGGGTTGTCAGTCCATATGGCAACAAGGACAAAGCGCACGATTAATCATGCGTCATTCATTCGACATACCACTCAATCTCATCCCTCGTTCATATGATCAATCAATCAACATCCCTGTCGTGCTGACACAGGTTCTCAGGCACAATCCACTTCATGCATATATCAAGTGAGAGGAGAGAAATCGGCATAACCCACCTATTATAGTAGAAAGCAGAAGGAAAGTATAGGGAAAAAGAGGCGTACATCAGAGGAGGGAAGAAAGCAGAAGATAATTACACAAGAAAGTCTGACGATCTTGACGAGAAATTTCGGCTCAAATGCGGGGTGAATGAAACTCGCGCTCGAAGACTTATACTTTGAGACAAAAGAGGCGCATCCGCCATAAAATTCCACCATAGCCCCATGCCATACATCCACTCAACGTTTGATTCGAACCTCAGACCGACACTGACGATCCCGGTCATCACGTGCTACTCTCAGCATAGCGATAGTTACCCGCCGACTTAGTCTCTGCACAGTCTTGCCTGGATCCCACAGTTCATCGGGCGATCCAGCGCACAACCGACGAGACTACGGTCAACCCGTCATAACTTTTCGACTTACACCTTCACACGTACCACCTAACCACTGCTTCCTAGAAGCTGGCTGATAAGCTAAGAGAGATATATTTTCGGTAGCGCCTGCGAAATTTATAGTTGCGGAAAAAGGAGGTAGATGCTAGGAAGGGTTGGGACTGAGGTAGGGAGAGGTAGGGGAAGGTTCGGGGATAATCACCCGATGAAAGTCATGTCGATCCTCCGGATCCCAGTTGTAGCCAATCAGAATTGTCGTGTAACAAAAATTTCCTTCTTACCCCTCGCGTCTCTTTGGTTAGAGGGGAGGAGGAGGAAATCGATAGGGTATTCTGGCGCAAGGATTAGAGCGGGATGAAGAAGGGTGAAAAGGATAGCGTGACATGGAACCAAGATTCAAACGATCAAGAAAGAGAAAAGGCGTGCGAGGCAAAGCAGAGATGGAAAAATGGTTACAGAGAGAGGAGCATGAGTGCGAAGAAGAGAGTGTTGAAGGTAGCGAGGGAAACGGAGAGGGGGGGGGAGGGGAGAGGAGTTTGCATGCATGGCACCGACACGAAGCAAAAAGGTCACCGAAACAGTTACAGCTCATTCAGAATCCTACGCTAATTCAAAATTGAAAAACACCAGTTTCGTTCGTAGAGTGAACGCGGAAAAATGTCTTACGCCTATTCAGATTCACATAAGAATTCCTAGAGTTTTCGGAGACGAAGTCGAGAACATTTACTTACAAAAAGGACACGTCGGGTCCCGCTTATTCCGGAATTCCTCAACCGTCGAGCCAAATCCCCAACACGCTCACTAAGGCGCGCGTAATTCCCACTTATTTCCCGAATTGCGAAAAAATGGAATTCCAAAAACCGATCGTAATGACAAGGGGCAAGCCTCTTCACTCTGGCTACAAAACATCACAAAAAAAAGGTGGGGGAAGGGGGAGAGATGGTGCAGGTCAGGAAGTTGGCGCGTCACATAACAGGCTCCAGGTATTAGCTATGGATTCAGTTGAGGCTGGCATGGCAGTTACCTTAGTACAGACTTGTAGGGGTATTGGAACGGGCATTAGGTGCTAGATTTGGGGGGTCCAGTCGTGGTTGATATAGTTGTTACCTTAGTAGAGACTTATCGGGATACCGGAACAGATATTGGTCCAAGGGTTTCTAGTAGTGTGGCTGGCATAGCTGCCGCCTCAGTAGAGACTTGTCAAGGTGTCGAAACGGGCTCCAGGTACTGGTCCAGGGTCCAAAGTAGTATGGGCATAGCTATAACCCTAGTACCGGCTAAGATCCTACAAGGGACCGGAGAATCTTCAGCTCTTTGTCTCATACTACAACTGGCCTAGTAACTAGGCTATCACTTGGGATATCAACTCATCTAATATCAACTAGGAAATCATAGGGGTATCGATCCCCTTATCGACCACGCTATCAATTACCCTATCTACTAGACTATCAACCATGATCTCAAGTATACGGTGCTCCCCGCATATTACGCTGCGCCCTCGTGAAGACCTATAGTAGCATGTTCATACCTAGCTCCCTAAGTCCCCATGCAATCGGGCTTGCACAGCGTCTGCTTCAACTGGGGCTGAGCAGGGGGTAAGGGTCTCTTCTTAGCTCGGGTGCCTGCAACCACTCTCTAGTCAAGTCACCCCGCCAAGATGGTGATGAGTGATGGTCCTGGGTGGTTAACACTCGGGTAGGACATGGGGAGGGTGGGGTTGCGGCAGGGCAAAAAGATGAGAGGAAGGGTGGGTGGGGTCTTCAGAGGGGTTCATCTGGACAACCAAGTGGTCAAGTACAGTGGGTGATTATCATTTGTCTAGTATCCCACATCTATAGCAACCTGGGCTAAAGAACGAAAGAAAAAAAAAAAAATATTTTCATAAGGGAAAATTTTCGATACAGCAACAACAACACCAGATTCGGGCTAATATTAGATTGATGATGTTATCTGCCTAGAACAGATGCAGTGGGCGCCAGGGAAAGGGAAAATTGTGGTTCCTCAAATCCCGGGCTAAGAAAAACCTCCTGACGTCAATCTTTGGACATGGGAAAGTGGTTATCTCTTGGTGGTTAAGTCCTCGTTAGTCGAGTTGGTTGGGCCACATTACGCCTGTTGCAGGCAGACGTTAGAGGTAACCCACCAGGGAAGGGGTGTTCCAACGTGGCTGAAAGGTTAGAATTCCGACTTGATTTGGTAGAGTCGTTGAGCTTCAGCATGTAATCGTTGAGGCAGTAGAAGTTGGAGAAACACTAGTTATGTTGCACAAGACTAATATGTAATCCGCATACCAACCTCAGACCCAACGCGACGTCTCGTGGTAACAGGCACGAATCATAGTAATTGGGGGCGTGGCCGAGGATTTTTGGGCGAAGGTTGAATCACCCAGACGGAACGGGGGATTCTCGCTTCGTTCTGAGGCTATCTCAAAGTTCAGGCCGAATTAGAGGATAAAATGGAGATAGTAGGGAGTTTGAGGAGTTAATCAAGACCAACGCGCGGGGTATAATTCAAAATTTCCGCTCAGCTGAGGGGGTTGAGAGCGGCGTGCCACGAGGCTGACTACTGACAACTCGACAGAGAAAAGGAAAAGGGGAAGGGAAGAGCGAAATTTACCGCTTTTCTCTCATTAGGTTCATGTTAACTCTATGGCATAGGTATGGAGCATCTACGCTTCTGAGTCAGATTCATGGACTCTGCGAGGTCGAGTAGGTGCAACATTGTCCGATTCAAACGAGTTTGGGGGGACCCAGGTTCGGAAGTTCGTCGGAAGGGTGCCTGCACTGCGAGAGAGCTATGGGAACCTGGCCGCACCTTCGTACCCTAGAACCAGCTTCCGCCAGGAACACAAGTCTCCATGCCAACACCAACGACAGTTAAACTGGGGTTGCCACGTGACATGGGTTGTCGACGAAGGCAGCATCATCAAATCAGTGTACGACAAGATCAGGGGAGGGGAGGGGAGGAAAACGGATCAATCAGAACACACCTCCTCTCCCCTATATAACAAGCCTTAGATGGGTTGTAGAAGTGAACCCGGTCGGTTGGCAACAACCCACTCCGTATGTCCGCATCGCAGTACACATGGTATTCTTTTGCGATCGGGAAGGGTGGAGAGACACTATGGCGGATCAACAAGAGGGTTGAGAACGGGCAAGTACCCATGCTTATGTTTAACAAGGTAAATCTCAACTCCATACAAACCTCAATAGGTCTCACCCCACTCCCTCCTTCCAAACCAAGATGCAAGTTCAGGGATACAACGTCATTAGTCACAGACTTATTACCAGGGCAAAATGGTTATGGCCGAGTAGAAGAGAGATCAAGCGATGCGCAAGGATGCATGCGACCAATGTCCCTGGTTGTCGGTGGCCAGTCGGACGGAATACCAGACCAACGAACATGTGGCACTTGTGCGCGAGAGGGAAGGGAGGAAAGGGTCAACGCTGCCCCTCGAGCTCACACGTGGCACCGGGATCGATAGGGTTCGGGGAAGAGAGGGACTTCAATACACTCATGCATTCAGGCAGACGTTTGACACCCCCGTCTCCCCAGAGTTGCACCCTCAGGCGCTTCACATACATGACCTCAGTCCACATCTATACATCCATTTATCGTGGACAACGAGATATTCAACATCCATAGACCCTAATAACAAAAAAACGTAATGCATGCGACTGAGTATCCGCACTCTGGGTACTACACACACCACACTTGGACAAAGCAGCAATGGAGACAAAAATGAATCCTTCGCTATTCAAAATTCCCGCACGGCTGGCCTCCCTATGGCACATTCCCCAACCGATCTGAACATCAACCAACCATAGCCACAAGTCCGTGCCGCTGGCGGCATTCGATCTCCACCACCGTTGCGCTCCTCCGACTGCCTCACCCCAAGTCTAGCACTAATTCCACCCCACGTCATCACCTTGCCCACCACTTGGGCACGTCGAGCTTATTCGATGTTATGGTGTTCACGCACAGCTCGCGCAATATTGCAACCGAGATCAAAGAGAGGGAGAGGAACGGGTTGCGAGGATTTATAGTCAGAAAGGCGGCGGAATGCGAGCACGGGGTGCGGGCAACAAAGGGGTGTACTAGATGAGCAGGGCCGAACAAGGAAGGAGATTCCATAAGGATCGAGAGAGGTGGAATGACCAATAGTTCCGTTAATTGGGGTGGTCGTTCAAGCTCTGTGCGTAATTCGTTCTCGTGGCATGGATCCGACCATCCCAACCAAACGACCAGTCATTCACGTCGATAGGTAAGGGGAGGATCGGGCCATGAGGGGAAGACGAAGAGGTGAGCCCGTAGAAGTGCTCTGTCAAAAAGGGAAGATGGCGCGTAGGTGCAGAGCCGGAAGAGAGTTCTTACGACACACAAAAATTCAAAATGGTTGTGTACGCCTTAACACAAAGGAAATTTGAACGTCGACAACAATAATTCCTAGTAACTGTTTCTTGGATTTCTTTGTGCGGTCACTAACCGCCCACACGGAGAACCCATAAGGACAGGGGCAATTCCAAAAGATGCATATTTTAGTCCCTCACAATTGAGAAATGGACCCTGTTTTTCTTGATCAACTAAAATGTGCCTTTCGGGGCTTACGTCAGACGTACTCCGAAGGGTACGTGAAGCCACTACGTATGGATCCTAGCTTATCACAGGTATCCAACTTCCTCTTTTTAATTCGTGCTTTAAGCTATTCTTGGGAAAAATGTGATTCGTTGGATAGTGGTGGGGATACTGGACTCGGTTTCCAACTCAAATCTACATCGGTAATGACCCCAACTTTGGTTCCTCTGGGTTGTTTGTGAGGATTCTGGGGCTCTATTTTCCAACTTGCTAATCAAACGATATATATATATATATATATATATATATATATATATATATATATATATATATATATATATATATATATATATATATATGTATATATATAGTCAAACAGAGTTGTC
>BFEA01000527.1:506254-528679 GCA_003427395.1 Chara braunii | reverse complement strand
GTAGTGAGATTATCTGGTGCCATATCAGCAGGCCTACCATGCCTGGTTATCTGGTACCAACCTGGTCATGTGGTGCCTGGTATCTGTTACTCACCATCCGTGGTTATCTGGTACCGTGCCTCGTCATCTGGTACCTGGTATCTGGTAGTGAGATTATCTGGTGCCATAGCAGCAGGCCTGTGGTGGATCGAAGATACCAATTAATCACACGGATTGTCACTGCCTCTGTTAAGTAACTGGTTGATGTGCTGGTATAGTGAGAGAATTCCTCTTCTGTTACAGCACCGGTACATCCGAGCCTCTTTTTGCCGTGGCAGATTCACACTGCGTGCCAAGCTTTGCCGACTTTTGTTGATTCTTTGCCTGGCGCCACCACCCATTGTGGTGCCCTGAGCCTCTGAAATTTTTCACAATGGTTCGATTTTGACTCTCAAGTTTGCCTGGGCAACGTACCGGCGGTTTAAGTGGTGCAGGTTGTCAAGCTGTATTGCATGGACGCGAGCAGCCTGGTGAATGCGAGAAGCAGCCTGGTGCACGTATTGGTTGTGCTGCAGAAGCATGGGCCGAGATCTGTGCTGTGCTGTCAGAGCCACATTGCCTGTCCGCCAAACAGGTTCCAAGGAAGCCCGTAAATCAATGCCTGAAACAGCAGCATTGATTACTTCCTATAACAGGAAGGATGCACTGCTGCTTCACCCCTGCTTTCCTTATCATTGCCTGGACTGCTCTCTGGGAAAGCCGATCTTCCTCTTCCCTTCTAGATCCAGCAAGCAACTGACCAATGTGGAACGGTGACTGGGAGGTCCCTCTCAGCCCACTGATGTAGGCTGCCAGTGAAAGACCATTGGAGCAAGGCTGTTCCATACCTGTTCTCTGGTCCTGCAAGACCGCCTTCAAACAAAACTAAGCTCCTATCCAGGTCTGGAAACAGGTCTGGGCGTCCCTGAAACCACCAGTACATCCGAGCCTCTTTTTGCTGAGGCGTATTCCCCATGCGTGACAAGCTTTGCTGAAATACCAGCATGGCGTTTTTCCTTGTTTTTTGGCGGGCGCCGCCAGCCATTTTGGTCCGGTAGCCCTGAGCCTTCAAAATATTCAGATTGGCTCAATTTCGATTCTCAAGGTTGCTTGGGTGATGTACTGGCTGTTTAAAAAAGGAGAGTCCTATACTGAATAGTGAAGAGAAAGTCCTTTGTCTCCTCTCCTCCTAAATTGTTTCTGGTTCGAGCTACTGCGCATTGTTAGCAGCTTAATGTCTGTTGCTCTCTGTGTCTCTCTACCTCTCTCTTTCTCTGTCTGTCTCTGTCTCTGTCTCTGTCTCTGTCTCTGTCTCTGTCTCTGTCTCTGTCTCTGTCTCTGTCTGTCTGTCTGTCTGACATCGAATTCTTCCATCTGGCCTCAAACAGCATCAGAACCTCTTTTATTATGGCCTGTGTACTTTTTAGAGAAGAGTATCTTTGGCTTCTTTTTTTTCATTTTTGCCTGCTTCCTGCTCTTTCTGTTAATTCCCTTCCACCAGTATTCGCTGAACACTCCTTGTTCACCTGCCCTCCCTTGTCTAGTGTCTGTGAGCTGTTGGTGCTTGATCTGGCGGGGCCCACTTACCCCTTTTTCTTTGAAGCTTATTCCTTGTCCAGGGTCTCCTTCTCCTGAGGTTGTGACTGAGCCTGTGTGACTCCAGTCACTGACATGTATTAAGTGTTTTTGATGCCCCCTATGGATCCGTTTAGCGGCCAGTCTTCCTCAAACCTTTTGCATAGATCATCCCTCCCGGTAGGATTTCGTTCCTTTTCCATTTGTTTGCTTGTCATACGCCATTCCACTCGAATATCTGTCTCTCTTATTGCCTTGGCCTTTACTCACGATTCCCTAGAATCCCTAGGCATGATTTCCTGGGAAGTTGGTCTTGCCCAATCGGGTGACCTGGTGTGATGCACGGGGGGTACCTGGGCATGGCAGGAGCTCGGGGCCTTTTTTCTTTCTCTGGCAGCGGGGGCTTTCCACACACTTTCACGGGATCCCAAACCTAGGCGTGGCAGGAACTGGGGTCTGCTTTTTGTTTGGGCAGCGGGGTTTTTCCGCACACATTCACAGGATCCCCAATCTGGGCTCTTTCTGTTTTTTGGTTCTCTTACTGGGGAGATGGATGGATTAACGGATGGATGGAATGGCCAGATGAATGTATGTATGGATGATGGGTGGATGGATGGATAGATGGTTGGCTGGCTGGCTGGATGGATGGATGGTTGGGTGTGTAGACGACATGATTGGATTGATGGCTTATCGAATGGATGCATGGATTCCCCCACCCCACCCTTTTTACCTCTGTCAATATGATGGCAGGCAGCACAAGGACGGGGGAATGAGGGGGAGGAGGAGGAGGAAGAGGAGGAGGAGAAGGTGGAGGAAGAGGAGGCCGAGGGGAGGAGGAGTAGGAGGTTACATGTCCAACCTTTCCCTCTCTCTCTCTTCGAGTCTTTTCCTTTTTTCCCTCGGTCGATAGGCTGTAAGGAAATGCAAGGTTAGGAGAAGGTGAAGAGAGGACGACCAAGAGTAGGCAGAGGGGGAGGAGGTCACACGAGGTGGGGAGAGATCCTGTGATGGCCGACCTTTCTCCCTCACACACACACACAAAGAAGAAGAAGAGGAGGACGAGGAGTAGGCGGGAGGGGGAGGAGGAGGTCCTATGACGTTTGCTAGCAGTAGGTGTAGGTGGAGGGGTCGGCCATCGGGTGACAAGGTGTGAGGTGGGGAGAGGTCAAGCGATGACTGATCTCTATCTCTTGCTGTCTTTCACTCACACAACCCTGAGATTGGGCTAGCATATGGTTCGCATGCCTTGTGCTGTGAGGATTATGAAGGGATAGCCCATGCGAGTTTTTGACATGGGGTACCCCATTAAAATTCCTTTGTCGACTATGTTTACTTTGGCTTTCAGTTGTGGACATGGGGTATTCAGTTGTAGACATGGGGTACCCCTGTGCCAAGAAGCATCGATTATATCGACATGAATCCAGCTCGGATAATGTAGATTCATGTCTCGTAACAAGTTGTGCTGTGATTTTTTTTGGATTCTCAGCTTCAGTCATCTGTCCTCTTGCGTCGACTATGATTGACGTCCATTGTCGTTACTACCGACTTTGAATGCACGTGTGTTTCTCACCGCTAAAAGGGAAGCAGCAAGAACAAATGAAAGGGGTACAGCAAAGAAAGCCAAAGTAAACATAGTTGACAAAGGAATTTTAATGGACTTATTGTGCTCCATGTTACTTGCTATAGCGATAAAACTGTTTCATTGTTGGAATGTCTCAACTCAAGTGTGCTGTCTTGTCTGCAATAGGACTAAAGCTGCTTCGATTTGGTTCTACTCATCTGGATGGATTAGGGGCTGTTGTGGTGAAAATTCAAAACACACATACACAGAGAAGAAGAAGAAGAAGAAGAAGATGATGATGATGCTGAACTTTACGTGATTGCACCAAATGTGGCAGCTCGAGGTGGGCTACAAAGTGGGCAGGAGGGCAAACATTTCGTCTTTGCACAGCGTTTTTTGGCACCTAGCTCTGCAGATTATGCACAAGCGTGATCTTCTGAATAGGTCTGTTAGTTTTCATCTATTTCTGCTGATTCCTCCCGAGCTATCCAGGGCCATCAAAAGGAATAAGGTGTCTCCCAGATAAAGCTCACCTGCTAGGTACATCCAACTACTCTTAGCTCTGTCCCAAAATTTTGCTCTGCGTGAAGCATGGTAACCGTGGACCCGGACACCGGACACTTCCGGACTAGTGTGTGGACCGGTCTGGACTGTCCGGTGATCCGGACATCACCGGACACCCGGACATCCCCGGACTCGGACAGTGCGGACCGGTGTCAGGGGGTCAAAATGTCCGGACCAAAAAAAAAAAAAAAAAGGTGGGGGGATTGGGGGTTGGGGGGGGGTGTTGGCAGGCACTCACCTGCTTTGCACTTCGTAGTTCAGGCAGCAGAGCACCTGTCCTGCAGCAATCAACAAGGACATTCAACTAGCAGACATGCAGAGTTGCAGACTGTGCAAAGCAGTCTCTCTCTCTCTCTCTCTCTCTCTCTCTCTCTCTCTCTCTCTCTCTCTCTCTCTCTCTCTCTCTNACAAAAAAAGGGAAACTGCCGCTCGTACAGCACACGAGCAGGTGCCGTGCCCCACCGTACGGCGCACGGTGTGGTTGGAAGTACGGTATATACCATAATAATAGATCTCTCTCTCTCTCTCTCTCTCTCTCTCTCTCTCTCTCTCTCTCTCTCTCTCTCTCTCTCTCTCTCTCCAACGGGCAGCAGCGGCGGGCGGCACTTCGAAATGGCCTCTTTGAAATTGCTCGGGCCTGTGTGAAACCCGGCACCCCAAAAGCCTGCAGTGTCTTGTGTCCATCCCTCCAGGCCCGGTCCGGTGGGAGGTGAAACGCCACTGAAAAATCACCCCGTTGTTTTTCAAGGGGTGGCCAGGACCCGAAAAACGTTCTGGGCCACCCCTTTTTTTTTTGCGATTTTCCTCTGGGGGATTCCATACTGACTTCACGGACCGGACACCGGACCCGGACATGTCGTTCTGGACTGTCTGGAACCTGGTCCAGATGTCCGGTCGGTTACCATGGCATGAAGGCAACTTATAAGTCAGTGTGAAGCCGTTTCTTTTCCCCTCAAATTACACGTCTTCATAGAGAAGAGGCAGGTGGAATGAGGAGGAAACCCTTGAAAAATGAAATGCAGATGGAGTTGAAAGTGTGCTACAATTTACAAGACAAGTTGGGGATATTCCTCTAGGATGGATAGAATGGATATTAGGGAATTGGTCAACTATCTATTAAGAGATTAGGCAAACCCCACAGCAGCGCTGACGTTAATATCCTACACCGGCAGTTGTGAGGGGCTAGCTATCTTTGAAGTCGTGGAAATCACCAACCCAGATAAAACACTAAAAGAAGTAGCAGCAAATAGCCTAACAACTGTGGAACTTGACGCCTGACAACCTTCAAATTTGATGCCTAACGATCTTGGAATTTGACGTTAAAGCAAATGAGAAAATCAGAACCTACAACCTTTTGTCCAGGTGGGCACGGGTTCGAATCCCGTGCCCTGCTACTAGTAGCATCGCGAGGCTTCTGCCCCTCTGACTAACCCCTCAGTATTCCGCTCGGGTGGACAGAATGGGGACAAGGGGTCCGGAAACTGTTAAGAGATTAGGCAAAACCTACAGCAGCACTAAAGTTAATATCCTACACCGACAAAAGTGAGGGGCGAGCTGACTTTCAAGTCTTGAAATTCACCAAGCAAATAGCCTAACAACCTTTGAAATTGGCATAAAGCACCTGAGAAAAATCAGAACTGTAAGAAAGGCAGAGGGAGATACGAACGCGGAGAGTAGGAGCCCTAGCTCCACAGACAAAAGGAGACGAAAAAGAAGGAGAGGAATTTCGCAAGCCGAGGCGGAGGAAAACCCGCTCCTATTTGACATAGATATAAACTATTATAAAGATATGATGAGAGCTACAGTTGACCCAGTAGAGTGTGGATGGTTCCGAACCTTAGAACGGCCAGTACACTAAGAGAACGCACAGAGATCATATTAGATGATAGCTCACGGGTGGGCTAAGAATATGCAAGTCGAGCCTCAGTAGTTGAACATGATTCTCTGCTACTATTGTCTGACGATTCATCGCAGAAGGTCAGGACTTAGAAGCCTTCAATAGCTAAGAGTCTGCCTAGCAGTGCCGGTCATCAATTGGCTGGAAGCAAGGAGGAAACCTTTCTTTTTATTTATTTATTTATTTTTATTGCACTCCTATTTTTTGTAAGTGTGAATTGCGTTGCGTTCAACTTCCCCCACACTCCCAAAAGAAAGTCTGTAACTTCGTGCAGATAATGAGCAAAGACATATCTTCTATATGATTCTCAAGTTTCGAATCACTGTTTGTATGTCTGGTTGGGATTGTTTATGTTCCTTCCGTCACTCAGGTTGAGTGAACCCTCTGTGATGGTTATGTGCAGTCTTGAAGCCTGCTAAGATACACTTTTCTGCAGTCAGCAGGGTAAAAAACATCGCTTGTTGTGAACTCTGCGGAACAATTCATTTTATTATCAGCCTTGTGCATGTATAGTTTTTTTTTTTGGGGTGGGGTGGGGGGGGGGCGCTGTCAGGGAAGGGTTGGTTCTTCCATGTGTGTTATCGTAAATTGGCTTGGTTTGGGCTGTTTTGTCCATGGTTTTCCTCAGATTCAATCTTATTTGTGGTTTTCCTTGTGAGGTTATGAAGACATTAGTCAGGGTTGTTTCATGGCAGAGAGTCGTTTCTGTCCGTGATATGAAGCTTAGCTGTTTCACCAAAGTTGTCATCAATGAAGGGATTTTTTTTCACTGGTGGGTGGCCTCATCAGTTCTGACCTTGGATTTATTAGTGACACAGTTTGGGTTCGAACCGGGGACCTCAGGCATATCGGGCAGATGTCTTTGCCTCTGCAACTGTGATGTGGTGTTCAGAAATGGAGCCATAGTGATCTGTTCTCTGGGAAAGATAAGGACAAATGAAGCAGCTGGATGTATTGTGGTGAATCTGTGTGCATGAACTGAGGGGATGACTGTGGGTAGTTGCTTTATAACAGGTTAAGTTTGTGTTGACAATAGTGTGGTGGCGGGTGTGCTTTGTATCAGGGCACTAACAAAGGTTGGGAAACATACGGAGGCTTTGGAGAGCTTGGAGGAGGCAGAGAAGTTGAGTGCAGCGGAACCAGGGGCTCAAGATGGTAACCATGGAATGGCGTTGGTAGCAACTTTGAGAATGGTAAGGGAAAAGAAAGAGATGATGGAGCTAAAGGTGCGCCAAACGGGGTCCACTATGGGAGTCCAAAGGCGTCTAGCAGAAATTCTTGCTGCCCTGCAACTGGCTGGAGAAGCGCGACAGGATGTGCAGAGGGAGGGAGAATTGGGATGGACAGTGGCTATTGCAAAGCTGGAAGTTGCAGACGACATACTTGGAACGACACCTATGGATGTGTGTAACATTGAACAAGCATACATTCGAACAGAGATTGCGGAGCTGCAGGCCTGGCAGGGCAACAACGATCTGGCATTGGAGAGCATTCGCGAGGGCCTGCAGTTGTTTGCAAAAGGAAAACGATTCGTGAAGGATCGTCCGTCAGACCTTGTGCGTTTCGCAAGGATACCATATGTTGCTGCAGCTGTTATGCAGAGACAGGGAAAGGACCCTGAGGGGGCACTACTGTCTGCCCAAACGGCGAAGGGAATGCTTGAGAGAGTGAGGGAAGAAAAGAGGGACCGAGAATGGCACCGCGCACTTGCCAATGTGTTGGAGCAGATGGGCCTACTGTATATGCAGCTTCGGCAGATGGATACTGCCGAACAGATCCTGGAGAGGGCTGTTGGACTTGTGCGAGATAATGAAGGATCACAAGGGACTGTACATTTAGTACAGTTGCTCCGGTCGTTGGCCAAAGTTAAGGCTGAGATTGGACGCCCTGAGGAGGGTCTTGCTTTGTCAAATGATGCAGCAAGGTTGGCGAAACACATACTTGGATCCGATAATCAATATGTAAGTTATCGAGTTCCCGTTGAACCTATGTTGAACAATTTTTGTTTTTTTCCTTATGCTCACCTGAAGTTATTCACCTTTTCTTATGGCGGTTGTCACCTGGCGTCTTTGTCTTGTTAAAGCAACTTTCTAAAGCTTCTAAAGTTTGTTGTAAAGTTCGGAGGCCTACCACTTTGTGCACTTGCTCAGGAGCATTTAGACTCTGTGAAGGCGGAGAGGGGGAGGGGAGGGCGGAAGGGGAACTGAGCAAGGGGAAGGTGCTGGAGGAAGAGAGGGAGGTGGATTATGATAATGATCATAGAATAGAAAAGGATCATTAAGCTAGGATTGGATAAACCTGGCATAGATAAGGTCGCTTTTGATCAGATTTGGCAGGATAGATGAGTCTGTAAGATATATGACTAGTTGATTACCCATTGGGAACAGGTGACTGAACAACAACTTACAATATTGAAGCCTATAAGTGATACTGGTGAGATTCAACTTGTGCATCCTTATGTACCCATTGGGAGTCAGAGGGCCTGCTTAAGCTGGCTACTGTCTTCACCCGTGTAGAACGCATGGTCATTCTAGCTGTATTTTGGGTCAACTTCCAGTCTAGATACAGTGATACTGTGATAGTGACCTGGTGCTCTGGTGAAGTGAAGACGGTGATAATAGCAAAGCGTTGCCAATCCTATCAGTGATTGGGAAGGGGTCTATGCAGTATCCGCTCTGCTCTCTTTTCTCCAATTTATTCGATTTGAACTCGTCGATAATATGATTTTTTTTTTTTTTTTTTTTTTTTTTTTTTTTTTGTGCCTTTGCGAGGAAAATGAGCAATAGCGAGATGATAGAATCCAGATCGCACAATCACATTGAAAGCCAGAAAGTTCCACAGTGTCCAGAAAGTAGCATTGCACCAATAATACACCAATGGAGAATCGTAACACTGAAACCGAATGTCAATGAGAGCTTACTCTCGTCTTCACCAACATAAGAGTCCAGGCCCTTCCCCCTACTTGGCGCTCAGGGCCCAGACTACTTCCACACAGCTACTGTGTGCCTAAGAATTGACAACGCAACTGTTGACGTCAGCAGCCACCGAAGTACATGAAGATGTCGCCCAATGCAGACCATCGCCAATACCAGGTATGAGCCCACATCATCATCCTCATCTCTCTCTCTCTCTCCCTCGTCTGTCTCCCTTGTCTTCCCTCTGTACACCCGAAGACCACCACTGCGTCTTGCTGTATGTTCAAGCCTAGGCAGCTATGGAAGCTGGGCTATGGTGCTGCCCTCATCAGTGCCCTTCTTCACACACGACCGCACGTGCACAGCACCTTGCCCCGGTGCTAGCAGCAACACGCGAGCATTCGCTCCACCAGCGCTGCCGCAAACTAGCAAGTGCCGGAATGAGGTGCCAGACAGCGAACTCTTTCCTATATGGAAAGAGTCTAGCCTGGCCTGTGGCCTGGCTGGGCTGGGCCTGCGCCCAGAAGCTTCCGGTAGGCCCCAGGTAGCTGGGCCTCTGCTGCTGCTGCTGGGCCTCGTTCAGTTACGCCTCCCAATTGTCTGTGTACGTTGCTGCGAATGTGGCCCAGGGCCTGCATTTCAGAAAAGGCCCAGAAGGCTGTGGAAAGTATTTGCTGCTTGGGTCGTGGGTTCCCTCAACCAACTGACGCGACACAACTGCCTGAACCCCAAATATGAAATTGACAGCATTTTCCGTCTCGTGATTTGTTAGGCACACCTTCACTTAGGGCGGGCACACTTGCATAAGGGGACCCTTAGGTCTGCCGAGGAGCCACATCCTCGCATTCCCTCCTCCTTTCCTTCAATGGTCCCCCGAGAAGTCTCTAATTTGCAGGCATATTTCCCTTGAGTGCTCTTTCGTAGCCTGCAATCACTTGGGGAGCTGTTTGCTGGAGTTCTTCTCTGGTAAACCACCGATCTTCACTGGGATCAGTATGGTGTCTGACAATCTGACACGGTACTGCATCCTTGGCTTTGGAGGTCGGCCTCTACCGGGAGGTTTAGGCACTGGCATCACCAGATGCTCCACAATTTCGTCGATGTCGACTTCGCCATCCATGGTTGGGGGTAGCATTGATCATCTTGAGGGAAACTGTGCAGTTTCTGCAAAAGTTGCCAGCTTTGAAGCATGAAAGACTGGGTGTGTGCGTAGAAGAGCAGGGATTCAAATCACATATGAAGTTCTATCTATCTGATCTCCAACTATCTCTAGGACCTCCCAGGGACCAAAATACTGAAGCATTAATTTCGGCGAAATTCCCAACTCCTGACCCAGTTCAGATGATTTAACCCAGACTCTCCTAAAAATAAACTACGCAAAGACTCTCTATCCGGGGCACACAGTCTTTTATTCCCAACCCTCTCAAGGAACAGCAAGCCTTCAACCAGCACAAATGCGTCAGAGGTAGCTTTATCTTTTGTTTCCAATTTGCGAATGATCTCATACTCAGTCACTAGCGCGCCCAGGTAGGCTTCCACCAAAGATCGAGTTACATCTTTAGATATCTCGAACTCAGTCACTAGCGCGCCCAGGTAGTCTGCCCTACGTGATTGTGCATCAACCACTTTATTATACTCTCCTTTGAGAGGATCAAGTTGAAAATTGTACATATCTATATCTTGAATCCATCTCTTGAGTGCATCTGAGAGTACCGACTATGTTTTATTCGAGCGCAAATTCTCATGGTCAGATCTCACATAGAAGAATCTGCAGAGGAGATAGTGTCTCCAATGGACCAGCGCTCTATAAAGGGCATAGAGCTCACACTCATAGGTGGACTTTGCTAACTTCTGAGAAGGCATCTTCTTGCTCATGTACTCGATGGGCCTCAACTTTTTTCCCTCGCGGCTATGCCGTATTGGTTGGCGTCAGTGGTCACAATAAAGGGCTGCTCAGGATCCGGAAGTTTGAGGACTTCGTCAGAGCATAATTCAATTTCTTGAAGGCTGCTTCACACTCTTTGGTCCACTCCCAAGGGGTGTTAAGGCGTGTGAGGTCAGTCAACGGCGAGGCTGAAGTGCTGTAATTCTTTACAAACGGTCTGTAGTAGCCTGTCATCCCCAAGAATGACCTCGCCTCAATCACAGACTGAGGTCTGGGCCAGTCACGTATGATGGCTACTTTGGTATCATTCGTCCTCAAACCGTTCGCAGAAATTTCATGACCCAGGTATAAACTCCCATTTCTCCAAGGTAACCCTGTATTGGTGCTGTTTTAGGAGACCTAACATTGTTTTCACGTGCTCAACGTGCTCCTCTACAGTCTTACTAAAGATAAGAATATCTAAGTAATCATGAAAGTTCCAGTTCATTGCGTGTTGGAATGTCCCAGGAGCATTGCATAGACCAAAGGGCATCACCACAAACTCGTACGGACCGTACCTGGTTAGGAATGCGGTTTTGTGTTGGTCCTCAGGTCTAATGGCAATCAGATGGTATCCGAACTTCAAACCTATCTTTGTGAAGTACCGACATCCCTGCACTCTATCCAAGAGGTCGTCGATGCGGGGTAGGGGCTCCACGTTCTTTACGGTGATGGCATTGAGGCCCTATAGTTAATGCACATCCTTAAGGTACCTCCCTTCTTAGGAACGAATTGCACTGGTGCACCATAAGGCGAGGTACTAGGCCGAATCCATCCCTTCTTTGTGAGCTCTTTGAGCTGGCGGCAGAGCTCATCCAACTGTGCAAGAGACATTCTATAGATTCGTTCTCTAGGTACCTTGCTACCGGGGACGACTTCTATCGCATGGACAACCTCCCTTTCTAGCACGCCACTGGGCTCCTAAAAAAGGTTTGGCTATTGAGCAACGACTGCTTCTATCTCCGGGGTTGATTTTATGGCCTCCCCTTTCTCAGAGACAAAGACTAGGTACATGCCCTCCTCACAATTCTGCTTACAGTAGTTATAGAAAGAAGATGCACACATGCAGCCATAGTTCTCCACTAGATTGATAACTTTAAACTTTTGCAGCCTTAACAATTCTTCCATTAAGCAACTTTTAAATCATCACCTTCCTACCCCAATCGAATTGAGGTTAAGCAACCTCAAGGTAGTACTGCCTAGCAGCATATCGAATGACAGTTCATCACTAACAAGGAATAAAATCTTGTGTCTCAGTTCCCCTCCTCCATAGGAGAAGGTGCAGACTACGTCCTTGACATAATCTTGGACAACCATATTGTGCTTGTTGGCTAGCGTAAATGCTATAGATTTGCTAAACCGCTGCACTTGGTCCCCTAAGCGCAATCTGTCTACACAAGCACGTGATGAAGTTTCGTGTAGAGTCTATGTCTGCGAAGGCACCCACTTTACGGCCACCGCAAAATGTTCACCCCTAGGACCTTTGCTAATCATCGCCCAAGAGTCCCTGGGGTCCTTCCTTGACCACTTAGTTTGTAACTCTTAAGGACTTAGACACATCTCTCGAACAAAGCATCGATGGGCTATATGTGTCTGCGAGGCGATAACTGGGCCAGTAGCCTTGGCCAACGCCTGGAGTGGTGAAGGCAACGTTACCACTTCAGCACGGGTAAGAGCGGCTAAAACTCTTTACTGCCCCGTGGTGTTTCCCTCCGAAGTGCTCACAGAAGCACCACCAGAGTTCGAAGATAGGCCTACCAAAGTAGGAGAAGCTACCTTCGTTGTGACTTTCTTGCCTCGACAAGTCTTGGACGTATGGCCATAATTGTCACTGTTCAGACAAGTGCCCTTAGTAACTCGGTCCCTCCGCACGTAGTAGTCTAAATCGAGTTTCACCCATGAGGGTGTCCCTTGGTCGCCTTGACCCTTGGACCGGCCTACCTTCTGCTTCCCGGTCCCCTAGCCTTTCCCTTAATGGGCGCAACGACTCCCCCATCTGAAGTCTCACTAGCGCCATCATCCTCTATATCTTCCGCATAGTCAGGGAAGTTGTCTATCTCAGTCCCCTAACCATCATGGTCCACAAACATGAGATTGCCTTTCTTCCTCCATTCCTGGGGAAGCTTCTTCTTCCTAGCATCTGCTGGTCCCTGATGAGCGGTCCCAAGCTTAGCCTCTATATCTAAGGCTTTCTTGTTGAACGTAGCGAAGTTGTGCACATCGATGGTGGCCTCGTCCACCAATTTATTCTTTACATTTGTAGGCAAACATCTCAGATAAGTTGTGAGTACCTGACGGTCATATCGCACACCAGGCAACACAATCAAACGTTCTACGACGTTTGTGACTTCACGCACTGTCTTATGCCATTTGGAATCGAGACTGAACAGTGCGTCAGTGGCTTTCTGAGGCATCTATTGTACACAGTCGGTACGGAGTCTTCCGATGTATGGACTTGGGCCCAGGCATCGAAGTTCTGACCATAGTCGTGTTGCTGCACTAGATCATTCAGCCATCGTGCTGTAGAGCCCTCTGAAAAGGAAGCAACAACTATAACTTCCTGTTCTTGTCTGGTAAGCTTGTGCCTCACATAAGTAGGCAGAGTCCTCTCCCGGGTGTCCAGGTCCTCTTCCTTCTTCTTGTCGCCAACGAAGGGTTTAGGACTCAGCAAGGGGATCTTGGGCATCCACTGCATGGGTTGGATTGGGCCCGGTGATTGTTGCAGTGGCTGCATAGCCACTAAGACAGGTTGCTGCATGCTAACCTGAGCGTGCCCTGACGATGGGACTGTAGTTGCCACCGTTATCGATGGTATGGGAAAAGTGCTAAGAGTCGAACCACTAACTGCTGCTAAAACACCTGAAGGAGGCATGCCAAACATAAGAGAAGAAGAGGGCCCTACTGGTGACGGCGTCACTGAGGGACCCGCAATTGAAGGGGGAGCTACATAATACTAAGGCTGCTTCATCACTGGGCGAGGAGCTTGTAGTGCAGCCAAAATTCGGTTCTGGCCAGCCACTAGTTCAGCCAACACTTCCTGCTGGACAACCTGCGTTTCTGCCACGCAAAGAAGCGACGCAGCGCTTGAATCGCAGGATCCAGTGTTGACTCGTCCAACACTTTCTTCCTAACTCCTGCCTCCTAGTTCCTAGTCTAGCTTTTCTCAGTATTGCTTTCGCTCTTCTCGCTGCTGCATCTCTCAACTGCTGCTGCAACTTAGCATGAAGGGCTTTCGCTTGGAGGATATCATAATCCTCTGCTGGCTGACTTGCGAACCAACAGAATGACTAACGGGACCCTGAGAGACACCCTGACTAACACCTGGTGAAGAGGCCTAGGACAAGGCCTGTGACATGGCAGAGGCGGTAGCCATTGTGGCCTCGACGCTGGATGCTGCTGCCCTAGACCTCCGTAATGCCACCGTCTCCCTGACTTCCCTCCGCAGGCTCCTTTCCTCTCTTGGACCTAACTCCTGGAAAGTGATTGGTCGACTGAGAGCAGTTCTGCGGGTAACTCTTCCACTAATCGTTCCTCCTCACTGCTAATTGCTTCACTCATGAGCTACAATGGTGTGTGATCTAAACCAGCAATCAATGTCTATTTTTATTTTTAGATTACTCTAAAACAGAATGCAATGCAACAAGGATTGGTCTATCCTATCTGCAGCTGTCTGTCAGTTGTCACCAAGTCCGTACAACTAAATAATCAAAAATAAAAATAAATTACCCGTGGAGATGCATGCTGGATGGCAGTTTATCTAATATGTTCCACAGTGAACAACTGTCGAAATCTCCCCCCCCCCTGTATCCCTCTCGAGTAGTCACGTGTGTAGACGCCCTGAGGATCTGGTTGAGCAGCGTGTCTAAAGGTGTGCAATCCGGCCCACCCCTGTGCCCCAAGTCTATACTAAGCCTGTCAGCCCTGCAGTTTGTTTACCTTCGCATGCAACGAGCCTTACTTCCGGTTGATCTGGCTGATCAAGAGGCAGTTTAAGGATAGCCCCCAAGGTCCTCAGGAATTATTTAACGTCGCAGACAGGACAAGGATCACAGCCAGGGTTCAACTCGAACCCGCCAGAAATATTTATAGACGGTTTGGTGAGTGTTTCTTATAGGGCTGGCATGCCCAGCATGACCTCTATTGCGCTGTAAGCAGAGCCAAGGACTTGCGGCAAAGCATGCGTGTACTAGTCCTAGCGGGTTGGCATGGTGACCGTGACCCGAGTGCTTCGTCCAGGGCGCTTCAGAGGCTTCACCCGTCTCCCACCAGCTTGCTGCCCAGGAAGAATGTTGACTCTCAAGGTTGAACGCTCGCGACACCTCACATTGAGAGGGCTCTCGAGACAGAACTCACTTCCTCACGGTAAGAAGCAATGAAGAGGGTAGATAAGGAAGAGAGCAATGTACCTCAAATGCTGCCCCCGACCACATATTTCTCACCGACAACCTGACGTGCATTTGTGATGATTGGTCCTTGCCTCAGCACAACAAACAGCGAAATGCAGTTCCACCTCGGCTTAAATGCCACATCAGCAAGTTCTCATCATCCAGCGTACACCCCTATGTCACCACATAGCCTTCCCGGCACGCCCACACGACCCTGGGCCGCCTATCGTCCAACGCCCAAGCCTTATCACTGCCCCACACCACATGTGAAGCACCGAACAGCTATTGCGAAGAACCAGTAGGCGCAGTTTAATCAGCTCCAATACCAAATTGCAAGGAAAATGAGCAATAGCGAGATGACAATCCAGATTGCACAATCACATTGAAAGCCAGAAAGTTTCAGTGTCCAGAAAGTAGCATTGCACCAATAATACACCAATCGAGAATCGTAACACTGAAACCGAATGTCAATGAGAGCTTACTCTCGTCTTCACCAACATAAGAGTCCAGGCCCTTCCCCCTACTTGGCGCTCGATGCCCAGACTACTCCCACACAACTCTTGTCTGCCTAAGAATTGATAATGCAACTATTGACGTCAGCAGTCACTGAAGTACATGAAGATGTCGCCCGATGCAGACCATCGCCAATACCAGGTATGAGCCCTCACATCATCATCCTCATCTCTATCTCTCTCTCCCTCGTCTGTCTCCCTTGTCCTCCCTCTGTACACCTGAAGACCACCATTGCGCCTTGCTGTATGTCCAAGCCCAGCCAGCTATGGAAGCTGGGCTATGGCGCTGCCCTCAGCAGTGCCCTTCTTCACACACGACCGCACGTGCATGACGCCTTGCCCCAGCGCTAGCAGCAGCACATGAGCAATCGCTCCAGCAGCGCTGCCACAAACTAGCAAGCGCCCGAACGAGGAGCCACATCCTCGCACCTTGCTTCCTGCATGTAATTTCATTTTGGTATTGGGGAGACACTTTGCTTTATAAGATGTCAGGAGGCTGACCCTAAATTGCCCTAATTTTTGTATATGCCTAGGCTACTAGAGTGGCACGGTGTCGGGCGGCTCAGACCTTACGCCACCCTTTACTTCCTTTAAAAAGTCTATAGTTGAGGATCGGATTTCGCGCGTCGTCCTGTTCCGATTGTTTTCACCTTGTGGACTGAGAAGACGAGAGACAATTGACTGACGAGGGATGGACGACACACGAGAGAAACCAAGCTCAGGGGAGACTATGAGAGAAAGCGGACCAGGGAGGGTGATTTTTCTCAGGCTTGACGATAACCAGAGAATTTATTATTTCGGTAACAACAGACAATTCTAATGCTAAGTCATAGTACACTGATCGGGTGACCCGAACTCGCGGCTGCTGTTGAATTATGATTATAGAATGAAGGTATCTCAAGAGTTGCGCCGGGCCTCCCGTTGAAGTATGGTAAGTCTCCAAGTGCCACTGCTAGGACTCGATTTTGAGAGGCGTTTCTATGGAAAGCGGCCGACCGTTGATAAAGAGCGCCGACGACGGGGACACATGAAACCACGTGAGTAGGAAAAATACTTCAGAACGGGTGGTACTTTCAAATTGGCGTAGAACTTTAATGGAGAGGGCCGAGAACTAGCCTGTGAATAACGTAGGAGCGATGCCACGAGTGTCAGGGTGCCGGATTGTTCTTGAGAGGTCGAGAACCTATGGCAAATTGGTTGTGGTTCACCGCGGTCGTTTGGTGGACCGTTGGGGATTTTGGACCAGGACACTAAACTCAGGCCCGGGAGTGGAGGTCCGTTACCTAACTACCACAATTTTTCGACAGCCGATTTCTTGGTCCCGTTTATGGCTGTTTGGTGGTGGGGCAGGCTTGGGGGCTTGGTTCGGACTAGGCCTGGTACCGGGGCGCTGCAATCTGCTCGACAGCGCGCCCGATTCTTGGAGGTACCGCTGGGCTGGAGGTTGCTGCTGCTGGGCCCAGCAAAGTACTTAGGCTGGTCTGGGCCCGTGCTTAGTGGATCCCGAAGGGGGAGTACCAGAGAGACTGGAGAGGAGAGTGCAGGTCCCTAGGCGGACCAGCGAAGGGGTGCCCGTACAGCGTATGCACCAGCGAAGGGGTGCGTGAGCGCGTGAGAAGGACACAAAAGAGGTGCTGAAACGTAACACATTCACAACAAGATACGCTCGGAGCAGCGCTCCAAGCAGGCATGGCACAGGGAGATGCACGCACGAGCAGGCAACACGCACGAACTGGGACACATTCCCAGCAAGATACGCACGGAGCGTCGCTCCAATCGTATACGACACGACGGAGCCGATCATGGCTCTACTACCTATATAATCAAGGAGATAATTGTTAATTGGGGGACGATAAATTGCGTGTGGCAAACTCTAATCAAAGTCACGAAGTGCGGGCTCCATGGCCAGATACACACACGGAAGCGGCGCAGTATCGTGGGGCATGAACCAGGATCATGCACAGGAGAGAAAGCGGGGGACCTTCCAGTCAGTGGAGGATCTAATCAGGCGCGACCAAATTGGCCACGTGAGCTATCGAGCAAGGAGCGTGCGCGTGGGCACGAAGAGGGGTGCTCACTCCTTTCAGCGCACGAACCAGGGTAATGCCCGGTCCTCGTTGGCGCACGAACGGGTGGGACCTTGGTCCGCCCAATCAACACACAAACCGGGACAGGGTCCTGGTTCACATTCTCATCCGTGGACTAGATGACGAGCAGAGAAGACCTGCGAACTGGAATTTGGCTGCCATACTCATGCACAGACCAGGACTATTAGCCGGGCAGATACACACACGAAACCCAATGGGTTCAAGGAACTTTCATCATGCACGTATGTGGGGGTGGAAGGCACAACATTCTAATTAAGCACGGAAGTTCTAATTGACACACGAAGATCTATGCACGAAAGAGAGCTGATCAAGGCTGACGAGGGACCCGTTCAAGTTATGAGGAGCGCAAGGTGTTCGTTTTTCTCTAGTGTGGGTGCACGAACCAGGTCTAGTTCCTGATTGGACTCCCATTTGAAGACCACACACGAAAGGAGATAAGGAAAACACACAATAGGACGTACGGAGGTATCAATCACGCACAAAAAGGGATTTTCCCTGTTGGAACAGCACACGGGAAGAGCAAATTGAAGGGGCTGCGCTGACCAATCAAGAAGCGAGGATGTGTACAGATACGGACGCACAGAGTGCGCGCTCATTGGAGAGCAGGGTGCCGCACAAACCACAACGGGAACTGGATCTTGTTTCTCCCGCGCGTGCAGTAGGGGAAATGCTCGAAGAGAGCCAAATGAGAGCAAGGGGCATTCTCAATCAAGGGAGAGGAAAGCCCACGCGATATTGGACATCGAGGAGTGCGGGCTAGACCCCTGGCTGAACACAGCCACAATTACGATCCGATTTGCCCACGGAAAACGAATAGCAAGCGCACACTCATGCTCGGTATTCCCCACTAACGAGACAAGAGAGATGGCGTACGTGAAAGAGAAACACTTGGACACTATTGCGCTTCTCACGTAGAGTTGGCTCGGTCAGATCTGGTCGGCATCGCAACCAGAATTAAAAGAAAAGGGAGACAGAGAGAGCATACACTAATGAGCGGGAGGCTAAAGAAATGAATGAGTCTGGCCTGTGCTTCACGCCTGGTGCAGACAAGCACAAAGTGAACAAGAAAGGAAAGAGATGGAGAGAGAGACAGAGGGAGGAGAGATGGAGTGAAAGGAGCTGTGGATGAGGCGAGCAGACTAGATGGAAGGGACGGATTATGGAACATTTAGTCTTCTTGCAAATAAAAAAAAGGGGGCTCGAGTGGAAGGCTGAGCTGCACTCACTGGAATTCCAAAACTGCCACTACACTTAATCGAAATTTCAAAAGTGCCCTTACAAGCCTGCACTACGATTCCAGCTAATTTGTTTGAGTTCTAGATGAACTCCTTCAAGGAAGCATGCTTGCCAGTTTACCGATGAGCACTATGTCTTTTTTTTCCCAAACTTGACAGTCCTTGCTGAACGGTATCAGCGATTCAAGCTCAGGGAACCCTGTTTGTTGCGCAGTGAGGCAATCCCAGCAGCCTGTCGTGCGGTCTCAGAGACTCGAATCCAACTTGGCTTGTTCCAGCTGAGTGAGTGACCCAAATTCAGGACGCCTTGTTGATGGTTTGGTCATGCCAGATTCCTTGATGGCCTAGCAGAACAAGCTCGAATGCACAGTATCTAGAAACGGATTCACCCAGCACACAGCAAGTACTCAGGTGGGCTCAGGAAAGGCTCAGGCTAGGCAACTCAGCCAGCTCAAACTCGGTGGCAGTTACTGTAGGACCAAGGACTCGACCACTCAGTGACGGACAGGAAGGTTCTCGGAATCTGTGAACTCCACTAAAAGGATGGACTCAACAAAGTTTGTAGACTTAGTGAATGCACAGGCTTCACAAAAATCTGTGAACTCAAGGGGCATACAGACTTAGGAAAGCCAGTGAAACCAAGATCAGATCTCAGAGAACTCAGCAGTGAGGTGGCACACTGAGCGGCGGCTTGGAAAGAAACTCTGCAAACAGAGCGGGGGCTCAACAGACAGAAAATTGAGCAGGGGCTCAACAAACGGCGGGTTGAGCAGGGACTCAGTTGACTCAGCTGGCTGAGCCGAGACCTTAGAATGGACTCACCAGGCTGCGCAGAAGCGGACTAAGTAGGGACACAGCAGACTCAGTGGAGAGTCAGCGGACTCGACGAAGAGTCAGTGGCAGTTCTTATTAATTTGGATCACAAGTCCGTCCCGAGGACCCGAGACGACACTTGTCGGTTGGATAAGGAGAAGGGTCAGCGGTTAAACAGTGACGATTGTGAGCTCTTAAGTTTTTCCTTTAATTAACACGGATTTATTTGCTAAACATTGAGCTTTTATATTTTCTTTCTCATAGTTACGTTTCCGTCTTTTGGCACTTGAAGCAAGAAAAAGGAAAACTGAAGAGGTGTTGTGTTTGGGCTCCTCCAGCGGGTGACAGACGCTGGGTGGAACAGGAGCTTAAGCACGAGGGTTGGCAAACCACTTCACCCAGTCGACAACGTGACCACTTGCCCGGCCGGGCCAAAAAATAATTAAAAAAATATACATATATTTTTTAATTTTAGTTTTTATTTTATATTTGGTAAAGAATGTCGATGTGACCCTGAGGCAAAAGTTGTTCAGTTTATTTGTCTGCATAACATTTCTTTTTCGTTTTTTTTTTTTTTTTTTTTTTTCTGCTGGGACCTTCTGTGGTCCTTGTACGGGGTTGGGCCGCCCGGGAAAATAGTGTGACCTGGGTGGCCCGGCTGGTAGCCTAGGTATGTGCCCTAATTTTTTACGTGCCCTAAAATTGACCTAAATTGCCAGTGCGGCTGACCCTAAATTGCACTGTTTTTTTTTTTTTTATGTGCCCACATGAATCGAACCGGTGTCCCCCGGGCTGCTGCATTGAAAGCGTGGCGTCCTTGTGTACCACCAGAAGTTTCGGAGGAGGGGGCTCATACTGGTGGTTTAAACCGCAAGTACCCGGCCCCTAGCCTTGCAGAAAATTGCGAGTTGGCGACTCCGAACTTTCCGGGGCGCAGGGCTACCGGACAACAATGGCTGGCAGCGCCAGCCCAAAAAGAAAGAAAAGTGCACTGCTGACTGTTCGGAAAAGCTTGGTGTGCAGTGCAGGACCTCTGGGCCCAGGTGTACTTATGTTTTAAGGTTTGATTCTGGCAGCAGTTGTGCAATATATTAGACAGATAAACAGCGAAGACACTGAGAAGATCCAGAATATTGATGAGGTAGATAATGTAAGATTGACAACATAAGATTGATAAGAACCATAAGATAGACTATATAATATATATCGTCAAACAGAACTGCCCAGTAAACTGTAGGCAAAGAGAGAGAAGAGGACAACAAACGAGGGCCTGTGCCAGACTGTTTCAACTGTTTCGTCGGAGTTCCACTGACTCATCAGGAGGCTGAACTCTCGACAGCATGCAAAGTTTCCTAACTGATGATACTGAAAGTGATAATCCACCTTAATCCCGACTGTGGTTACGCATCGACTGCCCGACAACTGATACCTTGAGGTGGGTGCCAACCACTGTGCTCAAGGTAGCTGTGACGAAAATCAAGGCAGACTATCACTCACCCACAGTGGCGGAGGCGAGAGCGGGGGGGCCGAGGTTGTCGCTAAGTACTGGTCTGATAGCTATGATTCTTAGTGTGCAATCAGACTTGTCTTTCTCGACACTCAGCAGGCGTACAAACAGATGACGATCAAGCTGGCGACTTGCGTCCATACAAAGCTCAGAGATAATGAAGCCAACAACGCAGCTCAGATTCAAACTTGTCTTGGTCGGCTATGCCCGACCTCTGTACTCTCAGCAACTTGTTCGTACACACACCCTGGATCTCCCTGGATGTCCCACACACACACACACACACACATACACACACACACATACACACACACACATACACACACACACATACACACACACACATACACACACACACACATNCACAAGTGAGGCTGATCAGCTTCCGATTCCCACATCTGATCCACCCAGTTCTCACCCACCTGACCCGCCCCTCTCTCATCCACCTAGCCCCACTCCTGTCTCTTATACACATCTAGATGTGTATAAGAGACAGCACATACACACACACACATACACACACACACATACACACACACACATACACACACACACACACACACACACACACACACACACACATACACACACACATACACACACATACACACACACATACACACACACATACACACACACATACACATGGGTAAAAAATCCTGGTTCGGCCTGATGGCTCACTTCGCATTCGCGTATTTGATAAGGCCGAGACCTGGGCGTTCCCTGTCATACATTATCCCAGTGCTTCCTCCAACGCTCCGGCTCATCAGCCTGTAGGTGTGCTCACAGGACAACTAACGAGATTCGGATATATATGTAACAATACCACCGACTTCAAAGCGACAGTGACTTCCCTGACACGACATATGCTTGTCAGGGGCCATCCGCCCAGTGTCCTGACCAGAGGCTGGACTGCATATGTGCGTGGCCGACAACGCCGGCTACCAACTCATCTCACACGACTTTCAAACTGGTTTCGCTGAATGGTTCGCTGGGCAATTGCTCACCCACTCCCGAAAGCTGATTCAGTGTGCAGGTCCTCCACCCAACCGCACACAAGCGACCACCAATCATTGCCTGACACCAATGTTGACCGCAGCCAGCATCAACCCTCTGCACAATCAAATGCAGACCGCGCCCCCCTCCCCCCCCTTGTTATCCGTGCTGAAATGGCAGATGCTAATATCGATACACCAACTCAGCCAGAGATCATGCCAGCTGCAGTAAACAATATGATTGTTTCGGAAATGGCAGTAAGGGATGAAGGCCAGCATCCTACCAAACAGCGACTGTTGTTGTTGCTGCTGCTGCCGAAGGTATACCTCCTCCTCTGCCGCCTGTCTCTTATACACATCTAGATGTGTATAAGAGACAGCTATTGCGCTGTAAGCAGAGCCAAGGACTTGCGGCA
>BFEA01000527.1:494464-506075 GCA_003427395.1 Chara braunii | reverse complement strand
ACGTCCTCTGTTGCAGCATCCTCTCAGTCATCTGCATCATCTTCTTCTTCCTCTTCCCCTACTTCCTCTACTTCCTCATCATCGATCTCATCAGCAACGCACTCATGGTCAGATCGGCCGTCACAACGTCCCTGTCGGCCAAGGTATCCGTTGTTAGATCGATCGTAATAGATGCCTCTTCGGCGGAGACGTTCCCCGTCTCCACAACAGCCTCCAAGACAGCGGCCTCGTTCGTCGTTGAAAGGCATGATCACCGCGCCCCCTGCAGGGGTTAGAGATCTGCTCTGACGACATGCTCGCAACCGTTAATGACATCGTCGCTTTCAGTATACACTAGCGAGGAATAGTGCACATCGAGTCCGATGCCCGCAATGTGGTGATGATTTCTTCAGTGCTGCAGGCTTACAAGTGCACCAGACACGTGGTGCAGCTACTTGTGCAGCATTTGCACGACTAGCAGCCTCGCTGAGCACAAGTGAGGCTGATCAGCTTCCGATTCCCACATCTGATCCACCCAGTTCTCACCCACCTGACCCGCCCCTCTCTCATCCACCTAGCCCCACTCGCTCCTCTGCCCCAAATGACAATGACCCGTCTCCTGATTACCTGATGGAGCCCCCGGTTGAAGATCATCTCTCTCCGGAGCACATACCGGAGCCAATTGGTCAAGACCACAACGAGGCCCTGTGCAACCTGCAGAATCGAACGAGGATCCCCCTGCTGTAAACGGATCCCCCACACAACCCGCGGAATCAGACAATGTCATAGTGCTACAGCGAGGGCGCTGTGCGTACTATGCCATTAATGTATGTCTCCTTGCTTACAATTGTAATCCTTATACTGTTGCTGATTTCGCAGACGTTGTTCGCTGGATAGAAGAAGAGCAGCGTGTCGTCTGCCCAGAGGACGACAGCGCTGCGCCTGGGGTGAACATAGAAGTCCTGGCTATGGCATTTATGGGTAGGCGACTGCAATTCCAGCCTGCTCCGCAAAACCACGAGCCAGGCACGGATCCAAATATTCGGGCATATACCTCATATCATCCAGGTCACTTCAGCGCTCTTACCTTTGCAGATAATTCATGGACCCTATGGGACAATGGCGGTAGGGTGCACACAGTGGGAAATATTAACTCTTTCTATCACCAAATGCTGGATGGTCACTGTTGCATACTAGTGAATACTTCAACAAGCATGGGCAGAACCAAAGATCAACCAATGTAGGATGAGCATGTATGCAGCGGAAGTCTGAGAAATGGACTGACTCATATAGACTGAACTCATCCAGATATCACTCAACACAAGCAATCATGAGATGGTGGGGTCTGAAGCCAATCATAGATGATGCTCAGGCCCCGTACAACCATACACAGATGAAAGGTGGGAGGAGAGACGATGGAGGTGGGAGGTATAGGCAGCGCCAGATGTCACCGAGATAGAATCCAGTAGGTCACCGATATGGTAGTCCAAAATGTCACGGAACAAAGATCAGAATGTTGTGGACAATAAGTCACCAATGTCGGGGTACAGATTCCTAATGTAACCGGTGTCCAAGTCCGTGATGCCACCGAGTATCAATCCCACACATCTCCAAGGTCTCGAATCCAGTCAGTATCACAGCCTCCTACCACCGAAGTCCAAACACTGATCTCTGTCCAACGCGTGTCTGAGTCTCAACTCTGAAGAAGAAGAAGAAGAAGAGGTCTGAAGACGAAGAGGAAGAAACAGAGGAAGGAGAAGAGAAAGAAGAAGAAGACTGAGATGGAGAGGAGAGGTAAAGATGGGGGGAGCTGGTGAGGGGCCTCAGGCCGAACCTGCAGATGACAAGCTGGCGTCTTGGCGGCGGCGGGAGTCCTACTGCAGGTTGCTGGAGCTATGGCGCTCCACTGTCTCAGGTGAGTCCTCCTCGCTCCTCCTCGCTCCTCCTGGACTGCAGTGCGCTAAAACTAGCGCCGCAGTTCCTAGCGCTGTGCTGAACCGAAATAGCGCAGCGCTCCTCTGGCTGCTCCCCGTTCCAACCTTCCGAGAATGGCTGCTGGACCGCCCTAAGTACCGTCCGGTGGCCGGTTGGCCTCGATGCTGGCCTCCTGCGCCGTGGGCTGAACCGTCGAAATGACCGTTCAGCACAGACCGGCGGGCGGCAGCCACAAGAGCGCCGCCAGGCCCAAACGGTCATGTCGTTTGGGCCAACCCTGGTCTGCTAGGTGCTGAGGCCCCAACCGGTGGCCTAACAGGGCCTACCGGGAGAAAAAGGCCTGGCCTTGGCGAGGCCGGCCTGGGTACCCCCTGAACCGGTATGTCGGGCCTGTGAAGGCCCGTGTGGAATCGCAGAATGTAACAGTCACTCAGTCTTGCTTGTCCATCAGGAACAGTATGTCGATGAGCATTTGCAAGCACTGCACCTCCCGGAGAGCAATCCGGCTGATTCTACCACAAACAGTGAAAGGACCTCTCCACAGGATGATGGCTGTGCCCTCCCATTGTGTCGTCGCACAGGTGCAGTTCGGTTGGCATGTACACGGCATAGCCTCTGCTCCGAACACTATGAAGGGATGGTCGCTGCTAGCCTCTCACACGAAAATTGTGATCCCATGTCCTGTGCTCAACCCCCCCACCCCCTGATTACTTGCCCAGCATGCCGTTGTGGCCTTGATCTGCCATGCTTAAATAACTGTGCACCTCAGCCTTCCATACTGATGACATGTCCGCAACATGCCATGTGTTGTCAATGATTCCAGGAAGCTGTCATAGAAAGTATGTGTCTTTACTGCGTGGGCTATTACCGGTGCCATCGTCCTCCGCATCCTCTCCTAGCATGTCCCACATGCGGTATTGGTCATACACCTACGGCAACTGCTGACGGATCTCCCTCTAACTTGCCAGACGAATGACGAACACAGCAGTCCGAGGAGGAAAATAGACTTCTATATGAACCACTGGCAGAGCCATGTGCTCATAGTTTATCACCACCAGGGCGAGCTGTTGCAGATCATATCCTGCAGCAGCTGAACGCCCTTGCGTTGGACCGATCCTCCCTGTCATCGTCTGCCCATAGAGAAGGAAAATACTTACTGAGGAAGCCCAAGAAAGATGCTCTATGCCGTTCTGTGATGAACCGCCGGAGATTCAACTAGCATGTGGTTCACATGCCTTGTGCCGTGAGGATTATGAAGGTATAGTCCATGCGAGTTTTTGCTTCCATATGTACGATGACAGTCAGTACTGTACTTATGTACGGCACCCCGACATGTCATGTCCAATTTGTAGACGGGCTGGAACAGCAATGCCTCTATAAATGCGGTCGACGTGCCTCTGTGTTCCTAGCATGTACGAGCCACGTAGCCTGTGACATCTGTCTGCGCCGTGCCATTCGATGCAGCAACTGTGACTGCGAAGATTGGATGCGGTGCTTCCATAGCGCACACCCGAACCGGTCCTGTCCAGCCTGTAGGGGTTGCCACTCGCCATAGTGTGTGTGTGTTTTTTTGTTTGTGTTTTTTGTGCTAGAGCAGTCTGTTTCAGCGGTGAATATTTAGAAATCTGTGAAACCCGTCATACACCTCTCCCCTGCTCTTTGCATGTCATACTCTATCCTGCCCTCCACATATTTCTTTCCTTCCCGTTGCCCCTACCTCCCCTACCCTATACTCCTAGAGAACTCCACCTTCTATCCCTTACCCTCCACCCTCCCCTCCACTCCCTTTGTACTACTAACAAATACATACGAATGAGCATCATTAACATAATAGACGATATGAAGATCAGAAATGAAATGAACGGAAGTATGAAGATGAAGGACGGACACAAAGACTGTATAAGCTGAAGATCTGAAGTGAAATGAACAGATGGAAGTATGAAGATGAAGGACGGACACAAAGACTGTATAAGCTGAAGATCTGAAGTGAAATGAACAGGAGTATGAAGCTCTGAAGAGATGCACAGGAGCATACCTTCCCTTTTACTCTGCCTCCTGAAATAACGTGCAAGTGGTCCGTGAAGGCGCACAGGGATGTGGGTAGCTGCCGCTCAACCACACAATCAACGTGGGAAGCCTTGTGCGTAAGAGGCACAGTAAAAGGGGAGCTGCAAGAACAATGAAAGGGGTACCCCAAGAACAACCGAAAAAATTGTCTAATTATAAAATTGCTTTAATATGTTGGACATCTCAAATGCTCTCGTTGTCTGCAATAGGACAAAGAYTGCTTTGATTCTGAATCTATTCACCTGGGTGGAATTGGGGCTGTTGTGCGGAAAATCTAAAACACACACACCTACTAACACTCTAATCTTGCTGACATGGCGGCTATGGCCACCGTCTCTCTCCTCTACTGACTAACTATCGGCTATGGCCGATCGTCCTCCTCTTAGCCCTCTTCGTGAACGGGCCACTGCAGACCTCTGCACTCAAGACACTTCGACAGCGCTTCCGCACGGCTCACAGGCAGAATGAATCCATGGCTTGACGCTGCATCTGTATTTATACATTGGATCGTCAAAGGTCTGCCCTTGGACCTGGGCCTGGGGTGTACATAGTCCCACATGGTACTTGCTGATTTGACAAAGTGCAACCAGGACTGGGTACCGCTGACTAAGCAAGGTAAGACTGCCCACTTGACCACTTGCCTACGGACTGACTACTATGACTCACGAAGGGCCAGTTCCGGATCTTCCGGAAGACTGTGGACTTTACCCTTCGGTACTGTAGCAGCTACAACTCGACCTTTCAACACTGTAGCAGCTACGACTCCTACCTCTGCTAAGACCTCTAATCTATAGACCTAGGGTTCAAGACCCGATGACTACACTACCTACAGCAAACAAACAGGCGGCTTCCAAAACACAGGTTGTGGGTTTGAGGACACACGGGTCATCGATACTGTACACGGGTAAGGGCGAGGTCTGGGGATCAAGCTCTGGGATCTGCAACTGCTATCTCAAAGGTGAAAACCGTTTCAAGTGACTGTTTTCTAGAATTTATTAGGTGTATGACACTCGTCCATCGCGCAGTAATCCCCTTCCCTCAGGTGCTAAACGGAAACAGATGCTCAAGTTCTTGCCTGCGGGACAGTCTGTACAGGAGGTAGTGTATTTTTTTTCTTTTCGTTTCGAGGGCTATAGGGTAACACTGTGACTATGGTCCTGGGTTCAACCCCAGGCTACCAGCTGGGCGACCTGAGTTCCCCTTGACCTGCTGGTACTCTTCTGGGTATGGTCAGCTGAGTGATCAAACCATGTGCCAGGCACTTTCAGCACAAGACTGAAAATAAAAGTGAGAAAATTATGAAATTAACTAGGTTACCCGGGCAACCCGAAAGTTTCCAGATTCTTTTTTTTTTTTTTTTTTTCAAATCAGCTAAACCTGGAGCACCTGCTGAGTACCTGCACAACCCCAAAATTTCCAGATTCTGTCATTTTTCTTTTTTTTCAACCCATCGGCATGGCTGTTTTGCCTGCCAGATCTGTACGAATCCTTCCTTTTTTTTCCGGTGATTCGGCATGAAGGTGTGTTGTGTTCGAGTACTTTCTCCTTTTGGTTAGTATCACAGAGTGTCATAGTGTATGGTGTATACTGTGTTCTTCAAACATCTGAGATTCCAGTAACAGGCCTACAGATGTGGTTTGAAATTTGCTAACCTTGTCTCAACGGCCCCAGCCAGTTCATGCCCTGCTGGGTCCGTCACTAGGTCTTGCTATGGAGCAAGAGACCTTTCTTCTCTAAATTCTCTTGGAGAAACAGTAGAAAAATGTGGCACTCAGTCAGAGAAGCGAAAGGCATGAATTTACGGCTGCAGACTCTCCTTGCCTACCTTGGGCTTGACACCCTTCCTGAGTCACTGGTTGCGAAGGACTATGCATATCCAGAAATGTGAGTGAGGGTGAGCTACCACTGGTGCGATATCTGTGCTAAGTTACCAGGTTCACTCTTCCTTATGACGAGGCTCATACTTGCTTAGCGCAAACCGGTGCACTTGGACCCTCGCTAAGCGAGACAAAAGTGTTTCAAGACGTAGATCCCATCGACAGGGTATACAGAACCATGGAGTGCCACGGGTGCCCATCTTCCTTGTGAGTGAACTTCAGAAAATCCTTGAGTCAGTCCATACGGAGCAACCTGCACGTTAATTGGAGTTGTAGTTGTTTGGCATGCCTGACTGCACATCTGCCTACTTGGACGACTCTCGTCATGATCCATTCTCTTGTTAGGACATCGTTTTGTGGCTTCTAATGCATTCGTGTCTCCATGGGGTACCAGGTCATTGAGAGACTGTTTCATTACCTGTAGAGTCTAACAATGACGTGAAGGGTTGGCCTTCCTATGAGTGTGTGTGCCGCTGTAGCTTGATGTGCTCAGTGCCGTGCATAGCAGAAGGCTTAGTAATGAATGAGACTGACGAAAAGAGAACTGACTGTGTTGTTCTCTTGTTTGCATGAACAGTATGGTCGGGCATTGTCCTCGAAGGCAATTATGCTTGCAAAGCTGGGGAAGTTGAAACAAGCGATGACAGCTGGCAAAGAATCACTGAAGGTGCTCCTAAGAACAGTTGGTGAGGAGGACCAGGATGCGCAAGAGATCAAGCGGTATATTGGTAACCACTTTGAGCCCTTCATTTCAGAGGCTAAGGAACGGGGCCGATCGGTGACAACAGGTTCTGTTGACAGCTCGCTGGATGGGAGCCCGGGGATCTTGACGAGTAGCGAAGATGGCGTGGGTGGAGGCATGGTCAAGTGTTCAAGGTCATCTTGCCAGGTAATGAAGGGAAAGAATGAGGTGAAGCTGTACTGCGGAAGCTGCCGAATGGCTATGTACTGTGGGAAAGAGTGTCAGAAATTGGACTGGAAGGAACATAAAGTTTATTGCCAGCGTGGCTCTGCGGAGGTTCATACGGTTGTGAATGATCGGCTGAGGGCCATGGTTGTTGCTTTTGTAAGCTGGCCAGATCATCGAGGCAAAGATCGGTGGCTTGAACAGGGAAGAGTTGTTATGTCAGAAGCAAGGGGGTTGATGATGGAAATGGGTGCACAAATGGGGGAAGTGAAGGAAGATTCTGGGTCTGGGGGATTGGAGAGTGTGGGTCGGCTCCATTGCTGTGAGGCCTCTGCCAGTGTTGGCAATGCTAGTAACGCGGGAAATTCAAAGCGAGGGGATCAACATCCGTCTGTGAGGATAACGGCCGAGATCGCTGGCTGGGCATTGGCGGTGGAGTTTGATTCGCGGGCGTTTGACTTGGGCACTGTGATGAATCGACTTGCCGCACGGTTAAAACAGCGCACAACTGGGAGGGCAGTGATGGCATCCCTGCAGCATGGATGCGTGAGGAGATTGTTCGAAAACCGGGGATTGGAGATGGAAGTGAAGACTGGGTACTTAACTCAGCCGTCAGGTGGAGCATTGGCTGCAGGCTTGCAAGCATCGCCCCTGGTATCCTATTCCTCCCAGCAGCTTTTTGACCTATTTGGCAATGCGGCAACACAGTTTGAGGTCTTCGAAAGGGCAGTGCCATCCGCAAAAGGCACAGCTGCAGCTAATTCGGGTGGCCGGAAGACGATTGCAAGGTGCGTGGTGAAATACTGGGTAAGGAAACACAGTGACTGCACAGCTGGACCGTCGATCTACTGGATCTGGGTGAGTCCAGACTTCCGGCAGAAGGGTATAGGGTCGTGGCTACACCGTGAGGTGGAGCGATGGGTGGTGGGAACGTGGAACCGGGAAGCAATGCTCCAGCTTAAGGTTTCAGGAGTGGTAGGCACCGAGGCGAGAGGCTTCTTTGAAAAGATTGGTTACGAGCTTTGCGGAGATGGGGACTCTAAAGAGGTGGGTATCAAGACCTTGTTTGGATGGGTGGTGTTGGGGTTAGAGAATGCTGGTGATGGGGTTGGCAAGGGTGGATTCGATGCTTTGCATCCAAATGCTGAGTGCGATGAGGACAGTCTACCTCAGGAGCTGGAGGAAAAGAAGATGCTGGCATTGGTACAATCATTTTGCATACAAAACTTACCTGTTGTATTCCCTTCAGGTTACCGGAAACTGCATTACGAGAGAGTGGCAGAGAAGGCGATGGAGGAGGGGCGGTGGTTGCTGGAAAAGGTGGACGGAGTTGAAAGCAGAGAGGGTGTGGGAAAAGCATGGCGGGAACGGCAAGCAATCCGTAAGCTGGTAGAGCTTCAACTGAGAGACATGACAAGACGTGATGCCGAAGTGGCTATGGATGTCCTTGAAGCTGCTATTAAAGAGGACATGGCACCTGTTAATCGGATGAACTTGCGATATCTGAGCAGCCTTGCAGGACTAGTGCGCTACGTGCTCCATCCAGAAGATGGCCGTGCACGGATTCGAGCTCGAGGTCGGTGGTAAGAGGGGCCGGGGTTGGGGGGGGGGGGAGGATTCTGAAGCATAGCAAATCAACCTGGTTGCTGACGTTGCCGTCGTGACAGCCGACATGCTGCATGACAAATAAACCCAGTTGCTGACATTGCTTTCATCGCTGCCAACATGCTTTTTCATGGCATGCTGTTATGTAGGAAGATGCCAGGACACATTTCTGGACACTGACAGTTGCCCTTGCAAATATAAGAATCCCGAACAGAAGGGTGATGTCATGTGTGGGGGTAGGCCGCTCAGTCACCCAGCCCCTCATGTAGCTGAACATGGGAACAGAACACAGAGGTGAGCTATTTACAATTTTTTTTCTGTCTTTCCTTTCGTTGCAAGTTTATGTCACATCCCTCCCTTCGGTGGGAGATATGGCCTCACGAAACACAAAATTCTTGCTTGGGCATTGTTTTGCCATGGGTGTTATACCTTTTCTTCCTGTACCATATGATCGATCGCACCGGGTTGCACAATCAACAGGACTTTGCTGTACCCTTTACATTGTGCTAGGGTTTGGATGTGTGCGGTGAGCCAGCCATTCAAGCTCCCAAGAAGAGTTCACATCTGGTGATCTCTTGAGCGGCTGCCAATCTGCATGTTGTTGCGGCTTTTGGTAGTTGATTTTCCTTGCAGACTGCATCGTCTGTCCAGTAGAGCACACACTGAGGAGAGTGGTATGTGAGCATAGTTGCCATTAGTTGGTCGATTCGGGTTAGCTAGCAGGTAAGAGCTGAGGCATGCCCTGGCATGGGCTTTAGGGGAACCTGGCTATCTTGGGGTTGGCCACTAGGATGCAGATGTCTTTGCATCTTCGCTTTGGTTTGTTTTTTTGGCTGATTCACATAGAGGATTGTCAGTAGATATCGTTTGTTTGCAGTTCTGTTGGCCGTTTATTCTCATATATATTTTACTGAGTCTTTTCGATGGTAAATATATATATTGTTTCGTATATATATATATATATATCGTCAGTCGGGTTTGAATGCCAGCCAGGTCAGGTTGCTGTTCACAGCTAAAGCTTGGTGTTGATCCTCATGTATGTACTCCTGCCGTTCCAGTCAGTGGCAGTTCCGTACCTTGTTGTCCGTGTTCTTGCCATACTTCCTAGTGGCTGATCATTGAAGCTACAGGCTGGCAAGAGATGCGTGGTTGATTGTAGATATTTGCATTCAGAAATGGCAGAGACTCTTCGGCATTCCGGGCAAAAGCAAAGAAACCGACTGGGGGGAAGGGAGGAGAAGGGGGGGAGTGAGATTGTGAGGACTGGTGGTAGCTCATCGTTCCTTTCATGTAAATACTGGTAATTGAGTTGAGCTTTCTGACTTTTGGGTTTGACCTTTAAGCTGTCAAGTTGGGACTTCAGAGCTTGTGCTTTTCAAATGTTCGATTTTTTTGCTAAGTTCATAGCCTGGGAATTCTACTTCTGGCCTCGTTGAAGCTTTTGGACTTTTTCTAGTCTGCACTTTTTGAGCTTTGAACCAGGCCTTGGAAATCTACCAAGCTACCAGACTAATGTTGGCTTTGTGGCAGAGCCTACCAGTGTGAACTCAAAAGGACGGGGCAAGTAGAGCTGATCACCGTCGTACGAGTATGCTGTGTCAGGACTGGGGATCGCTGTTTAAACGGTGGTATCCGGCGTGGTTTAGACATCATTCACGGGCGCCAGCAATTGTGGCATATGCAGGTATGGATACCGCACAGACAGATGTTCACTGCATCCTTTCTTTTTATCGTGTTCACCGGATCCTAAGCGGTCCATCCGTACAACTCTTTGGCCTGTGACAGTGTTCTCAGGTGTCCATGTGAATATCAGTCTGGGTTCGTTTCATCTTCAACTTTCAAAGTAAGATCTCATGCAGTGGAACAGATCAAATTGGTGGATTGACGAGGTGCCTGTTGGATGATATCAGCCTGTATGTTGTTAGGGGTGATGAAGACTACACACAGACAATATTTTTTGTTACTAGTGTGTTCAGTGTTTCGCACCTCAGCATTTTTATTTTCTCTCTGTTTTTTTTTTTTTTTTTTTCAACCCTGGATTTACTGCCATGGCACAAGCAAGAAAGATATGACAGGTGATTTACCTCTTGTTCTTGCAAGTTTGCTGTACATCAATATGCCTGAAGTGCACCTCATTAGCAAGACAGTTGGGGGGGTAATTTGTCATGTTGTTATGGTGAGAGGGGATTTGAGGGGTGGGGAGGGGCAATATTGCTTGCCATTTGCGATGCAGCATTCTTCTGCATTCTTATGCTTTGTTCAAACTTCAAAGCTATTCTTTCTCTGCCTATGTATCTGTCTTTCAAAACCGGTTGGTTACCCTGAACCATTCCCCAGTTGTCATTGTGGTCTATTCATTGCTGCCATGGATTACAACCGTCCAGGACTTCGTCCTGTACCTTCGCTTTTTTTTTTTTTTTTGCGAACTTGTTGCTGTACTGATTTGCCTGTGTTCGGTAGTTTTGGGGAGAATGGACTCACAACTCTGCCAAAGTAGGTTCTGTTTTGGTTGTTTTTTTTCAGCTTTGGAAAAAAGGGCCGAATGTCAACAGATGATGGCGAGAAGGCCACTCTACTGCTTACAACATCTCGTTCCCTGTCTAAGTCGCTTGCAAAGGACTTGATTCCCGGTGCGAAAGAAATTGCGACCGGTGCCTCGGGGATGCAGGACCCTGAGTTCAAAGGGGCTGCACCCTGGCGCAGCTCTCTGGTCCAGGCTGATACTCCCGGGTGTGTAGCAAGGTCTCTCTTCTCCCCCTTCCCTGAGATTCCTGGTCTTGAGTGATACCTGAGTGAGCAGGTGGGCTCGCTGTCCTGAAACGTGGGCTGAACCTGGCGTGTGAAACCCCCTGCCGGACTTCCTCCCTGGGTCATATCCCCGACACCCCGCATTGCCTTGACAATGGGATAGAGGCATGCCTTCTGAGTCTTTTCCGCTGGACTGCTGTTGTGCTTCACAAGGGCGCAAGCTCCCTTTTGTTTCCTTTGTTACTTTTCCCAATCCAACGTGTCTTTCTGGCCCCTCTCCTCTCCATAATTATCTTTCCTGTTTGTATTCAACTTTTGTTTTTCCTTTCATCAATTATCCTTCATATATTTGCTGGAGCAGGTCCCGTGAGAGCGCACATGTATCTCTGCACATGTGAAACGTGTCTTTCTGGCCCCTCTCCTCTCCATAATTATCTTTCCTGTTTGTATTCAACTTTTGTTTTTCCTTTCATCAATTATCCTTCATATATTT
>BFEA01000527.1:461046-490617 GCA_003427395.1 Chara braunii | reverse complement strand
CTAGCCTCTTAAATTGTTCCCCCTTGTACCCCTGTGGCTTCCGCCCTTGCCCCTTTCCTCCTGACTCTCTTACCCGTCTTCCTGTCTAGCTAAAGCCCTAAACTCCCTCTTGAATTGTACCCCCTTGTACCCCTTTACCCCCTTCTCCATTAGAATATTAATTGCTTCTCTGTATGGTTGCCACGGTTCCGTGCCCCAGAATGTGCTGTTTGAAGCGTTCCGTGATCTCTTCCTCCTGCTCCAGCTGCTGACGGATTTGGTTCCTCGCTGCCTTCCACTGCCCCCTCAGATCCGTTTCGAGCAATGTGAGGAATATCTCCTTTGACTCCTGCTTGTGCATCGACTGTCCTTCAATAGTAATTTGGCAACGACGCTTCCAAATGGTCCAGAGACAATATTGGCGTATCAATTGGAACATGTGCTTCTCGAAGGGCTGCCAATGCTTTGGGACTTGGAGACCCAGCAATAAGGAAATCTTGGAGTCTGGGAAAATGCCCCTTGACACCTGGCCCCAAATGCTCCTGGGTTTTCCCCAAATAGTGGTTGCCTCAACGCATTCCATTAGGCAATGCTGCATTGTCTATGGGATTCCCTCTTGACACACTCTACATACCGCGCTCTCCGAATCTCTCTGCCTCGGACTTCTTCGCTCATTTAACCAGACATTCACCGGAAGTGCCACATGAGCTATTAGCCACTGCATACTTCTGACTGAGCCCAGGCGTATCGCTGCGATGTTTGGCCCTGGGATTTTTGGACAATTGATGCCGGGGGACCCCTACCCTCCTCTCCCATTGCCTCAGCAAGTGCGGCGTAAGAGAGTGAGATCGCCTCCTCAATCTATACCCAATTCGAGTAGTGTAGTGCTGAATGTTGATTCTCTTGGCTGTTCATGTTTCTCCATTTCTGTTGTTCCATGCCCATTCTCCTGGGTCCACTTCCAATTCTTCAAGTGGTACAGATGGATTGAATATTGTGTATTCATCTGTCTCTACCACCCTTACCTTCCGCAAGTACTGTTTGAGAATGGCGGTCGGTGCTTTGGATGTCCTATCCAGTTGAGAAGTAGTGTTGGGAGGATGGAGTATGGCATACTTATCTGCATGCAGCCAATCTGGTTTAGAAACCTCTTGGCTCCAGACCCTGAAGACGTCTTTTGGTTCCTTGTCGTCTCACCATGTGGCCCAGTCTCCCTGGCCCCACTGTGTACCGTTCTGTAGAAGTTGCACCCATATTTGCGGTATGGCTCCCAATATTACCTCAAGGTTGTATGATAATCTGTGGCATCCCTTTAAGATTACCCTAAGTTCTCAGACTGTTTTCCACCTATTTTCCCTCTCTTCCCAGAGGTGCTTCACCTGCCAAACCCCATGCTCCAGCCACTTTCCCCACTTCGCATCCTTCACTGAGAGCGTCAGCGGCTTCCCCTGTACGTCCTTAATGCTTGAGTTGCAGAATAAAGGCTAAGTACTTCTTCTCTCGTGCAAGGTTCCTTGACCCTTGCACAGCGNTTGCACAGCGGCTTCCCCTGTACGTCCTTAATGCTTGAGTTGCAGAATAAAGGCTAAGTACTTCTTCTCTCGTGCAAGGTTCCTTGACCCTTGCAGGGAAGATATCTTTCCACAACTTCAGCAGTTGTCCCCAATATGATAGTTTTGTAGCTTCCTCCTCGTCCTCCGCATTACCCCCTTCTCTTCTGCCCATGTTAGCCCAATTGATACACATTATCGAAAACAGGCCCGACATATTCTGTGGCGTTTTATATTTAGCCACTTGTCTTATCCTGTGCAACACCAGAGAAGTCCATGATAACTTTGATGGGATATTAGCTTAATTACCCACTTGGTTTGTAGTGCCTTAAGCGGAATGTCCGGGTTTAGAATACCCAGACCACCCTGCTGCTTTGGTCTAGTGACATGTTTCCACGCCACTTTGGATATGAAGCGTGAGTTGGTAACTTTGGATGTCCAAAGATATGCCGCCGCTCTTCTTCTCAATAACGCCGCCGTAGTCCTTGGTGGAGTCCATATTGACCCCGCGTACCATCGCATAGAGAAGATGGACGCGTCGAGTATAAGGGTCCTCCCATAAATGGATGTATAGACTGCCGACCAGGCCCCCAGCTTAGCTAGAATTTTTGCCATTAGATCTGCCACCATCGACTGATGCGCCCCGCCTTCAGTAATCTTGATCCCTAAATATCTGATAGGAACTCGTGCTGTTCTCTGCTGCAAGCTGTTAACCGGAAGCATGTCTTCTTGCTCCTGGTCTACCAACCACCACCCCTCTGTTTTCTGCCAATTGATCTTCATTTCCGATGCAAGCTGGAAGTCTTCCATAGCCTTCGTTAGTGCCTGAAACGATGAATCCGACGCCCTTATAAGCACCGTCAGGTCGTCCGCAAAAAGGAGGGTTGTAGGGAGATGGATAGTGTGACCCTGCTGATCCGGTACCGCTACCAGCCTTTCGATTGATGGATCCTTGCGCAGGTAGGAAGCCACCGCTTCCATTATGAAAAGAAATATCGGAGCGGCTAGGGGGTCCCCCTGCCTGACCGATCTCGACATCTTGTACGTCGAAGATAAATGTCCATTAACCTGCACTTGCCCTTGTGCATCATTGTAGAGAACTCTTATCCATTTCCTGAAGTTCGGGCCTACTCCCATCTTTTCCATGCATTGTTGTAGGAATGGCCAGCTAACCTGATCATACGCCTTTTCAAAGTCGAAGAACAAGATGGCTGCATTAATTCTCTTGTCCCGGATGTAGCGTACCGTTTCCGTTAGTGTCATTGCATTATCTAATATGAACCTTCCCGGTATAAACCCTGTCTGACGCCCTCTGGTCTTAAAGCCATTCTAAAACCAGTGGTTACCTGAAGTTAATTACGAAGTCTTATCCCCAGCAGTATGTTCATCAATCCAGGTTAAACCCGTATCCTTTACTCTTTCTTTTCCTTTTTTTCCCCATTTTTGACTCCCCCTCCTCCATACTTTGCCCTCTACCAGCTAACTCCTACCCCCTTATCCTCCCATTCCCCCCTACTTCCTACCTACTTAAAGCCATTCTATTCTACTGACTGACCTGACTGACTGCTGCTTGTATCCTCTTTCTCTGGTCCAGGCACATAGTGTTGCAAGATTGGTCCGTACTGCAGCTGCCCTGTGCTAAGGTCCTGCGTCAGCATCTGCAGGAACAGGGCCCATCTCTGCCAAAAGCCTGCCTCCTTCGCTTCCCCTATGCGTCTACTTCGGTGCAGGTCCGCCAATATAGCAATGCGGATATTCTCCAATGCTCTCTCCTGATAGGCTCGCAGTCCTTGCCTACATCTTTCGTTTCGCAATGTCCATACGGCCCATAACACAGCTGCCCTTACAATCTCTTCCACCACCATCTCTGCCATAACCCTGCCTGTTTGCTTTGATCAGGGTACCTAGTAAGATCTCTGCATCGGTCGTTTCGTTGACCTGCAGCGGTGTCTTGTCTGCAATTTCCTGCGCCCACCATCCATTAATTTTCATACGCTGCATACCGAAAAAGTAACAGAGGACAAAATTAATGCACACAAAGTTGATGGTGTTTTCACTTCAGGGATCACACCCTAGTCATTGTCTGAAGAATACCAGGATCCAAGTTTCTGACTTGAGCCTTCCAGGTGTGAATGGACTAAATGGACTTCATTTGATGAGTTCAAAGCTCAAACCAATATTTCTGACGGTGTTCAACGAGGACTCCAGCCCTTCATTCATCAACCTCATTTGTCTGTTCAAGTGGGTCAGCTACTTGGCACCGAAGTCCAATCGAAGCTATCAATTTTGTCCCCCATTCCCTTTTCCCCTTCTCAGTCGACTTTCACTCCCTGGCCCTACCAACCGCCACGCCCTTAATCTCCCCACGTCTTCCCTCACCTGGACATATTGCCCACCTTTTCTCTAACTTTACCCTGGCCTTTGTGCCCATCCAAAAACACCAGCTTTCTCTCTCTCTCTCTCTCTCTCTCTCTCTCTCTCTCTCTCTCTCACTCTCTCTCTCTCTCTCTCTCTCTCTCTGGTATAGTTTTCCCCACAACAGCCCCAATTCCACCCAGATGGATAGATTCAGAATCAAAGCAATCTTTGTCTTATTGCAGACAACGAGAGCATTTGAGATGAGACAGTCCAACATATTAAAGCAATTTTATAATTAGACAGTTTATTGGTTGTCCTTGGGGTACCCCTTCCATTTGTTCTTGCAGCTCCCCTTTTACTGTGCCTCTTACGTACGAGGCTGCCCACGTTGATTGTGTGGTTGAGCGGCAGCTGCCCACATCCCCGTGTGCCTTCACGGCCCACTTCCATGTTATTTCAGGAGGCAGAGTAAAAGGGAAGGTATGCTCCTGTGCATCTCTCTTCAGGCCTTCATACACCTGTTCATTTCACTTCAGATCTTCAGCTTATACTTAATCTTTGTGTCCGTCCTTCATCTTCATACTTCCTTCCATTTCGTTGATCTTCATGTCGTGTGTTCTCTTAACGATGCTCATTCGTATGTATTTGTTAGAAGCAAAAAGGTAGTGGAGGGGAACATGTTGGGTTGAGGAGCAGTTAATGCCCATGGGAAGCGGCCAACCCTACAGACCGGACAGGGCCATTTCGGGTGTGGGCTATGGAAGCACCGCATCCAAGTCTGGCAGTCGTCATCTTCATACTTCCGTCCATTTCATTTCTGATCTCCGTATCTTCTGTTCTCTTAACGATGCTCATTCATATGTATTTGTTAGAAGCAAAACGGGAGTGGAGGGGAACATGTTGGGTTGAGGAGCAGTTAATGCCTATGGCAAGCGGCCACCCCTACAGACTGCACAGGGCCGGTTCGGGTGTGGACTATGGAAGCACTGCATCCAAGTCTCGCAGTCACAGTTGCTGCATCGAATGGCGTGGCGCAGACAGATGTCACAGGCTACACATGCTAGGAACACAGAGGCACGTCAACCGCAATTGTAGAGGCATTGCCGTTCCAGCCTCTGTCTACAAATTGGACATGACATGCCAGGGTGCCATACATAAGTACAGTACTGACTGTTGTCGTACGTATGGAAGCAAAAACTCGCATGGACTATCCCTTCATAATCCTCACGGCACAAGGCATGCGCACCACATGCTAGTTGAACCTCCAGCGGGTCATCACAAAGCGGCATGGAGCATCTTTCTTGGGCTTCCTCAGTATTTATTCCTTCTCTATGGGCATACGACGACAGGGAGGATTGGTCCAAAGCAAGGGCGTTCAGCCGCTGCAGGATCTCGTCCGCAACAACTTGCCTTGGTGGTGATAAACTATGATCACATCGCTCTGCCGATGGTTCATATACAAGTCTATTTTCCTCCTCGGACTGCTGTGTCTATTGCTCGTCTGGCAAGAAAAAGGGAGATCCGTCAGCGGTTGTCATAGGTGTATGACCAACACCGCATGTGGGACATGCTAGGAGAGGATGTGGAGGGTGATGGCACAGGGGATAGTCCACACAGTAAAAGATACATACTTTCTATGACAGTCCACACAGTAAAAGATACATACTTTCTATGACAGCTTCCTGGAAGCATTGATGACACATGGCATGTTGCTGACATGTCATTAGCATGGAAGGCTGACTTGCACAGTTATTTAAGCATGACAGATCAAGGCCACAACGGCATGCTGGGCAAATAATCAAAACGGGTGAGGGGGATGAACACAGGACAGGGGATCAAATTTTTCGTAGCAGCGACCATCCCTTCATAGTGTTCGAAGTAGAGGCTACATCGTGTACATGCCAACCGAACTGCACCTGTGCGACGACACAACGGGAGGGCACAACCACCATCCTTTGGAGAGGTCCTTTCACTGTTTGTGGTAGAATCAGCCGGATTGCTCTCTGGGGGGTGCAGTGCTTGCAAGTGCTCCTCGACATAGTGTTCGTGATGGACGAGCCAGACTGAATGATCCTCCAGCATTTGGTGATAGAAAGAGTTGATATTTCCCACTGCGTGCACCACACCGCCATTGTCCCATAGGGTCCATGATTTATCTGCAACGGTAAGAGCACTGAAATGACCTGGTCGATATAAGATATATGACCAAATATTTGGATCCGTTTCTGGCACGTGGTTTTGTGGAGCAGTCTGGAATTGCAGTCGCCTACCCATAAATGCCATAGCCAGGGCTTTTATGTTCACACCATGTGCAGTGTTGTCGTCCTCTGGGCAGACGGCATGTTGCTCTTCTTCTATCCAGCGAATAACGTCTGCGAAATCAGAAACAGTAGGATTACAATTGTAGGCAAGGAGACATATACATTAATGGCATAGTACGCACAGCGCCCTCGCTGTTGCGCTATGACATTGTCTTTTTCCTCAGGTTGCGTGTGGGATACACTCACATTCTGCAGGTTGCACTGGTGGCGGAGACTTGTTGTGGTCTTTGACTAATTGGTTTCGGGATGTGCTCTGGAGAGAGATGATCTTCATTCGGGGGCTCCATCAGGTAATCAGGAGACAGGTCATTGTCATTTGGGGCAGGGGAGCAAGCAGGGCTCCTTGGATGAGAGAGGGGCAGGTCAGGTGGGTGAGAACTGGGTGGACCAGATGTGGGAATCGGAAGCTGATCAGCTGCACTTGCGCTCAGCGCAGCTGCTAGGCATGCAAACGCTGCACAAGTAGTTGCCCTTGTGTCTTGTGCACTCGCAGGCCTGCAGCACTGGAGAAATAATCGCCACATTGCGGGCATCGGACTTGATGTGCACTATTCCTCGCTAGTGTATATTGAAAGCAACGACGTTGTTCTGTACGATTGCGAGCATGTTGTTGGAGCAGATCTCAAACCCGTGCAGGGGTTGCGGTGATCATGCCATTCAATGACAAACGAGGCCGCTGTCTTGGAGGCTCCGGTGGAGACGGGGAATGTCTCCGCCGAAGAGGCAACTGTAATGATCGATCTGACAACGGATGCCTTGGCCACCAGGGCCTTTGTGATGGCCGAGCTGACCATGAATGTGTTGATGAGAGGTCGATGATGAGGAAGTATTAGGAGGAGGGGGAGGTAGAGGGAGGAGGGGGAGGTAGAGGGAGAAGCGGAAGAATAAGTAAGGGGAGAGGAAGAAGAAAAAGAGGCAGATGACTGAGAGGATGCTGAGGACGTAGGTGGGGGTGGCGGTGACGACGGTGGTGGTGGTGCTGATGATGATGGCAGCACTGGCGGTGGTGGCGGTGTGGTGACGGTGGTGGTTTGGTGGTGGTAGGGGTGGTGGTGGAGGCGATGGTGGCAGCAGTGGAGGTTTCAGCAGCAGCAGCAACAGTCGCCGTAGTGGTAGGATGCTGACCTTCATCCCTTAGAACCACTTCCGTAATGTTTACATTGTTTATTGCAGCTGGCATGATCTCTGGCTGGGTTGGCGTATCCACAGGGGAGGGGGGCCCGGCTGCATTTGATTGTGCGGAGGCCTGATGCTGGTTGCGGTCAACATTGGTGTCAGGCGGTGGTCTCTTGTGTGCGGTGGGGTAGGGGACCTGTGCACAGAATCAGCTTTCGGGAGTGGGTGAGCAATTGCCCAACGAACCATGCGGCGAACCAGTTGGAAAGTTGTGTGACATAAGTCAGTAGCCGGAGCTGCCGGCCACGCACATATGCAGTTCAGCCTGTAGCTAGGACACGGGAGGATGACCCCGAACAAGCATATGTTGTGTCAGGGAAGTCATGCCGCGTTCAAGTCGGTGGTATTGTTACATGTATGTTCGAATCTCGTTAGTTGTGCCATGAGCACACGTGCAGGCTGATGAGCTGGGGCATTGGAGGAAGCATTGGGATAACGTATGACACAGGACGTCCAGACCTCGGCCTTATCAAATACGCCAATGTGAAGTGATCCATCGGGCCGAACCAGGATTCTTGCCCCAAGGTAAAGACATGACCGATCTTGCTCAGTAGTGTCTTTCCACTCAAGGCCATGTACTATAGAATGTCATCAATGAATCGGTATGTGAATGCATATCCTTGCGCAGCACGCAGATCTCGCGGATGAAGATCATCGGTGAACTTTGCTTCGTCCCAATAAAGCGTGAGGTTGGCAATTTCTGGTGCGGTGTTAGTGCCCATAGGGATACCGACCACTTGATGGTGCAGAGTGCCATCCCTCGTATAAAGATAAGTATTAGAGACCACGAACCGCAGATGTTGCTCTATTTTCGACACCTAGAGGGTGTCTGACCCATGTGAAGTAACCCACTCCCCATGATGAGGACCTCCCCCGGTCATGTGCATCTGTACTGTCCTTCTACCCTGCGAGATCCGCCCCAAAGCATAATCATGTGTTTCACAAACAACATTTAGAACATTGTTAAGAATCCTGTTGTGTGGCAGGTTCGTGTACATAGTTGTAAAGTCCGTTGTATGTGGTGTACAGCCTTGAAGGGATTGTGCATTTTGCTTGAGATCCAAAATGACTTTCTCAGCACTTTGCATGATCCAGCAACGCCGTACACCGCTTTCTTGATAAAGCTCATTATCCTTACTGCACAGGGACTTGATCACACCTTGCAGGGCGAAGCTAAGTGAGTGTGAGGCCATTGTTGTACTTGCAAGCGGCTTATGAGGGGGCCTGTTGTGCAGGTCCGTAACCGAATATCAGTGAGGTGCTGTGGAAGGTGCAGATCGAGAAAGTCTGTTTCCCTGTGTAACTCCAAGAATAGGACGAAGGGCAGGTGAATAATTGTGTGTTTTGAGTGCAAAGTAGAGATAGGGCAGGGTGTCAGTATGTCGATAGCCCTATCGTTGGTTGAAAAGTGCGTGGGTTCAAGGATGTGGGCCACAGTCTGCGATGCTTGATTGTAGGTGGAACTGTCAAGATGCTGTGACAACTTATGTGCGTACCAGTGCTTGCAGCAGATTGCGATGTTGTGTGATGTTTTATCGAAATGTACTATGGCGAATTGCTGCTGTAGCTGCTGAAGAGTATATATGTGTTGGCAGCACGCGAGGCAGTTTGAGTAAGTGCTTGGCACCGTGACGCATTAAAATTCCGTCGGCATCTTGAAAGAACTGCTGTGCGCCATCTGTGCAGCTGAGAGAGACTGTCAGCAATCAGAGACTCATTATTGCGTGCCGATCTCATGTTTGCCATAAATTTTGCAATATACTCGTCCAGACCAAGTTTCAATGCTTTCATCACATTTGTGGTGTCGGCATTGAGGCGGTACTTGGAGCCTTCAAAGAAGAGGGCCCACAAGTGTGTATCTTGTATAATGGTGTAGTCCACTGTGGCTACATGACCATCAACAGTGTCTGCACATTGTGGGAACACTTGTTGACAAGGACAATTGCCAGGGTCTGGAAGAGGTATATTGCTTGTTATGCCGAGTGCCACTTCTGTAAAATTACAGAACTGGACACGTGTGGGTGGCACCATCTTGTCACAGATACGTATCTCCTTGGCAAGGGCAGGCCGTTGCCTGATACGTCTCCGACGTCTGTTTCTAGTCAGGGTCTGAGTCTCAACCCGTCTGATGTGCTGCCCATTTGTGTGTTATCCCTTATCCTTTTCTGGATCTGAACCCAGAATGGTGATTGCTAAGAGCTTATTCGGTGTCTTGGCGTTGGAGTAAAGAGGCCAGTAGGAGCCATTGTCTTTGTCGTATTGTGGGACGATGAACCTGGTTGCCAGCAGCGGACACTCCCACCCATAGATTGAAGCCTCGGCAATTGGATGGGTTTTCCAAGATGGGAACGAACAAGATTTTTTTTTTCCCTTTTTCAGAGGGAGATGCTGTTGTCACTAGCGCTGGCAGACCTGTCCGGATTTTTTTTTTTTTTTTTTTTTTAACTTCAAAGGCTAGGCTGTTTTCCCGGGCGCCTGGGCACCCAACTTCTGCCCGGGTACACGCCCGGGTGCCTGGCCGGGCATGACCCCCGGGCAGGGTTCCGGGCAGCCCCAGCGCCAAAAAAAAAAAAAAAAATCTCAAAAAATTCCGGAAAAAAAAAATGTTGTGTAGGATTGAAATGCAAACCACTTTTGGCTGAGGGTTGCATTATGATTCCTCACAGAATCGGAGATAAAAAAGGAAATAACAGAATCACACAAAGGCACCCCCCTTTAGACCCCTTGAGCCCCTTTAAAACCAATTTATACCCTCCTCCCGCCCCCTTGACAGCCAACTCGCAAAAAACGAAATGAGCCCGGATTTGGAGTCCTCTGGNCCCCCCCCCTTGACAGCCAACTCGCAAAAAACGAAATGAGCCCGGATTTGGAGTCCTCTGGTAGAGCGCAGAAAACAAAAAAAACAAAAAAACAAAAGATCTTTTTTTCTTTTTATTTTGCACGCCCGGGTACCCCGGGCGTCATGCCCGGGTGACCGGCCGGGCGTGAGAATCTTCCTAGTTTAAAGGAGTTTTGGAGTTCAGCGAGTGTTTCAGTAGAAAAGGTCTGATGATGTAAGATACCTCTCAAACAACTAGTAACCATTGTCCTTTTAGCTAGCTTCGTAGGCTTCATGCCTGAGCTGCACCTCGTTGGTGCTGGGTTCTGGTCCTGTTACCGTCCTCTTCCAGTGGCCTGAGGAGGCTGGCCAGGGCCAGTCAACGCTTGTCGCTCACTGTGGTGAGTTTGTACTGCCGTGAGACCCGTGGTGATGCGGGAGCGTCAGGCCAGGTGGAAATGGCTGCCATATCCTCCTGTGGCCGGCCGGGACACACCAAACACAGAATTCTCAGGTTGAATTCTCAGTGAGAATTATCATAGCTGACACTCATGGCTTCATTATGATGCCTATCAGGGTTGAGACTCTTGAGACGTCGATTTCACGATATTTGAAGACTCTCAAAATACCTGTCATAACAGTAGCTTGATAACCAATAATCACGACATACAAATTACAATAACACTGAAGAACTTCCATGGTAATCTGGAATCACGTGGGGCCGGTCACCTGTGGATATGTCTCAAGACTGCTGCCCTTCGAAGGAAAAAAGGGAAAAAGAAAAAATTTAAAAAAGTGTTGGCCGCAAATTTTTCTCTGACTCAGCGGGTATGCAACCCACAGGTTTTGGGGCTCAGCCTATTGGACCAAAATGGCAGGCGGCAGCGGCCAAAAGAAATCCCACGCTAGTTGAGCCCAGCTATCGGCGGTGGGAAAACAAAGAGTAGAAATGTTTCTAGCCGTATGAATTTGGGCGCTCCTGTCGTAGCCCATACGTTTCCTAAAATCGTGGCGCGTTAACGGGGGCACGACTCGAGGAAGCACTGGTGGTTTAACATTTATGGGTGGATTTGTACGGTGGAGGGAGGGCGTGGTGCAAGGGTGATGGGTTAGGAGGGGATTCACTGCCCTTTTTTCCTAGTATGCGGTGGGGGGGGCGCATGATGCGAGGGTGAGGGGTTGAGTGAGGGGATTCACCGATTGCTTCCTCATCAAACACTGACTTCCACCTTCTTCCCCCCAATACAACGTACAGTCATTATACCTGTGTTTAGACTGAAGATACCCCAAATTCAGCTATAATGACGGTACGTTGGATGTGTGGGGAGACTGTAGGGTGCGTTGGAGGGTAACCTGTCGGGCTTCAAGGTGAAAGTGGGAGGGGTGGTGGATGGACAGGAACTGCCACCTGGCCACGAGGGAGATGATGGGGGGAGGGGGGTGGGAGCTACCCCTTGGGGATTGATTCCCGGTCATCATGTACATTTTCAAGAGAGGTTTTGTTGCATCGATTGAACTGAGAAACCCGACTAGAGGGGATTATTGGTCGAAGGGGAATCCTTCTCTGTCGGGGAAGAAACCCAATGCCTCCCACAGAGGTATTATAATGTAGATGCGAACAGGAAACCTGTCCCGGAAGAGAGGTGTGCCTATTTTTCACACAAACAACTACAATGTTCAAGGACGCTGGACCCTCTTTCCAGCAGGTGCTGCTCCCCACCAATAGATGGAGCGTCCCCGACAGTGCTAGTGGTGCCTGCTCGTACCAGCATCCCTAGCATCCGCTCGGGGTGTTTCAAACAAAAAAAAGAAAAAAAAAGAGTGGTGTGCCTAAATTATTGTCTGATGACGATCTAATCAGAGCCTTGGGCACCACCCTACGTAAACAACTAACAGCAAAGACAATGAAGACCAAGCCGGCGCAGTCAAGTTCAGTTTTTTGGATGTACAAGGGGATGCCCGCCGCATCTGCGGCGGGAAGCATGAGGGGGGCAGCGGACGCAGGGTCTCAGCAAAGAACCGCACAGCCAGCGAGAGAGAGAGAGAGAGAGAGAGAGAGAGAGAGAGAGAGAGAGAGGGAGAGAGGGAGAGAGAGAACAGGTAAGTCTCCAACCTCGCCACTGGCGTCACACTACTTCCATAATAGGATGAGCAAAATCGAACGAATTCTTCGTTAGAACATGGAAATATACACTCCCTGGTTGAATCTGCCCGACACCTACGGGACAACACTTTCTGCAATCGCTGGCGCGGCGCGAAACAAACTCGCCGTGCACCGAAAAAAAGATGTACCAACGCGCGGGCCCGCCCGCCCAAGAAAAAAAACCGTACGAAACGACTGTCCCATCCAGCCCAAAAAAATGAAAACGCGAAAAACAAAGTTCTGCTCCCTCGAACCCGCGCCCTGCAAAACGGGACGTGAGTGCACTAAACGACAAAAAAAAAGAAACGAAACGTCGTGAAGCGACGTGCCCTCCTCAGTCCCCTGCAGTACACCGCGCGGAACTCCCTGCCCGATTTTTGCTGGGCCCGTTGGGAGCGTCACGCGCGGACCGCTTTTCCCTTTAAGGTATAAAAGATAATGGGACACTGGACCCGTTTTCCAGCAGGTGCTGCTAGATCGGAGCAACCACGTGGCTCATAAAATAAAATAAAAAAAAGAAAAAAGAAAAAAAAAAGACCAGGCCTCGCTTTTCCTCTTCCCCCCCCTTCTCCCCCAGCTTTTCCTTTATAATACAAATAAAAGAAATATGATATGATAAGGGCACATGCACATTAGGACTTTTCTGCATATTCTGCAGTGGGGTGGTCCCTCTGATGTGAGAGGGTGTGGGCATGGGTCCTACAGAGCACCGTTAGAAGTACGGTTTCACGGCAATTGCGCCAGTTATGGGTGGTCCTTTTCCTTTGTGTCCTTGCTGGGCCGGCGGGGGGTCAAGGGGAGGTTTGGGGGTTATATATTATATCTGAATTTCAGCAGATCATGATGGCAAGATCCTGGATCTTAGCTATCCCAAAATCTTCTTTTTCACTACCTATCACTACTCCTAAGGCTATATAGAGGGGACCCCTGCAAGCATAGGGCCTCACAAACTTAAGAGGCCCTGTTAGAACTCAGATTCTGCCTGGATACGTCGGATGATTCTTTTTTTTTTTTTTTTTTTTTGGTCACCTGCTGGAAAATGGGTGTAGGTAAGGGTCCCAGTAATGTCTGGGCTGTTTCCAGGACGGATTCCTGGCCGCCGTTTTATTTCTCGCAAGCATAGTTCCCTCTTAAACCACCAGTACTTCCTAAAGTTGGGCCCGTAAACAAGGCATGATTTTAGAAAACGTACGGGCCACTACAGGCGCGTCCAAATTCATCCGACTAGAAAGGTTTATACTCTATTTTTGGTCTGTGGCCGATAGCTGGGCTAAGTATTGGTGGTGAAAAAAAGAAGAAAAAGAAGTCCAGGTCCTGTACATAAACTCAGTGGCACAACTAATGAGCAGGCTGGGCATCATGGACTGGCTGCGTGTTACAGGACGGCTTCCTGCCAGCTATCAAATATCGACTTATGCTGGGTAAATTGCTAGCCTATAGTTTTCCCACCTTCGACTGCAAAGCAGCAGTGCGTTTCCCCACCATTTTTCTCCCGATGAGCCTTGCATGCTGCTGCAGCTTTTGGGGTTGGCAGCTGCAGCGAAATGGCTGGCAGCGCTGACCTAAACGAGCCCCGTACCACCTCGTTTTGTTTGGCATGTAGGGCGTTTAGAGCCCTGGGCAAATGTGGCTCCGAAGTACTGGTGATTTAACCGTACTCCAGCGACAGCAAGCCTTACTCTTATACATCCCCAGCATCTCCGTAGCTGATGTGCCAAGTGATAGTAACGTCCATCCCTTTGACATCTTACGTCTGAGCGCAGTTTACTTAGGCTGTCACCAAGGCCACCACCCCTGAGATGACTATGCTGCCGAGTATCTAGTGTCCCTGCTTATAGCTGACTTCAACTTTACCCTATGAGTTTGGCAAGCTGTAAAAATGAAATAGTCTTCCTTCCTTTTGCAGGCTCAAAGGGTCGCCTCCAGGAATTATTGTGTAAAATCAAGCGGACGCCTGCAGCACCGCCAACACTCAGGCCAGCTGTCCAAAGCTTAAACCACCAGTACATCCGGGACTGGAGATGCATTATTGCGCGTGCGAGCCGTCAGTGGCGCACATGTTTTCTTTTTCGGCTGGCGCCGCCAGCCAATGTGGTCTGGTAGGCTGAGCCATTGCTTCAGTGCGGTGGCGACGAGTTGCTTTTTTTCCTGTAAGGCTGGGCTGTGTACTGGGCCTACTACTGGCGGTTTAATCCCTATCCTACTTGGGTGAAATCCCCTAGCCAATGGTTTCCAGACCAATGGCATCCGGTCAAAGAAGGTATTATGGAAAACCAACCAAGCATCATCAGGTTCATCAAACCCATGGCAGCACAGGTTAAACATATTTGGGAAGCAGAAACATGAAACCCTCACTTGGCTATGCGCCTATCGGTTAATGACAACCTGAAACCTTGCCCCTTGTTCAAAAAAATTCAAGGTGCGTGCTGAAAAAAACAAGAACTGCACATCTCCTGCCTCCTTTTCCCAACCAGTAAGCCTTCATCCCTGCTCCAAACTACCCTGAACAGGCTATTGATCCAATCCAGCCAGGGAATCGTTCGAGATATCGAACAAAGCTCATGAAGACCCCACCTGCGACAATATCCATCCTGTAGGCTTAGGCAGATTACAGACATGTGTGATGTGCGAGGAACTACCGTCTTCACCCGAGTAGACCGCCTGGTCATTATCGCTGCATCTGGACTGAAAGTGACCCCAATGGCTGTGCATTCTATTTGAGTGAAGACGACAATACCATGTACATGTGAACCTGGGTGAGCTATATGAGAATCTATAGAGTCTGTATGATCTCGGTGTGCGTAGTCTATAGCTTTTCAAGTAGGCTACAAAAACTTGTGATTGGTGGTGAACCCGTGATTGTGATCTATGATTCAGTAGCGCTAATGCTCTCCAGAGTAGGATGCACCGCTTGGACTCTTACCCTGCCAGCCAGTTACCGCTGTCACCCGCTAATGATAGGCCCATGTTCTCCCCCACTTGACACTACCCTGCCAGCCAGTTAGTTTTATCACCCCCCTAATGATAACCCCATGTTAGCGGAGGACAATCCCAGTCCGCTTGTGGCCCCCAGAGACCATCACCTCCCAAGCGTGACGATGCCCGAAGAGCAGAGCTCCCTCATCCCACCCTCTCCACTCACCCATAGGCTAGGATTGACTGCCCGAAATCCCCTTCTTGACAATAGGATACCTCTTGACGCTACCCTGGCCTTGCATCACCGGCTGAAATGACAACCGTTACGATTGAGTTAGATGAATCCATTAAATTAATCCGACAAGTGTTTTAGCTCAATGGGTTGTAGCTCTTGTGTTGCAACGGGAACTTGGGGAGGTTGTGGGATCAATTATATCGGTCCTCAACCTCCATTAGCGAGGTTCAGGCAGTGCTAGGTTGGCACCCCACATCCTTGTCCCCCAGCCTAGTACGTCAGATAGACGGATCAACAGATGTAGCAAATTAGTGGGTTGGCAGCTAGGGTGCTGCACAGTGGTGGGTTGGAGCTACGGTGTTGTACAGTGGGTTGGAGCTAGGGTGTTGCACAGTCGGCCAACCTATATTTCACTGCACATCGGGTAACAAAATTCCTGAATGATTAGGAAGTTTACGCATTGAGAGCAAAATTATCTGAGAGGGAAGCGATAATTGGATTCATTAATCACACGGATCTCAAACTAGACAAAGATGTGCGTGCTGCTATACCCGAGGATTGGAGATGGAAAACTTTTAGAGAGCGATTGTCTTGGGATTTTGCTTGCGATGATATCGTGTGCTCAGTTGAGGACTTAATGGAGATGAAGAAGGAGGAAGCAGAGACGTTAATGGCGTTCGCTAGATGTTTTGACAAGGCGTCTGATCCATTGATAGAAAATGGGTTTCTCGGTGAATTAGAACGATGTGCTATATTCGTAGGGAATATCTATCGAGAAAAGAGAGTTTGTTGTGAAAAACATGCCCACTACAAGACTGTCGTTCGCTCAGACAAAGGCATTGGCTTCATAGACTGAAGGACGAAATGTTAAATCTTACGTACCTGAGGTATTGGAGAAACTAGGGACAAAAGTACCTAGAAGATGTTTAGAAAAACAACTCAGTGGTGATGGAAGAGAGTTCAGATCGCCTAGGAAAAGTGAAGCAATGAAATATAGTGAAAAATGAAAAAGAAAAAATCACGCGATTGGAAGAAAAATGACGGTAAGAGAGAGAACTATTGAGATCGGAGCTGGAAATGTAAAGGAGAAGAGGAAGATCGAAGGAGGTTAAATGAGAAAGAATGAGAGGCGTTCGAGAAGTTTGAGGCCTTAAGGGCTGAACCAGAAAGAATGAAGAGAACGAAGATGTCCCACCTCGAAGAAGCGCAAAATCGTTGAAGGTTCCTTTACAGCAAGAGTTTCAAGGCAGAAGAGAGAGAAGTCCTGAAAAAACCGTCCAGCTCAATGAGAGAAGAAGGGCGGAATGAACAAATGATGAGAAAAATTTACTTTGTCGATCCTCGATAAAGATGATTATTAACAATAAAGTGGAGACAACACAAAAAGCAAAGCAGAGAGAAATTTGTGTGTCAAGTATCCAGTTTGAGGAGGATCTAGATGCGAATGATAGCCTGGAGATTGGGTTTTCAAGCATTCGGTTCGAGAGTAGTGAGAAAGATTTCTATATAACTTTAATGTGTGCTAAGGAAGCGGGTGGAGAATGAAGTGAAGATAGGACCGATGATACTAGCCTCGAGATTAATATCATGCCGAAGGACGAAGAACCGAGGGTTATTGAGGAGACATTGGCAGATCGAACCATGACAATGAAGGTGATAGCGAAAGATGAAGAATGCGAAGATTTGAGAGTCACTAAAGATACTCAAGACAAGTTGATAGAGGGTCAGGATGAGAAAGGTCTTCTCCGCTGTATTGTGAACACGAAAATTTCACAAATATTTGAAGTCGGATACGAGTTAAACGACGACTGTGAGCTTACTCAATTGTTCGAGATTGTGGAGCCGAACGTCAGCGATGAGCTTGCTCAACTGTTTGAGACTGTTGAGCTGGACGTCAGCTATGAGCTTCATCGACTGTTTGAGACCATCGAGCCAGACGTTAACTATGACCTTGCCCAACTGTTTGAGACCGTCGATATATCTGAAGACGGAGTTGAGGATTGTCTCGAGGTAATAGCAAGGCTAAATGTGGTAACTGCGGATAATATTGAGGACTTCAGTGAATCAATGCACATTGACAAGTAAAAGCAACGTGATGGGTGTCAAAGGAGGATTAATTGAAAGTCATGTGAAAGGTCAAGAAGGTGAGAATCGACTCCCATCTGACCTAGAGAATGATGAAAGGGCCGTAATGGAAGTGAAAGGTATCGAGGATGTTGAAAGTCCCAAAAACTCGGTCAGAACCGAAACTTGGGTCGCGAGATTACAACTTCTCATCGAGGCACGGGACGAAAGTATAAACTCATATCTCTCTTTTCTCTTGCTGCTCATCCCTGTATCCGCGTATGCTCGTACTTACCACTGTTGGTGCTACTGCTGCAGTTTTAGCCTTGAGCTGTTATTTTTCCTATTTAATTATCTCTTTACATTTGACCTCTGTCAGGTACGAGGACTGAACGATAGTTCTTAGTAGAGATAAGGATCCGTCTGAAGTGGTCGTGCGATGTTTTATATGCGAAACCTTTCCTTACCCCCTTCGTAGTCTCGCTGATTGGATGGAAGAAAAAGGAAGGAAGATAGGGACACTTGAGAATAGGAGAGGCGAACCTCTAAAGTTTAGAAGCTTGGTATTGAAAGAAGGAGGCACTTTAGCATTTATTAGAGCAATTGGACAGACTAAGCGTAAAAGCGAAAGTAGATCCTACTTCCACAAGTGGCGAGACAAACTCGAAGTCCACTGGGGTCTGACAAAATTAGAGTGGTCGAGAAAGCAAGTTAGGGACAAAAAGCGGAAAGTAAAAAGAAACGATGGTGGGAAGAGAGGAAGGAAAAAAAAATAGAAGAAAGAGAATTATAAGAGGAACCTGTTTTTTGGGTTGATTGGGTACGGATTAGGAATTGACCAATTTATTTTTCCTTTCTCTATGATTAGACGATCTCAAATTCGGTCCCTCGCCGGGGACGTCGAGAATGGGAGGGGGCTGTTGTCGGGCAACTCCAACCTTACGCCGCCCCTTACTTCCTTGATGATAACGCTTGAGGGAAACTGGATTCAGTCATTTTTTCTGGCGGGATCGGAAACAATATAAAAAAGATACGATATCAGATTCGCATGACGAGTGTTAAGGCCGAGGCGTCAGGAAGGAGCGGATCCATGAACTCTGAGTGAGTATCCCTTTACGCCCACTCTTGAGGCACATCATTGGCAAGACATAAAGGAGCGGCTACTGCAGAGGGAGTGCCAGAGGCTCTAGGTGAGGGACAAGAGCGAGAGGGTCGGATTGCAATGGGCCGAACAAGAGAGGGCGCCAGGCTCTTGAGACGAGCAATGGGCCGAACAAGAGAGGGCGCAAGGCTCTTGAGAACCGGGCAATGGGCCGAACAAGAGAGGGCGTCAGGCTCTTGAGACGAGCCTTCAGATAGACTAAGGGGCAGTAATACCGAAGTTTGTCGCAGGAACGAAATCGAGGGAAAAACGTTACGTGGGCACGCTCGAGGCCTTTGCGTTTGGGTCGTACATGAGACCTAAAAAGAGGTCTGTGGACCAAAGGATGGGAAAAGGGGGCCTCGGGCCAGAAAATTATTAATTTCGAGGTTCGGGCCCTGCGGATTTCTATGAGGCGGGTACCTCTCGTGTGGGGACCACGAGAGGGCAGGCCCGGACCTAGGTTCTGAAGGAGGCCTGGTACCAAGCGCTGCAAAAGGTCCGGTACCCGACAAAAAGGCTCCCTTCCCTGAAAACTTTTGGGGGGCCAAAATGGGCCCGGGCATAGGCTTGGGGGAGCCACGGTACCGGGGTGCTGCAACTTGTCGGCAGTGTCGTAGCATGCAAGGGTTGGGGCATACTTCGAAAAGGGACCAACAAAGTATAAAGGCCGAACCGGGCCCAGGATCGGCGGACTTCAGACTTGCGTACTTACAGGCGCACTACAGGGGCTCGGGACACTTTCCACTGGGCACGTACACGCGCGGGCGCACCAACGAAGGAGACGCACGAGCGGAGAAGGCGCACCAGTGGAGGAGACACACCAGCGGAGGAGCCGCACCAGGGGGAGAATAGCCAGGGAGAGGGACGGATTAAGGAGAAAGGAGGTAAGCCATAGTCGTGCAGACGGTCGGATCGGAGGACGCGCAACCGCGGGGGATGGGGAAAGGGCGTAGGGAGCGGCGGGCACTCGCGCACAGGGCGCGAGTGTCGGGATGGTGTGCGCGCAGCCGCGAGCACTTGTGCACAGTCGGGATTCGGGGGCGTGAAGCGGCGGGCACTCGCACACGGGGCGCACAGTTGGGATCGTACCCGCGAAGCTGCGCGCACTGTCGGGATTCGGGGGAGTGAAGCTGCGTGCACTCGTGCACGGGCGAGCGCAACCACGCACACACGCACAGATCGGGAAAACCTTTAGGGGGCGCAGGCGGGACGTCGAAGGGAGTCGGGCTTTCGGAGGCGAAAGGGACATCTGCTAGATTGGGACTTCAGCCGGACCCAAACAGCGGGCACCAATCTGCTCACTGGACACAAACTGGGGCCTTCGGGCGAGATTGGGACTTTAGGTTGGATTGAGACTTTGGACCAGATTGGGTCTCGCCACAGGACTGAGACTTTGGACGGGACCGGGACTTTGAACGAGATTGGGACTTTGACGGGATTGGGACTTTGGACGGTACCGGACCTTGACGAGACTGGGATTTGACGGGACAGGGATTTGTAGAGACCGGGACTTTGGTGGGACTGGACTCGGGCCTGACTGGAGTTTGATGGGACCGAAACTTTGACGTGACTAGGACCTTGGACGAGGCCGGATTTTGAGACAAGGCTGGCAAGTTATAGCGACAGAGAGAATTGAGTCTGAGACACGGACCGGGGGACTCAATTGGTCGGAAGTACAACCAGGTTGCAGGGGTTGCCTTTCCTAAGAAGATAAGGCCTACTCATGGTAACACTAGATCATGAAACAGTGGCCACGATGGGCCCTCAATTCTGCCTTAGACACTGAGAGTTCGAGCACTATCCCATGGGACTAGCGGGCCCGTTACCGGCGACATCCCATCGGGCGGAGGATTCGTCTTAGACCGTTAGTGAGGTCAATCGGAACTCAGACCGATTTTCATGACTTGGCTTCAGGACCTATCTCTGGGGTTGGGTGTAGCGCAGTGAACCCAATTTTTTTTTTTTTTTTTTTTGAAAAGGGACTCCATCTATTGGCGGGGAGCATCACCTGCTGGAAAACGGGCTCAGCTTCCTATATATGTGCAGAATTTAGAGAACATCCGAAAGGATCGTAGCAGATTCCCGCTAGCATTGATTGCCCTGGATTCCAGGGGATTGACTGAGCGGAACCTTGGAGAACAAGGGGGAAAGCCTCCCCTCCATGCACCGGATTCAGAACATCGCAGAACAAAAACAAAAACGGGAAAGTCCTGCCAGCGTTGATTGCCCTGGGGTCCAGGCGATTGACTGGGCAGGATGATGGGTTGGGGGGGGGCTCTTCACCCTCGAACAGGCGTCAGATACCTGCTACTACGCACTGGTCCCTCCCGCCCCTACATTTGCGAAAACCTATTGTTGGCCCGCTCACACCGCTCCGTACCATTGGATGTCCACCATGGTCAACTAATAGGGAGGGAAGGGATCGGGAAAGTTCGAGGGTGACCGCAACGGGATCCTTGGGTCCACCGTTGTCCAATCTTTGAAGCAAATATGATAGTCTCTCTTGATCGACTCGTGGTTGCCTCCCTCGATACCTTCGTTATCTTCCTGGCTGCCATCACCATCCCACTTAATGAAAGCAATCCAGCCCGCGTTGTTGCTGTCCAACTAGTCCCCTAAAAATTGTTGATTTTTTTGTTTTATATCTTTTTGTGTTTGAAGCATATCCAATTGGTTCTTAACTTTCTGCCATTGTGCCCTGAGATCTTGGTGTACATATTGTTTAACTATGTCTGTCATTTCCTCCCTGGCTATGCGGACCCTTTCCATAACATATATACAGCGTCTTCTCCAGATGACCCACATAAGGGTTCTCCTCCCTATCTTGAACATATTGCTTTCGAAGGTGCTATCCAAGGGGAAAGTTCATGTTTCGCATAGAATCGCCCGCCAATCCCACGGCCAGGTAGAGTTGGTGTCCAAACGGTTTCAAATTTTGTCCCACCATCGCCATGTGAAAACCGCCCCTGGACACTACACGAATATGTGTTCAATTGTTTCCGGAATTTGTCGGGAGGGCAACGTCGAGTAGCATGACTCGCATCACGGGAGCCAGGGCCGGCTCCTAAAGCAATAAACGTTTGTCTAGATGCTTCCTATAGAGAGAGAGAACATGTCCGCCGCAAAGAGACTTCAGTTGTTCTCATTTTTCCTAAGCTCAAGGTAACTTAGACGAAAAAAAGTTAGAGGATATGGGGAATGAAAACCATTTGGATAGGTATAGACATATAAGGTCATTCGCGATATAAATGGTTATCTCACGAAAAGGCTAAATTCATTTAACCTTATCTTCTTTGCTTACTAGTTTTTTTTTCGACACCTGTTGAATTTCCCCACTTCAAAACACATCCTTTTAACAGGCGGGCAGATGAAAGGTTGAACGAAAAACAATCATTTTCATCATTTCCAAACTATTTGACCATCTGAACGCGTTGAATGCGTGTTCACGTTCAAACACGCGTGTTCAAAGGGTGCGTGAGCGCGTTCAAACACGCCACGCGGCATTGGAGAGGAGAAAAATGAATGCGCACCCCCAGCTGGCATGAGAGGCGTGCGCAGTTTGGAAAAAAAAAAAAAAAAAAAAAATGTGTGTGTGTATATGTGTATGTGGTTGAGTGTTCGTGTGTGTGTGTGTGTGTGTGTGTGTGTGTGTGTGTGTGTGTGTGTGTGTGTGTGTGTATAGTGGGTGTGTAGAACTAGACCATGCATCTGTCCAATCGTAAAACGGCGACTAGTTAGCAGTAGGCTTAATACAAATTGGGTTAAGAGGGGAATTTTAACTTAGTGATCAACTCCATAACTGGAGGGATTTTTAAGGGTTGATTAGGGGGGAGCAGATTAGAGGTTAGGCTGATGTTAGAGATGGCTATTGAAGACAGCCATAGGGGGGGTGCACGCCATGAAGCGCGCTTTTCATTGCTTAGCACCCATAGCAGCTCATTAGAGGGGCAGCCTCTGACTCCCGTTAGGGGGTTATGTGTGTATGCTAGGGGTAGTGGGAGGAGAGAAGGATTTGAGAAGGGAAGGAAACGATAGGTCTTCCTGCGCTAAGGTGGTAAGAGTATGCAGATCCATACCTTAGTGCGAGACACTTGTGAGGAGGACGACATATCTTCGGCGGTTGTCATCGGGTCCTCCAAAAATCAGCTGCCAGGTGTTACAGTTCATAGCACAGAGTATGCGCCCTCAATTGCGAGGTCATGATCACAATGTTTAGTCAGGAATGTGTCTAGCCCAGCAGTCGGGCGAAATCACGCAGATGGGAGTGCGTTGCGTGCTTTGTAGCAGAGCAGCCGAGATTTGGTGGGAGCGTAAAATCCCAATACAGCCAGAAGCATGAGTATGCATAGCAGAAAGCACTGTGGAATGCAAGTGCAAGTAGGTATATATGGATCAATTCCAAGCGAAGATGATGTATAGAGAGGATGCCGGATAATTCAACAGAATTCATGCAGAAGGTTGATCTTGTATTTCGTAAAAGAGATGGGGGTTGTGATGAGTAGGATAGATATGGGGTGGGGGGGGATGCATTCATTATGATCATGGGTATGGTAGCGTATGTTTACTAGGCAGTGGCTCTGTATGTACCGCTGTTGAAATAGGAGGGGGGGGTATGTGAGTAATCTATCAAACTCATATGTTGTGGCCGTGTTTTTTTTCAACAAGTCGGCGGTGGTAGGAGAAGTCTTTTGTTGCCATGTCATTCTGGCTAGCTTGTCCTATGTTGCAGTGGTTTTCAGGCTATGGCGTGCATCAGATCGTAGGACAGGAACGTGTGTGACCACATGTTTTTGGCGATATTGATCATATTGTTCCAATTTGATGGTTGTCGTATTATATTGATCATATTGTTGCAATTTGATGGTTGTCGTATTGAAAAGATGTTAGCGATAACTTTTCTTGGATGCGTCGTTTCAGTTTGGTGGGCTAGGTGGGGGGAAGGGGACATAACATGCTCTCTATATGACGTATTGGTATATCATTACTGTTGTTTTGTTAATGTATTTAATTCAGTATCCCATAACTAGTTATACCTGGAGTTATGTTTTTCCATATATTATGTTTTGTTTTATTATGTAAATATACGACCTTTAGTATGGCGTTGAAAAAAAATTTGTCTAAACAGCTTGGTAGTATTTTCCTGGTAGGGATTAATTACCTATTTCTTGCAGTATTTGTTTAAATTTATTTTTATTTTAAAGTTTTAATTATTTACATTTATTTATATTTTATTTTTTAGTTATTTTATTTTAAATATTTTTTTGTTTATTATTATTATTTTAATTTTAATATTATATTATTATTATAGTTTTATTAATTTTAATTTTATATGTAATTTTAATTATTTTTTATTTTTTACTTTTATTTTTTATTATTTTTTTTATTTTTTATTAGTTATTTGTGATTTATGATTTATGATTTATGATAATTTTCTTATTTTGAATAATAATAATAATTATTATTATTTTGACAGTTATTATGTGTGTGTGTGTGCGTGCGTGTGTTGTGTGTGTGTGTGCGTGTATGTATTGTGTGTGTATGTGTTGTGTGTGTGTGTGGTGTGTGTGTGTTGTGTGTGTGTGTGTGTGTATGTACTGTGTGTGTGTGTGTTGTGTGTGTGTGTGGCATGTGTGTTGTGGGTGTGTGTGGTGTGGGTGTGTGTGGTGTGTGTGTTGTGTATGTGTGTGTGTGTGTGTGTGTGTGTGTGTGTGTGTGTGTGTGTGTGTGTGTGTTTGTGGTGGGTGTGTTTGTGGTGTTTGTGTGGTGTGTTTGTGGTGTGTGTGTGTTGTGTGTGTGTGTTGTGTGTGTGTGTGTGTGTTCTCCCATAATGTGGACTGTTTCTCAATTTTTCTTTTTGTCCCTCGATTTGTGAGTGTGTGTGTGTGTTTTCCCCTAACGTGGACCGTTTCTCAATTCATGTGTGTCTTTCCAGTTTTAACAGATACCCCGGAGCCATNGTGTGTGTGTTGTGTGTGTGTGTGTGTGTTTGTGGTGGGTGTGTGTGTGGTGTGTTTGTGGTGTGTTTGTGGTGTGTGTGTGCTGTGTGTGTGTGGTGTGTTTGTTGGGTTTGTGGTGTGTTTGTTGGGTGTGTGGTGTGATTGTGGTGTGATTGTGGTGTGTGGTGTGTGGTGTGTGTGTGTAGTGTGTGTGTGTGGTGTGTTTGTGTGGTGTGTGTGTGTGTGTGTGTGTATGTGTGTGTGTGTGTGTGCATGTTTGTATGTGTGTACATGTGTGTGTGTGTTTGTGTGTGTGTGTTGTCATATTCGCTATACACCTAGGCTACCAGAGTGGCCCGGGGTCACTTGCCCGGCCGGGCCAAAAAGATTTGAAAAATAAAAAAAAATAAAAAATATTTTAAAATTTTATTTTATATTTTAAATTTGGTAAGGAATTTCAATGTGACCCTGAGGCAAAAGTTGTTCAGTTTATTTTTCTGCAGAACATAGTTTTTTTTTCGTATTTTTTGGATTTTGTTTTTTTTTTTGCTAGGACCCTCCCTTGTAAGGGCACGGGCTGGCCACCCGGGACCCGGGCGGCCCGGCTGGTAGCCTAGCTATACACTCAAAAACAGCATGATTGTACCGGACTGTTTCGCTGGATTTTCACCGCCTCACCAGGAGGTTGAATGTGTATGTGTGTGTATGTGTAGTGTGTGTGTGTGTGTGTGTGTGTGTGTGTGTGTGTGTGTGTGTGTGTATGTTTGTGTAAGTGCAGATAAGCGCGAACGCTGCCCTTCAGTGTCGTAAGGCACTCCGAGTCGTGCACTCCCAAGGAGACGGATGTGATTTTTTTCCGAATCAAACAATCTAGTATGCAGGAACCAATTATCACTCATTTTTCCAATTATAGCGACCGGTAAACTGACAAAAAATTGTTTCAACCCAATTTAAAAACCAAAGCGCCATTCAGAGCAGATCCATTGGCAACAAAGCATGCAGATTAAACTAGACGTGGATCTGAATTCGTGCGTTCATATGACTGTACTACACTTTAGACGCCATATACTCCATTTAATCTACTACACTTCTGAAATGTCGAATACAATGATCCAAGTACTTACCATACACTCCTCTTACAACTGATTTTCCCAAGAATTTCCATATTACACTCCAGTTGTCAACCACCATAATCATCCATTCGCTATTCTGGGTATCCCACTCAGAATGTTCTCCAGAGACCACTTTCACCAACATCTTTACTCATTCAAATGAGACATGTTGTGATACAGTAATATCTAGACCAATACTTCCTTCCCTAGTATCTCCTACGTTGCTCCGAATTCAACTACCTTGTTCATATGTGTCCAAAATCCCATCTCCATCTTTGTTCAGACACATCCTCTTAACCCCAGACCATCAGCTACCTATCTCGACATCATAAGCTATCTGAGCAGCCATCCATCAGCGTGGACTTGATTCACTTGCGTCGCCTAAGCTCGAGTATCTTCAATACATGCTCCCTATGCATTTCAACGAAAAATTTCCTAGCACACCCGAGGACCAGCATTCAGCCACAAACAATGACAATAACAATTACGAGATAACAGTTACGGGGTTAATCGAAAACTTTGTGAAAAACAAGAACTAAATTAAGTTATATGTTCCAAACATGCATATATCCCATCATTTGACCTCAAGATTGGGTAGACAAGAATAAATTAAAGAAGTTTAGCTGGGGATCGTGGCAACTTCCCTAAAACGCGTTTTTCGTTAACCAGCCACGGGTTAACTCATCAGAGGGATAAAAGAAGCATAAACATCTTTTATTTCATGCAGAAACATAGTTTGTCAATCTCATATAGCTAGCTCAATACATACAATAGAACCGGGGTAACGAGTCTTTCACCTGTGCGGGTGCATTGCCTCCATCTCCCAGGACCATATCCTGAACAGACAACATCTCCTCCAGCGACATTGGTCCATCCATGTCGACAGGTGTAAAAGTAGCCAATTAGCGTAGAAGATCGACCGCCTCAATAACCGTTGTCGTTTTGGAAATTGAAAACCTACCTCCCGGCGAAAAAGCAGAGTCGCGCCAAGTCAGCGTCTCTCGTGCTTATCCTCCCGAGGGTAGAATAGAACTGAGAGGTTGGGTTATACTAACACCCACGTATATATTTCTATTATTAGTCTGTGGAAACGTCGATTCCAGTTCTCGCGGCCTCTTGGTTAGGCCCAGCACTCCTTCTAGATTGGCCTATTTTAATGGTCTATTCTAGCAAGGGGGGTCTGTCAGTTCGCATATTCTCAGATCCCCCGGTTGGGCTCCTTCTGTCGGGAAGGACAGACCTTCCAGACCCCATCCCAGTCCTAGTCCTCCTAGTGGGGTTCGGTACCCAAAGCCAAATTTCCTCCCCCCCTTTTTTTTCAAAAAAAACTTCTCTGATTGTATATGTGTGTGTGTGTATGTGTGTGTGTGTGTGTGTTGTCATATTGCTGTACACTAAAAAACAGCATGATTGTGCCAGACTGATTCGTCGGACTTTCACCGACTCATTAGGAGGTTGAATGTGTATGTGTGTGCGTTCGGAAATGATCTGACAACGCATCTGCCATGCTACTCCACTCTTTCAGTGGTACACCAGGTCCACCCATAGCCCATCACATTTTGTTTCAACTGCCACCTATCCATGCGACGTTGCCAACTTGAGATGATAGGCCACACACAAACAAACCAAACAGGCAAACCACTGTTGCCACTTTACTTCTCTGAAGCTACCTCATACGTGAATGGCTAACCACAACCAGTTTAATAAGTCCCACATAGGATGGAGGGCATTGGGTAGGTGGGAGGGCAGATGACACACAACGACACCAAGTAGGCAATGAAAAGGCATGACGTGATAAGGTATGGATGACAAGCAACAGCGAAGGACAAAAAACTGATATTTCGTTAAAGATGACATTTTTTTCTAAATTCACGAAATAAAGCGTATCAAAAAACAACATTTTTTTGTGTTTTTTCGTCCCCATGACGTCGGATGATCAGCTCATCGGGTGTCGTGGTGACTCCCGATGATCTGACCATCGGATGTATATTAACGATACTTTACGTTGAGGTACATCATATGGACAAAATGAGATAACCACTTTCTAACCCGATGAGCAATGAAATTTTGACTAAGTCCACTTACGTTAATTTAGAAAAAATGTCAGTTTTAACGAAATGTCATTTAAAGGCTGAAGGCCACAGGGGAGGTGGAAGGGCAGACGACACACAAGCACACCAAGCAGGCAGGAGGGCAGACAACATGCAAGCACACGAAACAGATAAACAAGAAAAAATACATGTCCCAAAAAAATCAGAAGACCGAAAAAAATAAAAACTGATGATAACAAGATTGTTTCGTCGAAGTTGCACCGACTCATCAGGAGGCTGAACCCTCGACAATCTACGAAATCTCCGTATTTGATGGTTTGGGTCATGAACCCTTTGACCCTTGTCGAAGGCAGACTGTCTCCAAGCGCAACAAAGCAGCGGGCAACAACCCTGTGGAGCACCATGCAACACAGTAGTGGCAGCACGACTGCACAACGCCAAAAAACGACTGCAAGGAACGTCATGGCGTGCAGGGCATGCAGTGCGGCAACCGTGTAGTGAAGCACAAAGCAACACAAACAAGCAACAACATTGCAGGGGACGACAGGGCGAGCGGACCAGCAGGTCGGCAACCGTGGAGTGGAGCACAAGGCACCAGCAAGAAGGCAACCAACCTACAGGGCACACAACATGCAAGCACGGAAGACACGACCAACGGATGAGTAGCACAGTAGCGGAGCAGTGAAGCATAAGGCAACACCAACAACATGGCCACATCACACAACGAAACACATCAACCTGCAAAGAACCACATGCGAAGCAAGGCCGACAAGCAGCCAGGAAGCGGCGGAGCGCGGACGAGGACGTCCACATATCCAACACGGAGCAAAGCAGCACATGACTCACTCACATCACGAGTTAACCCCGCAGACTGTTGGTTCCCGCCACCCACTAAGCCAGAGAGACTCTGACGACCATCCGTCATCACCGACAGGCAACACAGACATCTCGAACCGAGCGCCCCCCCTAAGAGTGCAGTAGGCACTCCAAACGAGGACCCACAAACTATTTGGCACTGCTAGAGGATGCTCAGCTAGAGACACAAAAAGTACTTAGAAAAAATAGGAGAACGACGAAAAACAAACATACCTAAGACTGATTGTGTGTGTGCGTGTCTGTGTGTGTGCGCTTACACACCGATGAGTCGGTGAAAGTCCCATGAAACAATATGGCACATTCATGCTGTTTTTTTATTGTATAGAGAATATGAACACACAAACACACACACACACACACACACACACAGAAGAGAGAGAGAGAGAGAGAGAGAGAGAGAGAGAGAGAGAGAGAGAGAGAGAGAGAGAGAGAGAGGGTAGGGGAGAGAGCGGGAGCAGGGTGTGGAGGCGGATGAGCGTGGAGTATGGAGCTACGATGGGCGGAAGCGCCTGGGGGGGATATCTCTCTCTCTCTCTATATATATATATATATAATAATATAATAATATATATATATATATATATATATAGAGAGAGAGAGAGAGAGAAAGAGAGAGGAGAGAGAGAGATCCACACGCACACACACCCACATACCCACACACACAAACACACGCATGGATGTAATTTTTTTTTTTCTTTTTCTTTTTTCGTTTGTTTTTCTTCTTTTTCTTTGCCCACCCCTCTTAAACCACCAGTACCTTCCGGAGCACTCTTTTCCATGCGACGAACCTCTTTGTCTCATGTGAATACAGCTGGTAAGTAGTCGTGATATGGGGATCTACCGGTCCCTCAGCACGGGCGACCAATACTTCTGTGCTGTTTTTTTTTTTTTT
>BFEA01000527.1:421104-446293 GCA_003427395.1 Chara braunii | reverse complement strand
GAGGGTTTTGGGGGGGGTGGGGTCGGAGCACCCCCGCTGTCGGAGGGCACGGTGTTCCGGCCGGCCGCTGAGTACCTGATGCCTGCTCAGAGGGACCGCTACTTCGCCTGTTATTGGTCTGAAGACCTGTTAGGGTCTGCGTGAGCTAGCAATGTACCAGCGGTACCAGGCCGTGCTTAACATAGGAGTTTCCATTGGTCTGCGCAGGTTCGGTGTTCAACTACGGTAAGACACTACGGACCTGTGGCTTGGGTAGTCACTGGACACGACCAGGGACGTGAAGGTAGAGGGCGCAGTCTTTTCTGCTATGTGCCGGTTGCCCTTTTGTCAGGCTATGAGTAGAAGCTTTGATCTGCAGTCACTGTCAAAAGGAAAAGGCTAAACAAAGGAAATAAAAGAAAGCAAAATATGTAAAAGTGAAAAGAAAGCTAAGCGTTTGAGCTACACACAAATCAGGGCCCTTGCTTTAATTCGGGATAATCCAGCGACATCTGGTCACTTTATCGCTGAGTTTTCCTTTTCCCTCTACTACTATTATTATTATTATATATATATATATATATATATATATATATATATATATATTTTTTACCGATTTCTCAGACGCGGTTTTCTTTTGGTCTTAGTCACTTCGCGGGGGAGGCCAACGGTTCATTTTTTTACCTTGATCATTGTCTGGAGGCCTAGATGGGCCTGGCCTTTCGGTTATTTTCCTGAATGATTTGCCCTGCGAAGCGCCGCACGATGGGACCCCAAAAGAGGGGCAACCCGGTAGGAGACTTATCACCCCCCAAAGAAGGTCATAAGCCCCTTCCTTACCATCGGACAGAGGCACCCAATAGCTGTAGGCCGACTGCAGGTTTTAAAGAAGGACGGGCATCCGTCGGTATCCCGTTATGGGACCGTCGCGCCGGGTCTGCGGGTCACTTTCATGTTTGAGAAAAAGCGTTTTAGTGATTGATAACAGAAGTCGACACTATGACCGTTGGTGTCATATCACTCGTCCTTCCTTCCATTTTCTTTGTTTCGTTTATCGCATTTTATTAAATTAAAAAAATTAATTGATTAAAAGTGTAGAGCTATGAGAGTTACTTGGGTCTGTCACTCAGAGCACGGGGATCGCGATGAGTAATGATCCTATAAAAGGGGAAGGGGATCTGCTGATTGCTACTTGGGCTTGGGCAGTCTCGTTACACAGGGCATGGGTGAGAAAGAGCCGAGCAGGTGGAGTGAGTGCGCGGACTTGCTTGTGTGTGCAAGCTCAAAACACCAGCCGGTAGCCGGGTCTTGTGCAACCCGCTCGTGAGGAGACTCGGCAATGGTCCGGAGCAATAGACTGTACGGCTATAGTATACTGGAGGTGGGAGCGGATGTCAGGGGAAGGGCCCGCGGTGATGGCTATACTGGATTATAGCCGCTGTAATCGAGAGGTTAGGCTAAAGGTGAACGTGGAAGCAGGGAAGGAGGAAGAAATGAGAACCGACTAGAGGCTGCAGCTGGCCATCACAGAGGTTAGGGACCGGGCAGAGAGGAGGTGAAGAAGAGACGGGGTCACATATGAGATGAGGGTGACTGTTTCTTACCTGGAGGCGGGGACTTCAACGGACACGGCAGAGCGAGAACAGAAACATCTGGACCGTGACACGGAGCGGAGAGTGAGGAGAGTGACCGAGAGGTCCGGACCTGGTCCTGGCCTGGACTGGATTAGTGGCGGCAGGGCCACTCGCCCGCTGAGACTGTGGAGGACGGTCCCGAGGCCAGCTCACTACAGCGAAGGCCCGGGGGCCGCGGGACAAAAGAGACGAGAGGCAAGTGAGAGAGATCTCTCTCGAAGGTCAACGGGGAATCAGAGTAGTTGGCGTGTGTGGGTGAGAGCGCGAGACAGTGCACGAAATAGATTATGGTTGACGTCAACGGAGCCGCGTGCGTGAAGTGTTGAAACCTGGGGAAAATCATGCGACAGTAAGTGGTAGAGCAACGGGGAGGAGCCTTAGTTTTGGGAAAGAGAGGGAAAATTGGACAGTTAAGACGCGCACCTGCATGAGGGGAGGCGTAGGCCACGGGCTCGCTATGGTAAGAAAGTTGGGCTTATGATACCGCTGGTGGGGCAGACGTGCTTGGCTATCGAAAGAAGGAGAGAAAGATTAGATGACTAGCGGACGGTGAACGCCGCTTTCCAGACTCTTCCGTTGCATGCTAAAGACTGCTTTATTTTTGCCCTCGTCGAAGTCTGAGTGCACATTTCGAGCGGAACAGGTAAGAAGATGACATGCATAAATGATGCAGGTGAAAAGAGGGCAAGAGAACACTGTGTTAACTGAGGGTCGTGCGTGAGGGACGCATATCCCTCTCATTTAATGCCGGTTGGCGGTCACCACGGAGCCACTCTTTTGTCATTATTCAGACTCCAGTGCACAAAACGTGGTCTGCTGGCGGTTGAGTACTCTCCCAATTGGGAGAGGGATGGGCGACCTCGCCGTGCAGAGGGGGAGTATGTGTCCCCTATGTCTTCTCCTGATCTGAGTCGTTAGCTCCGTTGTTCCCGCTTCAGTCGCTGAGGCAAGAGTGAAAATGCATGCGAAGTATAAACGGTGTGAGAAATGTCATCTGCGCCAACCGCGGTACCCCTTTAGCTACTGCGCCGTTGTCTGCACGTGTGAGGAGAAACCACACACCCCGCATCTGGTGGTTGTGTAAAGGTTGGGATCGATACTAGGTACGGGGGGATGTTTAGGCTAGTGATTAATGTTGGGTGTCATTATCCCATTAATAAGTCAGTTTTGACTTTCAAGGGGTCTGAAACGGCTCAAGAGAACCAAGCGATTGTCAACGAGCAAGTATGTTTTGGTGGAATAGCCAGTTAAGGTTACGTGTGGACGAGGGTATGATCTCTCCAAGTAACGTGCGAATGGGCAACTTTGTACTCCTCCTTTTTTTTTTTTTGTATTAATGATGTTATTGGTAAGTTTAGAGGATGTTAATCTCTCTTTCAAGTGACCGTGCATTGGTTCATTTTTGCTCGTGTCAGACGATGGCACTGTTTTTCTTTCTTCACTCATGCGTGCGAGTTTGCGATAAACAGGTGTTTGTCGAAAAAACTAATATTGGGTGGTGGTAAGAAAGCGATTGAGAGGGGGTAGTAGTGACACGAGGTTGAGAGGAGAGGTGGGTTCTGTGTTACCCAAGAGATGATTACGTCCCCAGAGTCATACACGTCAGTTTTGCCGAAAAGGGCAAAAACTGCAGATATGGCAGGAAAATGTAATGCGCACGTCTCAAAATTTTGGCAAACACTAGCAGTGGGTAAACATGTATCCGTTCGGAATTCTAACAGTGAAAATCCATGAGCACTCATGTGGTCGTGTGCGTGCATGATTGCATGAGTCTATAAATGATCGCATGATCGTACGGGTATGCGACTGAGTGAGTTCATTGGTATGGGAGTTGTGCAAACTAACAACTGCGCGAGGTTACGGACCTCTACTTCAACGCCGGTCCGCAGGCGGGGGGATGTCACACAAGTCTACTGAACCCTATGCTTTAGAGAGAGACTGAAGGCTGGGTGACGCTGAGAGCGTGTTCAGGTCTGCAGTCTCGCTAATAACCTTGAGCATCAAGCACCAGATCAGTGGCATGAGATTGTGGTCATTCATGTAAGTCTGGGAATGCACGGCCGTTGGCTTGGTTGTTAGTCAAAACTCCTGGAGAATGATCCTCTTGAGAATTGAGGCCGAGTAATGAACTGGCGAGGAAGGAAGCGACAACTGAGAAAAATATTGTATTTAGTTGTTAAGTTTCTACTTGACGATGATTAGCATTGCTAGTAACTAGAACTTCAAGCTTGGGCCGGGTGATGACCAAACAAACGGAGACGATAAGAATTTACTTGAGTGCCCCGTGACGCTGAGAGATCGGGTCCCTAGCCGAGAGGCGGCATTAGGCGTACCAGGAGAAACTGCTCTTAGGCGGCAACGCGGTAAGCTAGCATATCCCGAGTCTAGAGTGAGCTCTCCTTATTTGAGACTGGTCTTGTTCTGGTTCTGTATTGACGAGTTGGAGAATCAGGGGAAAAAAGGAATGCTTGGATTAACTCTCAACACATTTCTTGATTAAAATACGTAGGGAATACCTGTACCGCGTGGGACTGCCCTTGACGCAAGCTACTCTGTCCATAGTCAAGCAATGAAAACTGATGGAGTGTTTGGATTGGGTGATCAAGTTCCAGCGGAGCAATTGTCGTTTTCACGCAGACGCATGTTTTCTACAATAGAGCCAGTAGGAAAATGGTGGCTAGGACTTGCGCCTAACAACCGCCAACAGTCTCAATGCGCTTTCCCTCTTTGTACAAGGCAGTGTAATGAGTCTATGCAGACGGGTGAAGTGGGAACATGTTAATCTGTGACTTGGATCACGGCCCTACATGTTGAAGTGTGTGGACTGGGGATCTACTGTTGACAGAAAGGAAACAAAGCTAGTCCATTTGCAGTCCCGGGTTAAATCGACTCGAGAATGACAGACCTAAGGATATAAAGCTAGACAGCAACACTTTGTTCAGACTTAGAGGAGGTTGAGGGACTGAGTCAGGAGGACTGTTGGTAGGGTTAAGCTCACGATCAGTCCTCAGTCCATACTCAGTGGACTGTCAACTGCCTCAGAATGGCATTGACTCAGTCTGATAAAAAAAAAAAACTTTAACGCCTACCCGACCGCCCCAGGGCTCGAGGCTGGTTTGATAGCGAACAGGCAAGAATTTGTGAAGTGGTCACGAGGTATTAACCTGGACAGTGGGTCTCGGTAAGAGATGAGAAGGAATTATGGAGAGAAAAGGCAAGTTGGAGGTAACTTACTCCCTCCTTTTAGACGAAAGAGACGACTGGGAAAACGAGACAATCAGTAACATTCAGCAAGTCTGAAATTTAATAAGAGAAGGGGCGGGCGCTTGTTTTTTTTTTCGTTCTTTTTGGCCTGTTTCTTTTTTTGATGTTTGCACTATATTCTCATATCGTTTGTTTTTAAATTTTTTGATGAAATTCGCACCGTAATTCCCAACGAAAACGGCGAATATTTGAGCCCCCGTTAACCGTCTCTCCTTTTTCATCAGCAAAAACAGTGGATCAAGCACGAGTGACCACCAATAATCAATAGTGAGGGTGAGGAAATAGAAAGTATCCGGTTGTGTAATCAGTGATACAGCAAAAGCGAAAATGACAAAATGGGGACACATGATGACTACTGAAAAATCAAGCATTATTCAATTAGGCATTATTCAATCGAGCATTATTCAATTAGGCATTATTCAATCAAACATTATTCAATCGAGCATTATTCAATCGAGCATTATTCAATCAAACATTATTCAATCAAGCGCTACTCAATTAAACATTATTCACCAATCGTTATCTCCCTCTGACATTCAGTTACTACTCAAGTGTTACTTGATCAAGCGGGCATCTAGTATTCAAGCATTGAACAATCAAGAATCCAGTTGGCATTTCTAACACCTTCAACTCAGCGTTTAATCAATTTTCATGTAATACTTGACTATCTGAGTTTTTGCGCACAGGGTAACCTATTATCCAATCAGCACCCTGTCATCTGAATTCTCACACAGCTTTAGTCAGAGTCAGCCAACCGCCCCCCATCATTCTGTTGGTTCCAAAGATTAGTTTCAACTAAACCGTGCTTTTCTCTTAGGGAACTTTGGACCGGTTTCAGCGACCACGTCATTCCATGAGTGCGGTCCAGTCTTCAACAGTCAGTGAGTCAGTTCTGGCAAACCTCAACCGGATTGCTACTAGAGATGCTTTTCATTATCGGTATTTCAGTGTCATTGGTTTCAGGGGCGAGGGTCTGTCAATCTTTGTCGTCCTCACCAGTTTTGCCGCAGGCACTGTCCACGACCTGAGGCCCTATGTGAGGAAAGATAGAGAGACCTATGAAAACTTTGACTCAGTTTGGGTTGCAGCGGTGAGGTATCTCGAGGAGAAGGAAAGAGAGTTCGACGAGAGTGGAAAGAAGTTGATCCGCAGTTTCGGGCCTAAGCTCTACACAGATTACCCCAGACCACCAGTGCCTCTTCCTCTCATTTACGGTTCTTGTTGGAGTGACCTGGTTGATCTTGCAAAGAGGTATATCTCCCCTGCAGCAATTGACTATGAGGCAGTGACAGAGTCTTCAGAGTTTCGACATCTCAGAAGAGGGATTTTTTCTAGGCCATATCTCCCCACTCTGTGGGAGGAGTTTTACGCTATGGTTGACTTCCGTATTATGGCCTTCGGATGAAAGTGTTCAGAACTTGCAGGCTTTAGGTGGCTCTATATCCAGAGACCACAATCTCAGGGAGTACGTGGACACGGCTTAAGGCACAAGAAACATGCAACCAAGTGAGAGATTGAGTGAATGACGCAGAGGGATGAGTAAGGACTCTTGACTGGTGCAGGTCATGCTCACTTCATATGTACTCTCCGAGATTATTATGAGTTCTCATTCTTCCCTCATTTACTCTTGTCCTTGCTTGAGTCAATCAGTCAGTCTTGAATGGACTACATCGTTTTGCTTGATGATCATGTTCTCTGATGACGCTGTCACAGTTCTCAAAGTTAGTAAATTACCCAATTAATGCATGCATGACATATTAGAATTTCTTTTTTTATTTATTATTTGCATGGTTCTCTGCTGTTTTGAATCAAAATAAAAGATTCCTAAGACTGGGGACCGGCAAAGACCGCAATTGAAGGGTCTCGCTCGAAGCTGGACGCACACAAGAGGAAGGGATTTGCTTTAATTAATTAATTTATTTATTGCAAAAACAACCAAGCCCTGCGTAACAGCCTGTTGGCTTTCTCGTCGCCTGAAGGCGCCCGACTGGAAAAAGTGCGACACCGCGGCGGGGGGCCGGAGGTCAAACCCCTACCCCGACTTTGCCTCCGGGGGGCCCCGCCTGACAACCCTGTATGGGAGTGTTATGCGTTCGAGACGGAAATCTGATGGAGAGTTGTATGGCGGGAAACTGTCATGTATGGTTCGGAGGGCAAATACTCACCTCTGACCCCTACCCATTTTAGGTTTGCTTTAACCGAAGCTATTGCTTTATTCACCTTAATGATGACTTTCTTAACCTCTGGCACTGATTAGTGACTGCCACCCTTCTGTTCCCCTACTACGGCGGCTCTGTTGACCTTCTCATTATCATTATCCAGGGATGTCGATCCCGTGATTGCATATTCGCCGGTGTCGAAGGCGCCCTTGTCGGTGGCGATTGCTCGTGTAGTGTATTCTTCGTGCATTACTGAGGCCAAAGACACGTTAGGGATTGCCTGTATCGCTTTGATGTTATATGTACCACCAGAACCATTCCTAAGAGTCTAAGCCATTACTCATCGACTTAGAGAATCATGTCGTTCAGCCACTACATTGTGACGGACCCGTCGGGATGGCGGTCCGTTAGGATCAACACCGAGGGTTGAGGAAAGAGGAGATAAAGATGGAGCAAAAAGGGACAGCGCAACTCTGACGCAAACTCAACACGCACGTACTCCAAACCGTTCAAATGCAGAATGAACAGGAATACAGACTGCAATTGGGGTACACCCCAGCGGAATAACTGGACTGGATTGGACTGACCTGTTACCGACAGTGGTACCGGGCAGGACTGAAACAACACACGACCTATGGGGTTAGGCCACGACCTGGTCCTACAGGCCGAACAAACAAATAGACGAATAGGCCCTGGTTGTAGGCCAAGGCAGATAGAGGCCTGATGCACGATCCTCAAACATGTAATAGATCACACGAGTCATAAACATGCTATCCGCAAAAAGCAGTGAAACTCTGCAACAAGGAAAGCGAAGAAATCTAGGATGCGGAGCAAGCTCCATGCAGAGTCCATGCGATGCAGACTAAACTATATAATGTCATAAAGAAAAGGACATGTTCGATATCCACATCCTAACTAATAGAAACAAAATGAAGTGTAGCATGGTACAATCCTGAAGTCCTAAAGGCAAGTGCCTCAGAGCCGAAAGGAAAATATAGCAACATGTCACAAGGTAATGTCGTGTCGCTGTACCACTAAGAGTAGGATGGTCTCAGAGGGAGTGAATGCAACCTAAGAATCGAAACTCCTAAGGGTAGTCACACACGAAGGTGGGATATGTCATCAGGCTCAAGGTGAGGGAATGGTAGCGAAACAACCAATGACCCTAACAGATAGACCATCAAGGCGGGTAATGCTCGTCAAAAGGGTGACACCATGCAGGGTCGACCATGAAACGGGGAGTCTGGAATAGGGTGGAGATATGCCTAACTGAAGGCATGCAATAGCCGGCACTAGGGTGATGAGGGAAGTGGGTGAGGGAAACATGCACACAACTCACCGACGGGGGGGGGGCTAGATTTGGGACCAGAGAAGCCAAAATAACGCTACGGTCCCAATGCCTATGCGATACCAAGGGAGAGCCCAACTCAAAGAGACCCAACTAAGCGAGAACCATCATGCAACAGATGCAAGGGAATGTACAGGGTAGGGTGGTGGCGTGAAGTAGTCATGTCGAAAGTTGTTGAAGTCCAGAAGGTAACTGAAGTCGTCGAGGTGGTCGATGACGTCGGTGAAGTAGGAGTCGAGTCGATGTTGAAGCGGAGCTACAAACGCTGACATCCTGAAGAAGCTGATGATGGAGTACCTGAAGGTGTGAGTCAGTAGGAAGATAGTAGGTGATCAGTGTGTCAGTCGTCGAGACGCCGAGGGCGTCGACGAGTGCGCTATGGACGCGAGGAGGCGTCGGTCTGCTGCTGAAGAACGGCCTTAGAGGGAGCGGGCTCGTCCTCAGAAATCTCACCAGCCGGAGGAGGAAAATGGTCAGTCTACTGAGTAGGAGTAGATGTGTCAGCACGACGAGCAGGATCATATGCACGTTCTTACATTCGGGCGTGTTGCAAGTGCTCGAGGGACTCCCAAGTGGCCTCCTCATCATGATAGCCCTGCCAACGCACAAGGTACTTGATGCGTGAAGGGGTGTCGTTGGTAACTCGGCGAGATACGATATCGGAAACGACGAATTCCTCGTGACCGTCCACCATGATAGGTGGAGGGCGGTCATAAGGACGTCGGTCGAAGCGCTCGAACGGTCTGCGATAAGGACGCAACAAGGAGACGTGGTAAACATTGTGTACGTGAGTCTGTCGAAGGTAATCAGGTAGCTTCACACGGAAGTTGACCGGACTAGCGGTAGTATCAGAACCGACAGCCTGAAGGATGCGGCATAGACCAAAGAAGCGACGCCGGAACTTGCGAAGCGTATCTGCCTCAAGTTGCAAGTGGCGTGCGTCAACGAGCACATCGTCACCGACTTTGAATGGATGATCAATGCGAGTGTAGGAGTCGGCTAGACTCTCGTGTGCTCGCTTCATAATCACCGCCATGTGGGCGATCTATTCGTCAAGCGCATGACAATAAGTGCCTGGGCACAACCGCGACGGTCGTAAAAAATCCGCAGGTACGTGAGAGTGGTAGTCGAGGTCGCAATAGAATAGCAACATTCCTGTGGCTGGCGAAACAACGTGGTTGTACGCAATCTCCGCGTGGGTTAAGTGTAAGTCCCACTACTCGTCACCCCTAATAAACTTTCGGAGGATATTACCAAGAGTTTTATTGGTGACCTCAGTCTGACCATCCGTTTGAGTGTGGTAAGACGATGAGAAGCGGAGCTGGGATCTGTATACCTCGTGTAGGCGTCACGAGAATACGCTGGTAAAGCACAGGTCACGGTCGGGGATTATGCTCTTAGGTAAGCCGCAATCTCTCACGACTCGGTCGAAGACGATGTCGGCGACCTCACGAGCGTTAATGCAATAGCAGCACGAGACAAAACGTGCACGCTTCGTGAAGCGATTAACGACGACCAAGATAGCATCATGACCGCGCTCAGTGGGTGGAATAAGTGGACCAATAAAATTCATCGAGATGGACTGCCAACGACCCTCAGGTATGGGTAAGGGTTGAAGTAACCCATACGGAAGGTGGTTCACACCGTTCACCTCCTGACAGGTAGGACACTCCTGAATGTAAGCTTTGACGAAGTCCTTGGACTTCGGCCGGACGTATAAGCGGCAAAGACGAACCAACGTCTTGTGGAAGCCCATATGACCAACAACTGCCTGGTCATGGAACTCGGCTATAGCCTGGATACAGAACTGTTTGGTGGAGGAAATATATATACCGTAATATACGTGGTTCTAGCTGACCAGATCTGCGATGCCAGTACACGAGACCGTTCTCACCGAGTGAGTATGAGGGAACGGTCTTGCCACTCTGCAGTGTCGCATGGATGACGCGATAATCTGGGCAGCGGCGGTACCGAGAGCGATATGCGTCGATCACTGACTGATCAACAATGGTGATGGGAATGACAGCAAGACGGATGGTTTCCTCATTGTGATCAAGACGCGGGATAAGACATTTGCAGCGCGGTTCGTTTCACCCTTGATGGGTTGAGTGGTGAAACTGAACTCAGATAAGTCACGCCACCAACGTGCATGTCAAGGGGAAAGCTTGGGCTTCGTGAGGAAAGCCTCGATAACTAAGTTGTCCGTGCACACTGTGAAGGGCACCCTGTGCAGATAATGACGCCAATGCTGGATAGCATAAACTAATGCGAGAACCTCACGTTCATTGGCAGTGTAGTTTATCTCGGAAGGCAGTAGCTGACGGGAGTAGAAGGCGATTGGGAAATCCCCAGCACAAACCTCGACAATCCCATCCTCCGCGATGGTCGAAGAGTAAGAAACGAGAGGACTGTCAGTGGAGGGTAGTGGTGGAAGGGTAGGCGTCAGTCGAGAAGCAGTGTCAACAAGAGGGGGAGGGGAAGGAGGAACATGGGGATAAGGTGAATCAGGAGGAGAAGAAAATAATTGAGAGAGAACAACTCCTACTGCAAAATCTGACGCATCAGTGGTGACGATGAAGGAATGATAAAAATCGGGGCGCCGAAGAACCGTCGCACAAGTCACCTCCTTCTTGAGGGCACGAAAAGCATCCTCGCAGAGGGGTGTCCAAAACCATGGCGGGTTCTTCCGGAGGAGGGTGGAGGTAAGTACGTAGGAATACCTAGTGTATCCCCGGATGAAATTACTATATTAACGAGTGAGGCTTTGAAAATTCCGAAGCTACTTGACGGATGTGGGGACAGACCACTCCGTAATAGGAGTGATCTTCGCATCGTCAATGTGAAGACCCTGGTCGGACACATGGTGTCCTAGGAAGTCCACTTTGCTCTGGGCAAAACGGCACTTACTAAGCTTGGCATAAAAGTCATGCTTGCATAAACGCTGTAGGACATCGTGAAGGTGTCTGCGATGGTTTTCTAAGGTACGACTGTAGACCAGAATGTCGTTCAAGTATATGAGAACGTATTCTTCAAGGATGTCCCTGAAAATGCCGTTCATCACCGTCTGGAAGGTGGCGGGTGCATTGGTGAGGCCGAATGGCATCACCGTGAATTCATAGTGGTCGAAGCGCGGCCGAAAGACGGTCTTCAGCTGATCCTCTGTGGCCACACGGATCAGGTGGTAACCGCTACGAAGATCGATCTTCGTAAAGAAGCGGTTGTCTGCCAGACGGTCAAACAACTCATCCGCGCGAGGCATGGGATAGTTGTTCTTAACCGTGTAACGGTTAGTCAATGCAGAGGCAAAGAGTTCCATCTAGTTTGTGTGCAAAGAGGACGGGTGCACCCCAAGGTGAGTTACTGGGTTTAATGAAACCTAGTCGAAGGAGCTCCTCAAGCCAACGCTTGAGTTCCGTCGCCTCTGAAATCGAGAGTCGATAGGGTGCATGATGGTGGACACGATAGTCAAGCGCGAGCTGAATAGAATGCTCAACACCACGCATAGGAGGAATCCTGCTGTATGAGGAGTACGGGGGGGAAACGTTGTGGTACTCTCAAATAAAATCGCGAACGACGGACTCTAAGTCGATCGTGAACTGCATGAGTTCCTCAACATCAGCGTCAACACGAGATGTATGGGTGGACTCGACAGTGAACAGCGTAGGAACCTGGGATGTTGAGGGGGTATCCGCAGGTTGAGGGGTGGATGTAGAGATCGGAGCTGCAAAAATGGAGGAAGGGTCGGGGGGATTGGGCTCCAATGAGATGAGCTCAACCTCGTGACAGAGTGGATCGTAGCGAAGAAGATTCATGGTGTTCACTAAGTAGAATGTGACGTCTTCCTGTCATATGAAGTGAGCAAACTGACAAGGAAAAGTGAAGGCGATGTCGGGTTGGGACCGAAAGGGACGAGGGTCTTGGGGAGGGAGGTTGGGAGGGATATCGCCTGTGGTTCCAATGAAGGGGACTCGATGGGTCTCACCACACTTCGTTTTGAGAATAAGTGTCTCAGTCGTCCATTCGGTCTCTATGCCACGAAACCGGCGAGACTAGGGAGTACCAAGGATAAAGTCATACCCTGTCTCCAACACGTCGAAGTATGCGGAGAAATGGTAGCGCCGAGGTGCCTGGGTACTATCCGATGGCTGGAGGGTTAGGGAGAAGTAGAGGTCGGGGACCGTCTGATCAAAGAAGCGTTGCGTCTTGTTATCTCCGAGGGTAACGGAGATAGGAGAGCGAAACCCGGAGGTAACTAGGCGAGCTTCCTCAACCACGCGCGGGTGAACGAAGTCTCCCTAGGAGTCGAAGTCCCATAAAGCACGATTCACCCTCATAAATATCTCCAGCCGGATAGGGATGATGGAGAGGGTGCGATCAGGGTCAAAGAGCATAGCGAAAAGACGACGCATGACGTTTACGTGTCTCATGAGTCGCTCCTTACGAACCTGAAGAATTCATAAATCCAGGAGAGATGAAACAACGTCCTCGCGAGTCGCCAACTGTACTACAACAAGTTGTGCGAATGGCGCTACGCGTCGGAAGTCTTGGAGGGGAAGGACTAGATGTGGCGGTCTGCTGTGAGGCCGACGGTACCTCGACAGACGACGGAGCGAAGAGAATTGCGTCTGTCGTGTCCTGAGGATCCTCTGGAGGGGGAGCGAAGGGGGCAAACCACGACTCGGTGGTCGGGAAGCCGGCTACGTGCGAGGCCTCAGCGGTATACCGCACCGTGGCTAGCGAGGTGGGGCTGGCCAGGCGGGGTCGGGGTCGGGAGCGGTGATGACGAGAGATGTCAACATAGTGTCGATCGAGGGCGGCATGGTATGGACACCGTAAGGACGTGTGTTCATCCTGGTGGCAATGAAGGCAGCTGCGACGGGCTTTGAGGGCGGCACGCTCCTCAGGGGATAGAGCTCCGCGAGGAGGGGCAAAACCCTGCGGGAGGTCTATTTGAGGAACCGTGAATGTGCGGGCACCAACCCGTGCAACCCGACTGCGCGCACGACCCATGGCGGACATGGCCATCAGCAGGCGCTCAGCCACCGAGACAATGTAGTCATCCAAGTGATACTGGATGACGTCTCGGAGCTCGATGTCCTCGGGGGTGTCCGCAAGGGTAGGGTCCAGCTCGGTCGAGGCGTCGTCGCCGTACTCCAGAGAACTGTAGCGCTGAGAGAATGTCACTCCAGGTCGAGCTGGTCGGCGGAAGCGGCCGACGAAGGAGGATCGACCGCGAGTAGCACTGCGTGACTGGGTGACGACGACGGTGGATCGCGAAGAAGATGGAATGTCGGAGAAGCGACTCGGCATCGTTTGGTACTGTCGAGCAGCCTCGTAGACCTGCTCTGTCGCCAGAGCTCGATGCGGTAGTCAGTCGAAAGACTGACCTCGAACCTGTTGGTCAAAAGGACCTCAGGTAGGAATGCCTCATCGCAAATGAGACACTCGTCCTGGAACACTCTGATGTGACGCTCGGGATCGGCTGGTGCGGGGGACCCGCGCCACTGCATCTGGGTGACCCGATTTAGGGCATCGGTCGCATCGTGGAGAGTGTCGTAGCGGTCATCGAGGAACACGGTGAAATCCGCGAGAGTAGGAACCTCATCTGAGCGAGTACGATGGGAATAATAGTTCTCCCGTGCGGAGAATGGGTTGCCTCGCAATTTAGTTGCGAGTGTGGAGCACCACAACTCCTGACCAGTTTTAGTCAGTGTCAGCTCACGTGTGGCAGTCTGCAACGAGTGCGACACACGCATGGTACCATCGTAGTCGGGTATGTCCGGCATACACACAAGGGTGAGATTGTTGTGTTGACGACGAGGGGAGAGAGGTCGATGGGCCTGCACTGCAGCAGCAAATGCCGAGGCCGATGCAGAGGTAGAAGTGGTAGCAGGCTGAGAGTCGGGGTTGTGGGTGGAAGGTCCAGCAGACGTAGAGGCAACAGGCGCAGCCAGCTGTGACGGAGTAGCGAGGTAGGAGGGTAGAGGGGGGGGAGCCGGTTGAGGGAAACGAGCCGGCAAGATAGAGGTGGGAGGGCCGGTATAAGAAAGAGAAGGGTGAGCAACCCCCTGTGTAGAGTGAGGTTGTCTTAGGGAGAGAATCTCCGACTGGAGCTGCACCACGGTGACTTGTAGGGTAGCCACCTGCTGGGTGCGAGGGGTCAGAGGTGGAGGAGGCGAGGAGAGTACTCTAGCGGGACGAGGAAGAATTCCGGGCCATAGTGTCGTGACCGGTGCAGGAAGCTGGGAAGCAGCAGCGAGGTGGGTAGATGAAACTGTCTCGCCAGATACCGTTTTTTGGGAGATAACACATGCGGCAGTGGTCGAAGCGACGGGGGCGGCGGGGGCCAATAAATGTGCCGTAGCAGACGGTATGGTCTGAGTGGCAGCAACACTCACCACTGCAGAGGGGAAGTGCTAGACCTGGCCCATGGAGGAGGACGAACCACCACGTCTCCGTCCTTGGAGTCGTGGAGAGTCAGACTCTGAGCCGGTAGGGGATGGGGTTTGAGAGTGGTAGGGAGATCGATGAGGAGAACCCTTGAGGCGGTGAACATCAAGGGCGAGCGCATTGACTTGCCTCTCCAGGGGTGCAAGTGCATCGAGTCGCGCTTGCAGAGGTGCAAGGAGAGACGCAAGAACGACGCGAAGGTCCATGGGGTCCACCGAGTGCTGACCGTGGACCGTCGGTTGGGTGGGCGCCTGAGAGACAGAGGGCGCTGCGACAATCTCCTCAGCTATAGTCTCGTCTGTGGGTAGTGGGCGCATGGGGGTAGACATGGTGGGAAGTGGAGAAAAAGGTGGGGAAGGAGATGGGTTATGGCGTGGGGATAGGGGACCACCGGCGAGAGGGAGGGGACCACTAGAGCTGACTGGGTAATCGTGAGTCGGCTCACTTCGTGACCAGCGTGTCGCGCGTGAGATGGTAGCGTGAATTCACTCGAAGGGAGAGGAGTCGTTCGGGTCCAGGGTGCCCGACGGGAGGAAGTGGGGGAGGAGGGGGGTTATGAGAACCCTAAACCCTAGATAAACCCTAAGAAAACCCTAACCGGGTTTAGATGGTTAGGGTAGGGCAGAGACGATCTAATCAAAAAAAGAAGATAGTAACCATTGAGGGGAGGGGGGGATAAAATAAAATAAACAGTGAAATTTCGAGATACAAATAAAGGAAAATAAATAATTAAAATAATTAAAAAATAAATAAACAAAATGTGAAGAGAGAAGTACCGTTTTTTTTTTTTTGAATTTTCGGCAACATTTCCCTACCCCCAAGGGGTCAAGAATGTGCCAAGAGGAAGGAGAGACCAAGATGAGCACACTAAAGTTCAAAATGCCGCAAATTATAAATTTCAGAAAAATAAATAAAAAAATAACGAATAAATAAATAAATACATAAATAAGTAGATGAGGAGGTGACGAGAAACTACGTGTTGGATTTTTAAAAAAATTCGACAGCATTTCGTTAACCCCATGGGGTCGAAGTGTGCCGTTAAGAAGAAAGGCCAAGTAAAATGAGAAGATTTTGGCAGCACTTCGCTACCCCCAAGGGGTCAAAATGTGCTGAAAAAAGACTAAGTAAAACAAGAAAAAGAAAAAAAAAAAAAAAATCGGCAGCACTTCGTTACCCCAACTTACCCCCACGGGGTCAAAATGTGTGTCGAAAGCAAGAATGACTAATTCCTAATCAGATTTGAGGGTGCTGCAAAAAAAATCGAATTTTCAAAATAAATAAATAAAATAAAATGAAATAAATCAGAACATGAGAAAAAAATGTTTTCCTGCAGCCGACCTGCTTACCAGCTGGAGCCTATAAAAGACCAGCCGGTAAGGCAGCCACCCATTCCCCCACCCCCTCCCTTCGTTTACTAGTGCGAAAGTTGTGTGCAGTCTTTGCTGACCTTGACCAGGAGAGATTCAAAAATCTTTTTTGGATATCAAAGTCTATCATTTCTATGGTTCTCTGGATCATATATGTCGAATTTGTAGTTTTGTAATCGATCCCCTAATTGGAGAATTGAAGTAATTTGTACTCCAATTGTGTTCCGATTTTCTTAGTTGCAGGAAAAATCCTTTCTATTTTACTCTTTGAAGTGTCTAATCTTACTTTTCCGAAGTTGAATTCGATTTTTGTGTCTTGTGGAATTTTTTTTTGGGCGGGCTTAGGAGATTTTACCCACCTCTTTTGTTGTTGTTTGCAGGCCAGTTGTTTTGAGGATGTGTGGTACTTCGGTTGGGGGGGATAGTTTTATGGTTGGTGAAATTGTGTCCTACTGGTGAGGAGGGCTAACTAGTGGGATTGGATTAGGGCAGAGCCGCAACTGAGATGGTGACTTAGCTGTTATATGTCTTGTCAGAGAGAGGAGAGAGGTTTGTGGGCTGGTGCTGCACTTATTGGGTGTGGGCAGAGGGTGGTGAGTTCACCTGATTTATGCTTTTCCTCCTCTTGTGAACTATGGGTGGAGGAGGTCGGCTCGTCGTGAGAGGAGGAACAGTTGAGGAAGGTGTCCATTGTGTGGTTGTGGCTACTGTTCTCATCCCGGCGCGAACTATCGATGGGTAGCGCCGTCCTGTAACCGCAGCGTTGGGAAGCTGGATGTGCAGATCCATTTAGCTGCTGTGGAAGCACCCGTTAACCGCGGGATATGTGGCCCGTATAGGTGGATGGGAGGGAGTACCAGTGGTAAGGGTTTGTGCTGATTGGCGAGAGCGAGGTGTGCGATAATTCGTCGTGTCTGTGTGGTGTTGTGTGTGTTGTGTGTTGAGTTGGACACTACAGCCTTGCAGGGGTGGGGTGGATATCACGATCGGTATGGTTCCACTTTTGAACACCGTGTCCTGGCTGTAGTGGTTAAACCACCAGTACTTCCTGAATTCGCTCCGCGTATACGGCCAGCCAAAAGTGGAAACCGCGCTGTCTCCACTTGGCTGAATCGGGCCTACCGGCCCAGGCCCGTTCATTCCAAATTTCGCTCCGCGTATACGGGAGTGTTTTCAGGAAGTACTGGTGGTTTAAGATACCTGGCTCTTGAGGCCGAAGTCGCCGGTTCGAATCCGTGCTTGCACGGTGGAGGACATCGGGCTCATGTTGGGATGGGTAGCGCGGTCCTGTAACCTCAGCGTTGGGGAGCTAGATGTGCAGATCCATTTAGCTGCTGTGGAAGCACCCGTTAACCGCGGGATATGTGGCCCGTATAGGTGGACAGGAGGAGTAAGGGTTTGTGCTGATTGGCGAGAGCTAGGTGTGCGAGAATAATCGGAAAATTCGTCGTGTCTGTGTGGTGTTGTGTGTGGTGTGTGTTGAGTTGGACACTACAGCCTTGCAGGGGTGGGGTGGATATCAGGACCGGTATGGTTCCACTTTTGAACACCGTGTCCTGGCTGTAGTGGTTAAGATACCTGGCTCTTGAGGCCGAGGTCGCTGGTTCGAATCTGTGCTTGCACGGTGGAGGACGTCGGGCTCATGCTGGCATGGGTAGCGCCGTCCTGTAACCTCAGCGTCGGGGAGCTAGATGTGCAGATCCATTTAGCTGCTGTGGAAGCACCCGTTAACCGCGGGATATGTGGCCCGTATAGGTGGACGGGAGGGCGTACCAGTGGTAAGGGTTTGTGCTGATTGGCGAAAGCGAGGTGTGCGAGAATTCGTCGTGTCTGTGTGGTGTTGTGTGTGGTGTGTGCTGAGTTGGACACTACAGCCTTGCAGGGGTGGGGTGGATATCACAACCGGCATGGTTCCACTTTTGAACACCGTGTCCTGGCTGTAGTGGTTAAGATACCTGGCTCTTGAGGCCGAGGTCGCCGGTTCGAATCCGTGCTTGCACGGTGGAGGACATCGGGCTCATGCTGGGATGGGTAGCGCCGTCCTGTAACCTCAGCGTTGGGGAGCTAGATGTGCAGATCCATTTAGCTGCTATGTGGTGGAGGAGGTCGGCTCGTTGGGGGATGAAGAAGAGTAGGGGGTTGGAGAGAAGAGGGACGACGGTTCCTTTGATTATCGTCGGCTCGTAAAACACAATCAAAGGTCACTTTGGGGTGGACTACTTCTTTTCTTCTTCTTCTGCGAACTATATGGTGGAGGAGGTCGGCCCGTCGAAGGAAGATGAAAAATTGATGTTTGCTCTTAACCCTGATGGGATTCGGTGAGGTTGCTTGCCTAGTGATTTTATCTTCCGAACTATGCGGTGGAGGAGGCCGGCTCGTTGGAAGATGATGAAGAGTAGGGGGATGTACGGAAGTGGGAGGATGGGTTCTTCATTTTTTCAGCTTGTTCGGAAAAATAGGTTTTTTCATGAGCAGCTAGTTTTAACAGGCTGACAGTTTACTCCGGTTTTCTAGAATCTCTTGGTTTGTTCTCAGGAAGTTCAATTGGTTTCTGCTATTCCTCCTCTTCTGAACTTGGGTGGAGGAGGTCGATTCATTATGAGAGGAGGAGAGTTGAGGAAGGTGTCCATTGTGTGGTTGTGGCTGCTGTTCTCATCCCGCGACCTATGGGTGGAGGAGGTCGGCTTGTCGGGGGATGAAGAAGAGTAGGGGGTTGGAGGGCAGAGAGAGGATTATTCCTTTGATTGTCACAAGTTTGTTGTTCTCGGTTGCTTCTGGCGGTCTTGAGAATGCTTTAGGATTCTGGGTACTTCTTGCAACTCGCTTTAGGCTTTTTTTATGCTGTTATATTCATGGATCTGCGGTTTTTCGATGACAGACCGACGCTGGCCTACTGCGGGGTTGCCCTGTAACCTGTTGATAGCAGGGGCGTGAGGCCTTGTAGAGAGATCTGGGGATGCCTTGGGGCGGGCATTCCAGGGGGAAACCAAGGGTTGCTGTCGGGATGACGCTGGCAGGAGCTGGGGTGAGCCGTGTTGCCCTGTAACCTAACAGGGTGGGGGCATGAGGCCTGGGAGAGCTCGGCAGGGAATAAGACAGTGTTAGAGAATTTTAGAGGGGTTCTGAGCATCCAAAGGACTTCTGTGGCTTTCCTTTTTGACTTAGTAAGTGCTGCTTGAGTGGCCTTGCAATAGGTTAGCAATTATCCATGTTTTTCCTAATTTCCCTGAACTCCTTAAAAAAAAAAAAAAGGGCTGAGCTTGCATAATCATTTGTGTGGCTCCATCTACTGAGCCCTGTGGGACTATTACAGAAAGAGCGCCCCAACACCAGCACAATTCCCTGAGAATCAGTGCAAAGGTTCCCCATATTACCGCAATCGAGTTCAGATGCATTGAACCCGCTTTGAGGAAGTACTTGGTCAAAGAAGCCTTGCACCGGCATCTCTATTTTGATGAACGGATGTCCAGCCGCCAGACGCGCTCTGACTTGCTGGACTGAAAATCGTGCAAAAGATGGCCGCACTGCCGTCGCACAGAGCCAGTGAAGAAAAGAAGTCAGAGATTTCTGGTGGAGCTCCGACGTACGTTGTATCAGTGGAGCACAAACGCATCCCCGGGGCCCGGGGCCAAGTCCCGCTTACGCTGATTCTTCATTTCTGTCCTTTGTCCTCCGAATCTATGGTCAGAAGTTGAGAATTCGGGTAAGTGGGACTTGGCCCCAGGACGCGGGGGTGGGGTTAGCTATTGTCTGACTGATCGACCTTTTTGATGTACCCTTGCAGATTGATCACCCCCTCAGCTGTTGCTCTGTGCCTTGCAAGTACGTTTCTTTGCACTTGTTGCAGCTGCCAAATGTTCCATTATATTATGCTCTGCAAGAATGGTCTGCGGGTCGCCAAAATCTGATTGGCCCCCTCCTCACAGTGCTCAAAACACTCCACCTGGATGGCCAGGATCCCATGAGCCCCTCTTCTCTTACTGGAGATTCTTTGCCGTTAACCAGTTTTACTTTATTGCTTCTCTTTTCACTTTTCAGTTTTAGTCTTCTGCACGGGGTTTATTGTCACCCCCCAACCCCCACCCACTGGCGCATTGGAGACTCAGGTAAGCATTTTGCGATTCCATCTTCACCCAGCAAAGGCATTGCCTCCTTTTCACGCAAACTCCTGTCAGTGCCTACATCGCCCCTTCCAATGGCTGCACCGTTATGGCAACTTCTAGTTGCTCGCGAGAGCGAGAGGCTCCTCTGGCATCTCTCCATCAGTCAGTGTCTTTTTTTTTTTCTTTTCAAAAAGATGAATCTTATTACCACCAGCACTTGAAAGAGGCCGGGGACCTCACAATTCAACCCGGAGTTATCCCTGTCTCTTATACACATCTAGATGTGTATAAGAGACAGGTTTAGGTCAAGAGCCAAACTTTTCCTTGGGCACGCCAGGCCACTAGTGCTCTGTCACTGGAGTGACACATGGGCCCCTTGGTACCGGCCTAAACCAGTCTCGGCCTCTCGGAGTACGACCCTTGTCCTCTTTTAGAACCCAGTCTGCCTGGATCATCATGCGGATAACTGCTTTCACTTTTGCCTTTATCTTGCTGTCAGAGGTCCACTCATTCCTGAAGCACACATTGTTCCGATCCTCCCAGATTACCCACATGACTGCTGATCGACACGCCTTGGCTACGTATCCCCACCCTTTGTTACGGAAGAACAGAGGGGGGAGGTGGAAGACACGTGTTTTGAAAGGAGGAGGGGGGGGAGGGAGGAAGAAGCACAGGAATGTTCACCCAAAATCACATACCCCAATGATAAGAAACAACAAACAGGCTGAAAAAACAAGGGGGGGAAAAAAAAAAACTGAAAGGAGCTTCTTCATATTAGGATCTCCCTCAAAAAAAAAAAAAAAAGGGGAAACTACGTGGGAGTCACAAAAATGAGTTATAATTGCACTATGGGGGCCAAGATACAGTTTCAAATTGCAGTTCAGGGCCTCGGGCAATGTATACAACCCAGCTTTCTGGCCAGGTAGGGTGCTCGAAGTGCAATTGCAAACTGTATCTTGCCCCATACTGCAATTATAACCCGTTTTTGTGACTCTACTGAAAAGGATTGCCCTGCAATTCGAGTGTTGCCCTGCAATTCAACCCACACTCCATCCAATTGAATCACCAGGGATCTCACCAGACAGCTCGACAACAAACATGAGAGTCGTGCCCATCATAAAGCTTTCATATACGAGAAGTGTTAGTCTTCCTCAAAAAAAAAAAAAAAAAAAAAAAAAGTTCTCGTGCTTCTTACATATTTTCAAGGTACCTTGCAAAACTGATTATAATCACTAAATGGTACAATGGACCGGGTTTCCAGCACCAGCCGAAGGTGGGTTATGGCGTCAGGCCCTCAGTCTGGGTGGAATTGTGAGGTCCCCAGCCTCTCTCTTTCATATCTGATAATACTTTTTTAACAGCTCCATTCTATTGGTGGGAGCAGTATCTGCTGGAAACCGGGTCCAGCGTCGCATGATATATGAAAAACGCAGGATGCTGACCTATGTAAGCTCAATAACTCAGACACCACTGCCAGCATTGACTACCTCATTTCTGATAATACAATCATAACAGTTTTCCAATTCGAAAGCACAGGAAAAAAAAGGCACAGAGAGCGAGTCGTCACATGAATCTGCAAATAACAATAGGATCATCATCCAGATGGATGCCCCGAAGTGAAAAAAAAAAAACACCTTGTTGCTGTTCCCAACCCACATACAAGTCAGGCTGCAGTGATACGAGCAGCCAATCTTCTATACCTCACACCCCTCCATCATTACAACCAGGCAAAGCCTCCCTGTCTTGCCTGGCACCCCTGCCTACTGTGCCTAATGTTCCACTGTTACTCCCTGCATGTACTCAATGCTGCCAGGATAAACCACAGCATTGGCATTAAACCACCAGTACATGGCCCCACGATCTGCGGTTGGGAAAATAATAGAGTAGAAACATTTCTAGCCGGATGAATTTTGACGCTCCTGTAGTGGCCCGTACATTTCCTAAAATCGTGGCTTGTATATGGGCACTACTTTAGGAAGTAGTACGACCTCATGGTTCTCTTCCGGGCCAACGCAAGTAGCCTCCAAGCCCTTGCACATACTATTCACCTCTTTGAGTTGGCAGTGGACATGAAGGTCAACCGGGGATCAAAGACGGAAGGTTGGTGGCTACACCCGAACGGTGAGGACCCGCCTGCTCAACCCCAAGTGTCATGGAAAGCCAAGGAAACTGCTACAAGGGTGCTCGGGGTTAGACTGACAGCGCAGGGACCCCCCCCCCGATCATGGGGAGGCATTGGTAGACCTTGTCATCCAAAGAATGGGGCAATGGGATGGCCAACACACTTCGCTAGTAGGCAGAGCGCTGGCCCTTAACAACGCAATCTTTGCGGCAATTTGGTATAAAGCAGCCTTTTGGGCACTGACCCACAGACAGCTCACTAAGCTACGACAAGCAGCCACGGCATTTTTGTGGAAAAATTACCATAATGACACTAACTGCATTAAGCGCCTGGCGTGGGACACAATAACTCAACCAAGGTCCAATGGAGGCTTTGGGATCATTGACCCCCAACAAGAACTCGACGCTCTTCGGTTCAAGTTTCTGATCAGACTGTTGTTGGGGAATGACATCCCATGGGCCCCGTATACACATATTCAAATTGGAGCTCTGGCCCCAAAATCCAAACCTAAGAGACCAACGCACCCCCTGCAGTGGCTGACAAACCCGGCATGCCCCTGATCGGACAGGGCCGATACCCTGACAGGGAGAGCTAGATGGGACACTCGTACTGATCCGCTATGGCCAGACCTCGTACGCCTCTGGAGAACGAACGGTCCCAAAAGGAAACCCGTTCCCCTCAGATGGCACGAGGTCAGTCGTCAACACCTGTTCGGCCACCCGAACATTTTGGATCAAGATGGTCAGCCCTTCTCCTTGGGCCGCAAATCCAAATGGAGAAAGTGGGTGAAAAAGGGAGTTTTCAAATTGGCTGACTTATGGGATGCTCAAACCACCGACTAGGTAACGGAGGAAACAATGAAGGAAGGGATGGGACAAATGTCATCCCTCGCTCAAGAATTCCAAGAGCTGCAGGAATGAATCCCGTTAGCCTGGATCCAAAAGCTTAAGGAAGACCCAGTGCTGGTTGAAGGGGACTGGGTGGTCAATATGGACGACCTGCCCCTCCCAATGACTGTGTATAGAGTGGCACGGGTTAACCACAACAGTTGAGACCTCCATGCCTTTTCCCCAATTCTGCCAGGAGCGAGATGGACGGAGTTGAAACAAGCACAAGAACTAGACAGACAGAATCAGGCAACAATTTCCTACATGAGAGTCATAGTAGTGCAAGACGATGAGGAAACCTACTACGTATATGAACCCGCCATCTCTATCCCCCTCCTCCCATTTGATCCTGCTGAATGAGAGTGGAAGTGGGGGAAAGATAACACAATGGTCCCATGGCATAACACGGTTAAGAAAGGGTATAGAGTTGCTCGAAAATCGATGGCTATCATGGACAATATATTGCGGCGGTGGAAAAGTGTGAGGATTGAGCCCTCAAGTAGGGGCCTTGCCATGATGTACATGTTCTGGGCTAAGGCCCCAGCACGCCTCGTGCCCGCCCTAAGTGAAGGCGGGCCAGCAAATCAACAAGAGCCCTCTATGCCAACATTTCACGAAGTGGGGTTCATACAGTTGCAGCACGCCAGTTGGTTGGAGTGCAACGAGTCTCGGATTTCAGCAAATGCTGAAAACCCAGGGCCTTTGAGTTAGTTAGGCCCTGGGTACTTGAACGTGAGGCCGACAATGCATGCTGGGTATAGAGGCCGAAAATGCCAAAGGGAAATCGGCCCACTATCTGAATCTGGCCGCAGGCCTTGACGAAAGAGGTGCAACTGCATCCCCCGGGCCTCAACTGTATCGGCCTGGGTTCAGCCTCTGGGTCCCGGTCGCAGGCTGAAAGGAGCCCGCCCACACGCTGCACTGGCATATAGGCAAGCAGGGCGAGTGGGCAGGGATCTTGGCCATTGCGAGCAAGGCCGGCACGCTGCTGCGTTGCATGCATGCTGCGCTGCGCTAAGGCTGAGGGGAGCAGGGCAGCGCTGGGCGGTAGAGCGCTGCCTGCACACAGGGCACTGGCGGCCATAACCGGGCCGCATGAGGGTGCAGGGGAGGTGAGGGCGAAGGTGGTTCTTCGGAGGTGAAGGGCGTTGTGTGGGTACAAGGGAGAGTGTGGGTGAAGAGGACACGTACCTGGTGGAGGTGGAGGTCGGCATTGGTGTTGACATGATCACTCACTGGTAGTCAAGTTGTCTGGTTGCTTTCATTGTTGTAGTTGTAGGCTAGGCTGTAGAGTAGATAGGGTGCCTGACACCATTCACAAGAGAGAGCTACATTTAGGTTATGCTGTTGGTGTTGCCCTGTTGGGCATGGACATTGACTCACGATTCTTTTGTATCATTCTCAATGGGATGGTTACTCGGTTCCATGTGCTATCTGCTTTGGCTTTAACTACTTGGACTTCAGTGTGATTTTGCATTCTGGATTTTTGTGCTTCGTCCATATTCATGTTCCTTGCAAAAGAGACTCCCTCCTAAATTAAGAGGATCTCCGTTTTTTTAAATGGTCTGCCTACTCCCACACAAGACTTACCAACTACAGGGCGCTCTAGTGGCAGATCATCCATCGATGCCTGCCTACCCCGGATTGCCTAACAGAGAGAACAGATTATGAGAGCAAAAGCTTACTCTCTCCTTTGTGTTCTTATTGCGAAACGTGTGTGCCAAGAAAGAGAGCGACACTCGAACATTGCCTCCTTGATTGCCCCATGGTGGTGCGCTTATGGAGATGGTGGGATGTTGCCTGTCATTTCCTTATAGGACATCATCTACCCTGGAATGTCCTGTCCCTCCTTTTTTTTTTTTTTTTTTTTTTTTTT
>BFEA01000527.1:306046-320347 GCA_003427395.1 Chara braunii | reverse complement strand
TCTCTCTCTCTCTCTCTCTCTCTCTCTCTCTCTCTCTCTCTCTCTCTCTCTCTCTCTCTCTCTCTCGTGGGGGCGCGCGCGCGTGCGTGCCTTTTTGTCTTGCGATAAAGTTTCAACCGGTACATATTGCACTGCCCTTTCTTGCACGACAAGGCGCACGGGAGAGAGAGAGAGATAGGGGAAGTGAAAGAGAGGCAGAGAGAGATGAACTGACGCAAAGAAGTGACACATATAGCACAAACAAGTTATGATCGTATATGTCGGATACATCCGTTACACAAGCCCGAGCACATTTCCCTAATGTTTCATCCGCCACATTAGGGAAACGTGCTCTAATACTTATTCCACGCCCTTCCTTTCATGACAAGACATAACTGCATGCACGCGCGCGCGCGCGCGCGCGCGCGCGCGCGAGAGAGAGAGAGAGAGAGAGAGAGAGAGAGAGAGAGAGAGAGAGAGAGAGAGAGAGAGAGAGAGAGAGAGAGAGAGAGGGAGAGAGAGATGTATCCTCTACATATTCTTGCCGGTGGCGGATACATCCGGTACATATTCTTGCCTGTGTTTGATTTTTCACAACTCAGGAACCACATACAAATGTCCCCATACACATCAACAATGACAGACACCACCACATACAAATTTCCCCATACAATGACAAACACCTTAACTGGAAACACATCTGATTGCTGGAATGTCAAAATTCAAAAAGCGAAAAGGCGGGCGAAATACCCGTGCGAGAAAGGAAGCAGACATCAACACGAATATCCCACAAATCGACCCATCAACCTCCATTAAGGAGCACTTGAGGAAGTTACGCAAATAAAGTGACACCTAATATCTGAAGAAGAGAAATATACAAGAATTCTCAAACAACACCAGGGATTTAGGATCCTATAGGCCGGATACATCCACTGCACAATCCCGACCTAGAGAACTGGCCACACATACTCAAACTTATCCTACAGAACAGATGATCGACGCCATCTTGCATCTGATTGCTGGAATGTCACAATTTGAAAAGCGGAAAGGCGGGCGCAAACCCCGGGCGAGAAAGGAAGCGAACATCAACATGAATACCCCATAACTCGATCCATCAACCTTCCTAGGCACTCCCTTAACGAGCACTTTAAATCTCATGTTATTGTACCTTTCAGGCAACCCTCGTACCTTTGCCTCTTTATTCAGATAGTCCACAACCGCCTTAAATGCACTAGAAGCGAATGACGTGTCATAGACCGAGTTATAAAACTAGTCGACGAAGTCTACAACGTGCTCTCTGAAATCTACTGAAAGAAGGACCCAGTGTTCGCAATCCTTGTGAATGGGGATGAGTAATATATCGTACTCGAAAAGGAGGACATTTTGCATCCACCTGCTGACCCCTCTAAAACCTTGCGACTGCAACTTCGTAAAGAGAAAGGAGAGGAAGTTGTACATTTTGAACGAAGATCAACGACAGTCCCTGGTGAGGAGAGCCAAGTAAAAATTAACGACCTCGTCGTTAAGCTCGCCGCCTCTATCCAATAATGTCACCATGTCGTTTACCCTAATCACCAAGTTCTCGGCCGGGAGGCGAGCAATAACCATCACCGGCGCTAGGCAACACCGAACAAGCTTGTCCATCAACTTGGACGATTCTTCCTGATTTCCTCCGACGCCTGACATGCATACGTCTGCTGCACAGTCCAACCAAGCAACACGCATGAGCATGAGAAGGATGACACCTTAACTGTCTGAGCCGTTCCGTTCTTTGCTTTGTGCTTTAAAAGTATTATAAATCTGCACCCCTCTACTTGTACTTCTAGAAAAGTATGGCGCGGGTACAGGAAGCGGAGAAATGGAGCACTTCTTGCAAACTTTGATGCGCAACTTCTCAAATGTGTCAGAACTCATACCCGCAGCTTCTATAATCTGAATATCCCTTCTCGACAATCGCGGCATATTCGTCTTTCTAAGAGACTACTCCAAGTTTCTGCGCACGACTCATGAAGGAGATGGCCGACTTGTACAACAAGTGAAGAAAAGGTGATTGTGAATATAACACATCGCCACACTGCACAACCAAGGGGCAACCAGCAATTACCCACATATCCAAACATATCGCCGCCCGCCACATCGAAAAGTAAACTCCTGGTGCTCATACAAAAGTTGGACCCAAACGTGAGCAACTCAAGTCACTGATTAAACTCCAACTGCTCATACACTACACCGACCCAAATGTGAGCAACACATGTCATTGCTTACCAGCCACGACTTCGTGTCGAAGATGTTCCTTCTCGTCTAAACCTTTCGATTGTGGCAAGTCTTTTCCTAGACATGTCGTGCTTAGACCCAGCACGAACTCTTCAATCTAAACCGATGCCATAATGCCATCTAACCGGGATGGAAACCGGGACAGGTCCTTAATGTCTGCGTCGACGAGGCAAACAACTTTTTCCGGAGCACCGGGGCAGAACTCTACAGGACGACCAGCTGTCCCGCCACTCCCACGGATGGTTAGAACTTCATCTTGAGGAGTCAATAATTGTGAAGAGGGAGAGATGACAACGGGGGAATCGAATTCGCGGAAAAGTGTCTTGACAAGATCATCTTCGATCGGAYGACRGACTRCAACCTCATCCCCTTCCAGCATGGTGACGTCTTCRTCCTCRTTGCACTGGTCCGACACGACTATAGCCGTAATGATTTTYGAGGGCCGCATGCCAGGCAACCYTGAACATAACTGCGAGACATACCCGCCCTGGGAACCRCCACAATGTGCATCACGAGGTGGAGTCTCCTGGTCTTCCACACCCAGGGCAGGGGTGTTATCCGTGCTGCGTGGCTGCTGCTCCGTCGGTGGTGGAGTTTGCTCTGCACCGACACGCAGGCTTCGACGGCGGATACATCCGGTGCCGGCAAAAGAACCGCCATCACGCACCCCGGGCCCCTTCTGCCCGTCCGCAGGTTTCTCCGAGGCAATCGTCAGCGAGACATGCCCGCCCTCAGGACCACCATAATGTGTGTCGAAGGGTGCACCCTCCTGGTCTTCCATACCCAGGGCAAGCATGTCGTCGGTGCTGCTGAGTTGATGCGCCGGTGGTGGAGTCTGCTGGTCTTCCATATTCAGGGCAAGGGTGTTATCCATGCTGCGTGTTTGCTGCGAAGTGTGTCTGACAACAAAGTCCTCCTTCCGCTCTGCATTGTCACGGAGGCTTGGACGGCAGATACATCCGGCGCCGGCAAAAGAACCGCCATCACGCAGCCCGCGCTCCTTGTGCCCTTCGAATCCCATCTGGGGGAAGTATGACCCGCCTGCAGGTTTCTCCGCGGCATCCGTCAGTGAGACATGCCCGCCCTCTGAACCACCATAATGCGTGTCAAAGGGTGCAGTTTCCTGGTCTTCCGTACCCAGCGCAAGGGTGTCGTCGGTGCTGCTGAGTTGACGCGCCGAGGAGCGGATATGTCCGCCACCGGCTGAAAAGCTTCAGGCAACTAAGTCCTCTGTCTACTCCACACTGACGCGCTCGCACGCATGGCGGATACATCCGGTGCCGGCAGAAAAAATTCCAACCCGCAGCCCTCGCCCCTTATCCACCTCAGACCCCGTTGCACAAGGACTCGCAAGAGAATCTGTCCTTTCGGTGGAGTATGACCCTCCTACAGGTTTCTCCACCACATTCTCTCAGTCTAGGAGAGTGGCATCCGTAACAACTTCGCACTCCCGAGTGTCGCGTCCTAGATCCTTAGTGGAAGCCACGTCGACCGACTCCGCATCTTCCATGAAATTGGATCCGGCAGAAACTGTACCGCGGATACATCCGCTGCCTGGAAATGCGTGTTGTCCTTGGCCAACAAGTTCATAAGCTTGCAGCGCATGCATCGGCGGTGGAGATTCCACCTGCGGTGATCCCTACCCAGTTTGTGAGCTCGCACCTTCTGCCGAAGCCATGCCACCCATTCCGCCTGCGATTGTGACCCCTCCCGCGCTCGTAATATTTCCGCGTTGTGCGCCGCCCCCTCTATTGTCACTTGCTCCACCATGTCCACCGTGACCGCCGGCGCGGGTTCTGTCCTCACCTCCTCCGTCCCCTCCTTCGTCATCTCCTCCACGTCCGCCCCGTCCAGCTCCCTCTCCTCGTGTTGGGGCAGGAGGCGGAATATGCCAGTCAATGTTAGCCTCATAACTTGGACTTGTTTCGAGGTAATAAAAGTCACGACACAACTCCAACATGTTGTGTTCCCGAAGAATCTCATATGTCTGCTCTCCGAACACTTTGACGACAAACTCATCTGGTTGACGACAGTTTACCTCCGCGACGTGGTCGATAACCGCTTGGAGGGCGGCCTCTTCAAACACCTTTTTTGACGAATGGGGTTCTGATTTCCATTCGCCCTTATCATTGAACGCCATAACCCATTCGCTATCAATAACTGCTGGTTGGAACACATCTGGATGCCAAACTATATGATGACCCCAATCAGACTCGTCGGTGCTCCTGTGCGTTTTCCCGAAGAAATAGAGTTGACCTTTCTGCAATCTCAACGTGTGCGTCAGCGGAAGAGGACGTCCAGGCTTGACAATGGGGCTTAGAGCTTTGCTTCTCATAGAGGAAAGAAATCCTCTTGAAGAACCCGAGGTTGGCCTTGCGACAGGAGTGACGACAATGGAGTGACGACAGGTAAACACGCAGCGTGCTTGGAACTGGAAGGCGTTGAAGAGGACGCCATACCTGCAGTATATTTGTGATATATCGTCTCTAAATCCAACGGCTCCTCACCTTCGCTGACTTCTTCCTCGTCGTTTGCGTTGAAATTGTCCTCTTTGGTGAACTGAGCCTTGTAATAATTTAACGTGAGTTCCATCTTGCCATTGTCGAAATAGCGTTCCTCAAGTTTCTCCACGAAGTTGGCCGCAGCCTCCCTAGAAGCACCATGGTAGCCATCCAATGCCCCGATCACGACATCTCGTCGGCACTTGTGGTCGTCCTCGAATCTTAGTTTGGGTCGTGTGTCGAGGAAAAGAAACTTGTATACACTCGCCCTTTTCTCAGCTGATAGCTTGAACCACATATTCCTGTCTGGATCATGGTCGACCTCTTTCTGCACCTGGTAGAATTCACAGTTGTCCACACCCGTATGCACCTCATGCGCAACATATGTCATCAAAAAGTTGAGGAGCTTTGTGTCTCCCTCGATGGCCACAACATGACGCCCGCTCTTGAGGACTTGCCACACAACCTGGGCGTGTGCTTTGCCGATGAACATAACTCCATTTTCGAYTGGGCAGAAGAACTCTATYTGACCCAATAGCATAACYGGGTGGCGCTCCATTTCCTTATAGACRAACCCCTTTAGGTGGTGCACGCCTGCCAATGCATACGTCGTGGCCATGAACTGTGTTTCGGCAATGTCCGAGGGTGTGCACTTCTGCCTTTTCCCAAGAGCTGCAGCGTCATCGTCCGRCAATCGCCCCTCATATGTCGGTGGGGTGTTAAGCTTCAGATCATCCCCATGGAAAAGAACATACATCCTGTCCTCCTCGGCCCACACACTGTTCCCGATTTGGTAGTGCTTCTTAACTTKACTCCTCCGAACCCATTTTCCTGCACAACCATTCGTGACAGGAAGAATGTGCAGAAGACCCATGAAGGAGAGGTCCCATTGCCTGGGAACGAAAGCAATCAGAGTYCRRAAATCAGGACACACAGCTTCAAGGAATGCCGCCAATGACCGGAAAGCCTCCTCATTCCAACGTGCTCGGTCAACGGGATCGCAGAAGTCRATGATGCAAGTGTGGCATCGCAGCTGCGTCACAACTTTCCTYATCTCATCCTTTCTCAAGAAAGYCGTGAAGGCGTCGTAAGCAAATGGTGCGAGGGTTGTCACTTGACTGGTGTGCTTCCATTTGACATTGGTGCATTCTCCCAGTGCTTGCGGCCCCTCTTCTGTCTTGCTACGTTCGCCTTTCAGCACGGACAGCACAAACCGCTTCCACTCAGTTGGAAACTTCTCGTGATTGACCAACTTCATCATCGCCGCCACGTCCTTATCACTCGGACAACCGAGACACTGGGGGCATTCCTTGAGGTACGAGTGATCAGTGACCCATTTCCTGCAGCCCACCCACCATTTCTCATCCAGTCCCTTGGAGGCGTACTCTGCCATCAATTGCTCCTTCGTCCGGAAAAAGGAGTCATTCCAATCATCGTTGTCGCGGCCCTCGTGCTGTAATTGCACAATATGCCACAGCCGGAGCAACATCCGATCTTGCTTGACCATTTCACAAGCATCCTTCATCCCAACCTTCCCCTGCTCAATCAACTTTTTGCTTCCTGTCTGCACCCAGACAATGTCCAAGTCCAGTAACCCTCGCAGGATCCGACGTTTCTCCGCATCTGTGAAATCCCCCAAGTCTTTCCAACAATGCACATCGGGTTAATTCACTTGCACGAAAAAGTCGCGCTCCTCCTGTTTCCTTTTCTTCTTTCCTTTCCGCATCTCCGGATCAGTCACACGCACATTATACACAACTCTCTTATGGCGACTGTTGTCCTCCGCAAATGATTGACCCTCACGGGTGACTTTCGGGTCCGCTGTTGGAGGCTTCTTCGTCCACACAGCGCCATCAGGGGCGAGCAGATAACCCTTCTCCCACTCGTCGTAGAACTTCATGCCAAGCTTCCACGTTTCGTCGTCCGTCATGACCAAAGGCAAGTAGTACCTCAGTTTCTCCATCCATTCCTTTTTCTTCGATTTCTAATCAGCCAACCCCCAAAGGTTGAAGTAAGGCGTTTTCCTCAAGGCAGCTTTCTGAAACTCTTCGTATTTGGCGACCAAATTCTTCTTGAACTTTATATTGTCGGTGACTGCATGAGGACGCTTCAAGTTATTCCACTCCTGACGAATGTCTGCCATTGACAATCGCTGAGGCCGAGGAGGGGCTAACTTGTCCTTCCTATTCTCGTTCACGCTTATCTGCGTATAACCGTCGAAGTCCTCCTCGGTGAAGTACAACGGCTTGAAGGGCCAGTCGGAGAAGGTATACTTCTCCCAAATCTCGTGGTTTCTCAACTCCAGCGCAGCCTTGACATTGTGCTGCCCGCTCACAGCATAGTACCAGTGCTCGTTCGGGTTCTCCACATCGAATTTGTCCGGGGTCACCCGAACAGCCTTCCGTCCGGGGCTAGGAAGCCCTACAATTGGCGCCAATTTCAAAATTGGCTTCTCGTACGTCTTTCCTTTCTTCTTGAAGGCATCCATCATACACCGCAGTATATATGCCGTGTGGGTTGGGTCGATCGAATGATGATTGTACAGCCTTTCCCACGCCGGCAACTCCAAGACCGTCTCCGGGTTGATAGAAAGAGTGACATCTTTCTTTACACCCTCTTTCCATTCCAGAAAGTACCCGGCGTCCAGATCGACAACCTTTTCCTTGTCGTCCTCACTGTCGTTTTCATCTGCTCGTGCCCGCTTGCCTTTCGATGACCCCTCCCCCGTTCCACCTCCCCGTCTCGCCTTCGGTGTTTCCGGGTTCCTCCCTCCCGAGTTCCTCTTCTTGTCAGATGTCTGGCGAGGGGTACTTGTTTTCCTTTTCTTCTTGTCCGATTGTACGGCCTGTCTGTGTTCGTCTCCAGCCCCCTCGCTGCCAGATTCTTCTCCGCTTCTCTTTTCTCCCACCGCAACAGGTCTTTTACCCATGTCCCTTGGCTGCTCCGCAACCTCATGATCTCCTCCCGATGTGCTAACTCCAGTTGTCTTCGCCCCAGTCGACGGCTCATTCGTAGCACTCACTGGACCCTGAGCCACATCGGCGACCGCCCCCTCCACATGTCTGCGTTCGACAGCTTCACCTTCCGGCTCGGATTCTTCATAAGCACCTCAGGGCTCTGGCTGCTCAGGAACGTAGCTAGGGTCAAGCACTCCAGTCGCACCCTCTGTAGCAACAACAGTCGACATTTCTGAAGTTCGCGTGCGGTCCTCGTCATCGCCAACGTATGAGATCGGCATTGAAATACGATGCTCCTGCGGCACATCTAAACACCTGGCTGGCAGCACCACTCTCTCCCACTCATCAAAGAAGACCCGCAAGAGAACATTTCGTTCTAAATCTGATGTTATGGCCGTGTAAAATGGAAGCATGGTGGCTTGTTTGCCGAAACCCCGAAACTTTTTCCAAGACAATCTGACACCATGGGCGTCATCGTCAGGACGACCGTCCTTCCCGTATGTCGTTTGAAGGGTGAAAGTACGAACTCCTTCCGAACAATTTCCCCACCCGCTCACGGCCCCGGCGAGCCGAAAATTCTTATGGTCTCTCACGAAGACGACTCCACCGCAAGGTGGACTCGTCAGCACAGACTCGTTAGCAGAAACCCAATCAAGAAACCACTGCCGGTTGTCGTACTTGTAGTACGAAGGATTTCTCTTCGTCCCGCCGCTGTGCCTGCCACCCGAAGAAGCACGCTGACCGCGTTCCGCTACTGGAGCACCGCCAGAAGTCGAGGCCGGCCCACCACGATTTCCACCAGACTCATGCCCTGCTCGGTCGGTAGCCGTTCCTGCAGAGTCATGTCGTTCGCCAGCACCAGCGGACGCCATTTTATCTGCATTTGTCAAGCAAGAAGAAGAACAAGCTACTCAGCATGATAGTAAACAGAACGACGTTGACGATGCCCATACTGAGCACATGGCAGTCCAAGGCGCTCGACAAGGGCAGAGTCTTCATCCTCAGCGGTGGATATATCCGCTATAAAAGGCAGCAACTTGACTTTTACGATGCTAAACCTGAGCACATGGCATTTTGAAGCAGATGTATTTGCGACGGGGTCGACGTTAGACGAGGTGCCGATGTATCCGCTGCATGGACAACGACGTCGAAGCACCACACCAGGACAGCGCAGGGTCTTGATCCTCAGCTGCGGATGTATCCGCCGCATGGACCGTGACACGACATAGACCCTGATGTCTGGGGTGGATGTATCCGCCGCATGGACCGCGAGCAACCGATGCCGAGATTGTGAAGGGCAAGGCCATCATCCTCAGCTGCGGATGTATCCGCTGTCGAATGAAGCGGCACTACTTCAATAACGGACACATTCGCCGCCACTGCCCGACCTCGAAGTACTGTTCGATCGCTCAGAGCAGGGTCTGATCCTCGGCGACGGATGTATCCGCCAGAGGAGGAAGCGACGCTATTCTACACGGAAAATGCTCATACTAAGCACATGGCGGTTCGGGGTCATCGTCCTCATGTCTGGGGTGGATGTATCCGCCGCATGGACAGCAAGCAACTGTCGCCGTGCGCTTGTGAAGGGCAAGGTCATCATCCTCAGCCGCTCCAATTAATTTTGCACCTTCAGCGGATGTATCCGCTATCAAATGAAGCAACACGATTCCAATAACGGATACATCCGCGGCTGAGGATGTATCCACTGCCCGACCTCGAAAATACTGTGCGATCGGTCAGGGTAGGGTCCTGTTCCTCAGCGGCGGATGTATCCGTTATTGACAATGCTCATACTAAGAACATCGTTGTTCGGGGTCATCTTCCTCATGTTTGGGGTGGATGTATCCGCCACATGGACCGCGAGCAACCGGTGTCGTGGATCATCCTCAGCGGCGGATGTATCCGCTATCGAATGACGCAGTTCGACATTGACAATTCTCGTACTAAGGACATGGCGGTTCGGGGTCATCGTCCTCATGTCTGGGGCAGATGTATCCGCCGCATGGACCGTGAGCAACCGTTGCCGTGCGCTTGTTAAGGGCAAGGTCATCATCCTCAGCGGCGGATGTATCCACTGTCGAAAGAGCAGCACGACGTCAATAACGGATACGTCCGCCGCTGACGATGTATCCACTACACGACCTCGAAGTACTGTGCGATCGGTAAGGGCAGGGTCCTGATCCTCAGCGGCGGATGTATGCTATCCGCCGCGGGATTGATATCAAATGTGGAGCGGATGTATCCGCCGCATGGACGATGACCTCGAACTGCTGAGCGCTCATTAAAGACAAGGTCTTCATCCTCTGCGTCATTCCCATATCGAGGCCGGTGCATACCCAGTGGCGAAAGGGCACCGGCCTGAAACCTCATTTACCATAATCAACTTTCACGTATGTGTGGCGGATATATCCGCGACGCGGTAAGCGGGCGGAATCCTCTCAGAGGATATAGCAGCACACAAAACAGAGAAACCACACCCGTGCGTGTGGGGCCGATGTATCCGCCGCATGGACCGCAAGCAACCGTTGTTGTGCGCTTGTGGAGGGCAAAGTCATCATCCTCAGTGGCGGATGTATCCACTGTCGAATGAAGCAGCACGACTTCAATAACGGATACATCTGCCGCTGACGATGTATCCACTGAGCGACCTCGAAGTCATGTCGTTTACTCCTCTGGCTCAGGGTAGGGTCCTAATCCTCAGTGGCGGATGTATCCGCCAGAGGAGTATGCGGCACGACTTGCACCCTTCTCAAAATGAGACCTGCTAGTAAATCATTTCGAATTTGACAATGCTATCTAGCATGGATTGATATCAAATGTGAAGCGGATATATCCGCCGCATGGACGATGACCTCGAACTGTTGTGCGCCCGTTAACCACAATCGATTTTCACGTATGTGTGGCGGATATATCCGCTATACGGTAAGCGGGCAGAAACCTCTCAGAGGATATAGCAGCGCACAAAACAGAGAAACCACACCCGTGCAGAAATTGCGCATCCCGAGATCGTGTGGTGGTTGTAATCAACGCAGAGGACGTTTCCCCCCCTGGCAACTAGCGCTTTGTGCCTTCGATGTCCACGTATGTATGGCGGATATATCTTCCGCAGGAAGTGAGCAAAAACACACCGGCCTCGAAACCTCATTAAGCACCTCCGACGCCCGTGTTTGTTTGACGGATATATCCTCTGCACACCAAGCGGGCGGAGACCTATTAGAGGATATGCAGATGTACTCTGTGAAGTTTTTCGTTGCTTGCTGTGTAGCGGATATATACGCCACACAGACATGGACGACGAATGTTGTTTTCTCCGTTACGTTTTTGCTATAATGTTGTATGGGGGATATATCCGCCAGACATACGTGGACATCAAACGCGGGTGTTGTGTCTGTGTTCTGCACTGATATATGCACTCTGTGAAGCTTGCCGTCCATTGCTGTGTAGAGGATATATCCGTCACACAAACATGAACGTCGAATGTTGTTTTCTCCGTTACGTTTTTGCTGCACTACTGTGAGGCGGATATATCCGCCACACAGACGTGGACATCAAGCGTGGGTGTTGTTTCTTTGTTTTGCACTCACAACAGATCATACTGGCGGAACATCTCAAAGGGTATAACGCCATACAAAACAGAGCAACCACACCCGTGCACAATTTACGCATCCCGAGATCGTGTGGCGGTTATAATCGACACAGAGGATGTTCCCCCCCTGTTAACCAGCGCTCTGCGCCTTCGGTGTCCACGTATGTGTGAAGTACATATCCACCACAACAACTGAGCGAAAACACACCGGCCGCGAAACCTCATTAACCACCTTCAACGTCCGTGTTTGTGTGCCAGATATATCCTCTGCACACCGAGCGGGCGAAGACATCCTAGAGCATGCATCACCTGTGCTTAATGTCCATGTCTGTGCGGCGTACATAATAGAGAAACAACACCTCCTTTGATGTCCACTTCTGTGTGGCGGATATATCCGCCATACATTAGTTGAGCAAAAACCTCATGGGAGAAACAATATCCGACGTCCATGTCTGTGTGGCGGATACATCCGCTACACAGCAAGCAGCCGGAAACTTCAAAGATTTCATATATATGCCCGTGAATAACAAAGAAACCACCCATGCACCCACCATTCATACCCTGTAACGTCACAAAAATGTGTGGTGTTGTAAACGACACAGAGGGTGTTTTCCCTTTTCATGGAAGTTGGTCTTCAATTGAAGGTAACTTTGTCTTACGAAACCCGTTTGGAAAAGCAAAGCAAAGCTGTACGAAAAACAGTTGTTGGAAAGGAAAACCGCTCAAACAACAGACTGTCCTTTTCCGTTGGCAAACAACGCTCCACGCTTGATGTCCACGTCTGTGTGGCGGATATATCTGCCGCACAGTGTCTGAGCAAAAACCTAATGGAGAAAAACGTTCACGTCTGTGTGGCGGATATATATCCGCCATACAGAAAGCGGACGAAAACCCCTCGTGCGGTATGAATCCTCGTGCAAAACAGAGAAACTGAACCCATGCACGATTCATGTCGTGCACAATCATGAAATTATGTGTTGTTTGTAAACGACACAGAGGATGTTTTTCTCGCTGCCATCCAGCGTCTGTGTGGCGGATTTATCCTCCGTACGATAAGGAGAAGTGTCCCGGGCAAAAGTTGAGCTAAATCTTGTTCCCAATAATTCGTGTGACTAACAAAAGCACAAGTTCGATGTGCTACTGAAACCAGTTCGATGCACAACAAGAAGGGGGTTGAATGCACAAGTAGAGGGGTTTGATGCACGACAAAATGCGGTTTGTATGCACAAGCAGAGAGGTTGCAGTAAGGGGTTCCGATGCACAACATGATGGGTTTGATGCACAACAAGAGTGTTCGATGCGCAACAAGAGGGGTTCGATGTACAATAGGAGACTTTCAATACACAACAAGAGGGTTTCGATCTTCTACAAGATGAGGTCCAAAAGTTCCATGCGTGACAATATCGGATATGTTGGAAAGCACAGCACAACGCGTGATGATGACGTCAACGTACCTTACTGCTGATCGAATGGCTGCCTCCCTCGTTCAGCGACAGTTCTCAACAACCCGTGGTCCGCTGTGCTCGACAGACCTTAATGAAACCTCGAACAGGATCGCGATCGTCGTTCAGGAAGATGGCGGAGGATGGGGCAGCATGGAGATGGAAGAGCAAGAAGAAGGATTATAGTCGATGAAGATGGCTAACAACGACATGAAGTAGCGTGAAAAAAGAGATGGCGATCGGGACAGGGATGGCGGGGGAATGTAAATGGGGATCGGGACAGAGATGGAGGAAGAACCAAAATGGCGATCGGGATAGAGATGGCGGGAGAACAAGATGGCGACGGGACAGGGAGGGCAGGAGAACGACGATGGCGATCGGGACAGAGATGGCGCGTGGAAGATGATGGCGTGTGAAAGATGATGGCGCGGGAAGACGATGGCGCGAGTAAGATGATGGCGCGAGGAAGATAATGGCGTGAGGAAAATGATGGTGAGAGGAAGATGATGGCGCAAGTAAGATGATGGCGCAAGAAAGATGATGGCGCGAGGAAGATGATGGCGCGAGGAAGATGATGGCGCGAGGAAAATGATGGTGCGAGGAAGATGATGGCGCGAGTAAGATGATGGCGCGAGGAAGATGATGCCGCGCGAGGAAGATGATGGCGCAAGGAAGATGAAGGCGGGAGGAAGCTGAAGTTGGCCAAAAGAAGGCAACGAGACGCAAAAAAGTTGATGGCGCGAGTAAGATGATGGGGCGAGAGCGCTAGTAAGAGGATTGCGCGAGGAAGATGATGGCGGGCGGGATGGGACAAAGACGACGCGGGGGCAGGCGGTACGAACGACGATGGCGGGCAGGATGGAGAAGGTCCACGAAGATGGCAGCAGCGCGAGAGGAGAAGTCGAGCAAGGCGTTGTGCACCGACCTTGAAAAGTCGTGAACGGTAGCCCTGGTCTCTGCCGCGTCAACAAAACGCTGAAGTGTGTTCCAAGAAGTCATATGCCGCCAAGAGAAGGCGGGACCGCTTCAAATTTTTGGCGCCGACCTGAAATTTTCTGAAACGCCAAAAGGTCTCCCAACTTTTCGAAGGGTCTGGCCCGCCTTCGGCCCTGCGCGTGTCGGCCTCCGAAATCGGGTGGCGCTCGACCAAAATGGTTCATCCGACGGTCGAGATGCAACTGTTCGTCGGGCTCGAGCAGTTGCTATGCTTAAGAAATGTGTCCATTGTAGCTTCCTTGGTTAGCTTAGTCAATTTTCTGCGGATTCTAACCCCTTGCCATCTATATTGTGTGAACTGCAATAACCAATTTTTGAGTTGCTGCATAGTCTCTATTTGATCTTGTGAGGCTGCCTGGTTTTCCAAGTCGAGGAGTTCTTTGTGCAAGTCCATTTCCTGTCGATGTCACTGCGCAGCTCTGTCTTTGGAGAAGCCTTTGCATTTTTTTTGCAAGAAAAAGAAGACCACCATTAAACATTCGTATCTGTCACGCGGGGATCCCCGGGGCCCAATCCAGGGTAGGGGTTTCACCCCCGGACCCCCACCGCGGGGCTACCCAACCCCC
>BFEA01000527.1:291928-305087 GCA_003427395.1 Chara braunii | reverse complement strand
ATTTTTTTTGTTTTGGGGGGGGGGGTTGTCCGGAGCCGGGGTTGGGGGTGCCCACCCCCGGATCCCCGCTGGGGCCCCGGGGCCGGGGCTCGACAACCCTGATTGTGAGTCAAAATGTATTTTTTGTTGGCGCCAGAATTGCCACATGTCGCGGATCAGTTGATCGAATTGTCGGTCTTTTAGAAGTGATGTATTGAGCTTGTAGAAGTCTGGGCCCTGATCAGGCCTTTTGCATGTTGTCAGGATTATCCCGCAGGTCTTGTGATCCAGTCCCGGATATGGGCTGCGAGGAAGAATACCACCCTAATGCAATGCACCTTCCAGGTTGTTGGAAAGTAGGATTAGGTCAATGCGGGATTTGGAGAGTCTCCTCGAGTAATTGTCCCTTACGCATGTGAAAGTGCGATCGGCAGGGTGGAGTCGTCCAAAAATGTCGAATAGGGATCGGGAATCACACACTTCTGCTACCATCCGCTCGTCCTCTTCCGCCGCAAAATGCCATCCCATCCGGTACTCAGGTCCTGAGATCTTCTAGGAAGGCCCTCCTCTTCCCCACTGTATTGGGGGAGTAAATGCAGAGGATGCAGTGCAGTTCAAGCTCAAGCATCCCAAACACCGATACCTGCCGCCCCTCATTTCCGTCCGCTGTCCAGTGCACTACCTGAAACCTTGACTCGGGGGGTATCCATACCGCCACTCCCGCTGATCCCGGCCTAGGGGCGTGGGCCCACACGGCCTGGTGAGACCAGACCATCCTTCCGACTCTGTGGTGTTGGGGGCGATCATGTAGGTGGGTTCCTGGACACAGATCACATCAGGCCAATGCCTTCCTCCCACCCCCTTTAGCTGATCCCAAATGGCATGGTGTTTTCTGGGTTGTAGGTAGCAAGACCATTCACATTGAGTGCGCGCAGGTCCAGATCTCAGATCTGTCAAACGTACACATTTTTGCCAAGTTGGATTCCTACAGTATAGCGTTTCTATGTCCTGCATGTTGTTTTATGTGCAATGGTTGTCACTTCTTTAGGTCCCATCTATCTAAGGAGAGGACTTTTTTGCGGAGGATGTTGCACAGACACTTACACACGTCCTCATCAGAACAGATGTTACTGGCTTTGACCCTTAGGCTCTCACAAATTTGTTGCCTTGTGGGTCTCAAACAAGAGGAACAGATCTTTTCGTGCCATCTGATGTCTGGACCCTTCCATCCTCATTGGCCCTTTTACATCCAGTGCAAAATATTTCGGGGTGAGCTCACCCGCCTCAGGCTGTTTGGTGAACCACCTGTCCCGTTCCTTCCCGTCCTCTATCTAGCCCGGGAATTCCAATCCCTGCAATGTCACCCCCCCTTTGTCTCCCACTGAGGAGAGCCCAACCTCCCATACTCCATCCTCCTTTCTTCGTGGGATGACCAGCACACCTTCTTTTTTGGAGAGGGGGAGTTCAAAGCGCCCACATTCGACGAGTTGTTGCAGCTTCATTCTGTGCGAGACCAGTCCCTCCTCTAGTGGGTCGATCATGCTCTTACCTTCCTGATGCCCCATCCCCGAGTCGTGGTGTTCTTTGCTGTGTGGTGTCGAGTGGGGGGGAGGGGGGTGAAAACGATCTCGGGTAATGTACAAAATGTGTTTAAACACCTTTGCCCACGTCAGATGGGTTAGGGGCCCCGTTGTCACACAAATTCTCAACGTCGGACTGTTGTTCAGCATCGTGACGCGTTCAATGTAAGATGTGTCCCAGTACTCCTGCCCCCCTTAATTGTTGAATGATCCATTCTTTGATTATTTAAATTTTTTGGTCCATACCCATTTCACGTGGTGGTGCGTCCGGGTCATGGTCATTCTCGACCATGATCTCATCAGGGGGAGGGGGGGACTATGGGCCAACTTCCATCGGTTGGGCCCGAAAGGCTTCTGAGAAAAAATCTGGCTCTTTTCCTTTTTCATCCTGCAGGGGTCCTTGCGCTTGCTGCGTCTGCATTTCTACTGACTCCTTCCTTTCCTCCCCTGCTGATGTTCCCTCCTGGGGCCCTGTTCCTTTCGCTCCCCTGCTTCGATCATCTGGTTTCCCACCCAGCCATGGCCAGCCTGTATTTCCTTCTCCTTGTTCGGTACGTCATCCCGATCCTTCACCGGCCCGATTTCCTTATTTTCGATCGCACCGCTGACCTGCCCCTTTTGTCTCTCACGCGAGTCCCCCTCCATTGCCTGCTTCTCGACGGTCTCCTTGCCCCTCTGCACCACCTGCCCTTGGGTGGGCCTCTGCCCCCCCCTTTGCCCTCCCAGACCCTCAATGACCCTCCCTGTGTTGTGTTCGACCTGGACTGTATCTTGTACAACTCCCCTTGTTGGTTGATTTTCCTTCCCCCTCTTGTTCTCTCATTCAATTGTCCTGCGGGTCATGTTTTATAGGCTTTTTTTATTCTTTTTTCCTCGAGGATGGTTCTGTAGAGCGACTGATGGCCCCTTGAGCCCGGGCCTTTGGATTTGGATTTTGGCTTTTTGTTTTTTGTTTTTGTTTTTGTTGGGGCCCTTCGAGCCCAGGCCCTGTTGTTTGTTTTGGTTTTGGATTTTGGCTCGATATGAGTGACACTACGGCCTTAGGCATGATTGTTGACCAGTTTCGATCGGCCAATTGCTAAAAGTACTCATTGCGTTTGGCACGGCGTTTTTTTCTGGAAGGTTCGACCGGAGATGCCCAGTGACAATAGCACCAACCACGTAGTACTTAAGCAAGTGTTTGGTATTGTAGTAGTCCTCTTTTGATGGACGGTCCATTGCGGTTTACCACAATAGACCGTGGTTTGAGGAAGGAATGGTGGTTCCTGGGTTGTGGAATGAATGAATGTAACGCCGATTGTGTTCTCTATTGTATCAATCTAGCATTGTGTTACGTGTGGTGTGATTGCTCTGTTAAGACTTACTCTGTGAGTATGATCAACTTGGATTGTTTTTCACATAGACCTTTCGATGCTCGTGTGAACCTTCCTGGAGTCTTCTAACTGGGAGTGAGTGAGCACGATTTTCGGTTCTTTGTCTACTCTTGGCGACGTGTTTACCTGTGAAGACGACACGAAGTCCCCTTGCCAGCATGGCCGGGGAACGTTAATCGGGATGGGAGCAGAGAGGGGAGACAACCCCACTCGCCGGAACGTGGGCGCCGTGATAATAGAGAGGATAGCCGCGAGTGACACGGTGGCTCGAGGAGCAACAGTCGTGATGACCGGAGGGAAGACCCTCCACGCCCGGGCCCACCGACATGCTATGGATGCAGAGTGGTCGGTCATTATCGTACCGACTGTTGGAGGTACTGGACTGACCCGGTGGCTCGGCGTCAAATGGAAGCGGACGGGTATGCCTGCCGAGCCGAGTTTAATCGGAGGGCTGGTACTACATCGCCACCACGAGATCGAACACAGCAGCCGACGGCGGTTGAACTTGCTGCAGATGTTCGCCTTGATGAAATTGGCAGGACGGTCGCATCTGTCCAAGAATTTGTCGAGATGGCAGCCAGGGTAGCCGAGGCCGAGCGGGCTTTTCGCAAAGCAGAGAAATTACGGAAACGCGAGGAGGAGCAGCTTGCCATGGCGAAGGTGGTCGAAGTCCAACTCTTGGTGAGGCTCCGAGACATCAGGGAGGAGATTAGAGCTGAAGTTTGTAAGGCGTTATCGAGTTCAGTGGAGAAAAGTCAAACGAAGACGGCAGTGACCGCCAAGGGGAAAGATAAGGTGATTGCTATTGAAGACTTTCCGTCAACATCTGGAACGTCCAACGACGTGGAGGCCATCACTGAGGGTGCCGGGAATCTGTCGATACAGGAGAAGCGTAAGCGTGGGGAGGATACACCAGTGGGCTGCAGCCCACCAGTGACAACGCCAGCTAAGCGCATAAGTAAACAAATGAGCATTCGTCCTGTGCGCCTTTCCGAATGTTTGCAACGAATGAGCACTAAGATCGCGGTCAGACGACCGACGAAAGGAGCTGCCACCAAAGCGCTCACCGCCATGAAACCGACAGCCAAAGACTCGATGATGGAACTAATGTTGTTCCTCGATAGCTCTCAGAGGGAGCTATCGAAGTTGGACTATGACACACTGCGGGCTTTCTGCCGCGAAGAGGGAGTGAACTATACTACGAAGGTGCAAGCCATCTTTGACCTTGCTGATCGGCGCGCTCAGTTACGTTTCGGCGAACAGCTACCAGAATTTGGAACGTTTGAGAGTTCGGAGGAAGGGGCGCACTGTGAGGTCAGGAGGTGACCGACGAAGGAGCACACATCTGAACTGGGCTCACTACGCATCAATGGGTTGTTGTGACCGAGGTCATCATTTCGTTTAGACACACAGCGGACGAAGCCCTGGATCTGATCTATTGTCTTTTAACCCTACTGCTCGCTTTGCGTGGTCGTTTTCGATGGCTCATGAAATGTGTTGATTCCTGGGTTAAAATGTATTTACGTTTTGGTCTGGATTTCCTTACACAGCCGAACTGTGTGTATGTAGTCACCTCGATCCGATGCAAGTCTCAGTACGTTGGTCAAACGTCTCGTTCACCATTGACCGGATGGAGAGAACATGTGTCCGTTTGTAAGCGGAATGTGAAGAACATGCTCTTGTATCGTTGGTGGAGATGTTTTGGTATGGAATCTTACTGCCTGTTACCTGTAGAAATCGTAGAACCCGCTGATCTGGTCCCTGTTGAGTCCGTATTCATTCGTTAATGGTCACCATTTTTGAACACGGCAGGTAAAAGCCCTAATCCTAGTACAGGTGGACCGCATGGTAAGAGGGAACGGGCTAGACGGGCTAAATTGGGGAGGAACAAAGGGGATAACAATCGGACCATAAATCTGATTCGAGTACGGGTGAACGCGGAGGATGCATGGTCGGTCGATGTTTTCCAGGTTCTGCATAGACAGGATAAGAATGGACGGCGTGCTTTCTCTTTGTATACTGAAGGAGGAAGCACCTGGTGTGTTCGATGGAATGGGATACGGAAGGCCTTTGGTTCGTCGCGCGTCACGCATTAAGGTAAGACTGGTTATCTGAGGGAGTTCAAAAGAGCATTTGAAGCCGAGGGGTCCATTGTGTTTCTATATCTGAGACGTTGGAGGGCGCGAAGGAGCGTTAATAAACCGTTTCTGGTTTCACTCCTGCGTAACCCCAAACGTCTCGATATGCTCCGAAGATGAGACCTGGATTCACTATCTAGCTTGTTTAATACGGTCAAGGATTTCGATAGGAAGAGCACGCGCACATATTTAGGACGCCTAATTGGTCGATGTGTGAAGGAGGGTTTTGGTTTCAATTTCTCTGCTCGTATTGTATTTCGTCTGGTTTTTGACGATCGGATTAAGTTGGTCGAAGTACGTAAATTGGTGAACGATAAGTTAGGTTAGTTGACTTTTCCACCTTGTGTAACCCGTCCTGCGCAAAGATCGCTCCGCATCATTTAGATACGTAATCCAAGTGTTGCGGATTTGATTCACAACCATCGAGCGTTTGCTCGATTGGATGTGTTACCCTGCGCCTGCGCAGGTTTGCCGTACCCAAGGGTGCGAGGCCACGTGCGCGTCCGGTTACGTGAATGAACAATAATAATATCCTGAAGGTCAATCATCGGGATAGAGAGAGGAAATTGGGCTAGGAAATTAGCGAAGGCTTCTCCAATTGGGCTAATGCGAAGGGCTAAACTGTTTGTTGCTCCCCAGTGGAATTGACCCGTTGCATGATGGATGTTGGGACGCAGGATGAAAGATTCTTGGATTTGTGTGAAGTTGCTAAGGTGAGGAGGATTTTCAGTGGTATGGTGCTTATCCCCCTAGACCGTAACCCCGGAGAGACTCTGGTGATGTGTCCTTTCTTGTATTACGAAGGGATGATGACCTTGTTTGTGGCACTTTGTGCGTAATGTTGGTTATGTGCCTATCATGAAGAGCGAGAGTTTTGTCTTGGAGGAGATGAGATCGACATTGAGAGCGGAAGGTATGTTGGACTTTGCAAAATGGAATGGGAAAGGCTCAATTTGTCAGGCTTTCGCCATGCCTAAACATAAGGATCTGGAGCGTTTTCGCCCCATCTGCCCTTCTTATTCTTAACTGACCACACTAACAAGCAAAGCGGTTGCTAAAGCCCTTAATTATCTTCTAGACCGCTTCCCCCTGGATTGGCACCTCAAAGCGGTCTCGATGCTGAAAAAGAGACTTGAACGGATTAATAAGAGGTTGGGTCTCGCAAGTTGTGACCCAAGTGTGGTTGCACGGTCCTTTTATATTAAGGACATGTTCAGCCTCTTACCACATGACGATATCTTGGAAGCTGTGGACTGGCTTTTGGATTTTCAGACCGGAAAAAGGAGGACTTTCGTTCGAGTAAATACCAGGGGAAAGGGTGCCAGTTTTGGGGTGACGACCGGCTATGACCACTGGAGGAAGGTCGCTTTCGAGGAGGTCCGCAAATTCATGAGATTCGAGCTTACTCACGCTTACACTTACGCTTTAGGGATCCTGCTTCAGTAGAACACCCATGGGGAAGAGCACGTCTCCCCCTCTCGCGTGCATCATGTGCGCACGCTCCGAGTATATATTTCTCCACAGCCTGGGGAAACAGCATTGTTCAGTGTTTGGAGTTCGTTTGATTGATGATGTGAGCCTGCTCATTGCTGCAGGGCACCTGGAAGCCGCGAATGTGGCCGACATATTTTCGGGATTTTCAAGTTGTTATCCCGATAATCTCACGCTAAAAAGAACGGATGATGGAACAAGTTCTTGGGAATTTATGGGGTGTGAGGTCCGGCTCAATCGCCATTTTCCCTTCGTGGAATGTGTGCAAGTCTCTAAGAATGAGGAGTTGTCGTGGAAGGACGAACGATTGACTTTTTTCAATGGTCAACATACATGTCGTGGGGAAGCAAAATGCAGAAAAGTGTTGTCTTAGCTAGCCACGTGCACCGTATCGACCGTAACACATCAGCAAGATACGAAATTCCAAGGAGAGTTATATCCTTAAAAAGGGAATCACGGTTGAAGGACTGTCCTGTGGACTTTTTTCTTCGTGTCCTGAAACGTTTTGCCCATGGGCGGGATGCCCACTGGAAACCGACAGTCGATTTGGTAAGCGGAGGATAGTTGTTTGGAATAATCCTCAGTGGCTGAACTCCGATGAAGTAGTGGCAGTAGATTTGGTAAGCCGATGATAGCTGTTTGGAATAATCCTCAGTCGGTTTTGTTGCGGCGTTAAGGGACTTGCCGTAGTACCTCTATCCGCAATGGTTGAACGCCGACGAAGTAGTAACAGGGTTTTTTTTGTGCGTTCATGTTTCTATAGGGTTTTTTTATTCTTTTTTCCTCGATGATGGTTCTGTACAGCGACTGATGGCCCCTTGAGCCCGGACCTTTGGATTTGGATTTTGGCTTTTTGTTTTTTGTTTTTGTTTTTGTTGGGACCCTTCGAACCCAGGCCCTGTTGTTTGTTTTGGTTTTGGATTTTGGCTCGGTATGAGTGACATTACGGCCTTAGGCACGATTATTGACCAGTTTCAATCGGCCGATTGCTAAAAGTACTCATTGCGTTTGGCACAACGTGTTTTTCTGGAAGGTTCGACCGGAGAAATAGTTGTCCAACTAGACTGCGATTGCCCAGTGACAAATGGGCCAACCACGTAGTACTTAAGCAAGTGTTTGGTATTGTAGTAGTCCTCTTTTGGTTGACGGTCCATTGCGGTTTACCGCAATTATAGACCATGGTTTGCGGAAGGATTGGTGGTTCCTGGGTTGTGCAATGAACGAATGTAACGCCGATTGTGTTCTCTATTGTATCATTCTAGCATTGTGTTACGTGTGGTGTGATTACGCTGTTAAGACTTACTCTGTGAGTATGATCAACTTGGATTCAATGGATTGTTTTTCACATAGACCTGTGGGTCCCTTAGGTTTCCCCCCCCGGTTTTAGTCAAACAAGCCACCTTCTTTCCCCTGTGGTGCTGCCATCGGGGCGAAACGGTTCCCCCCCTCCTCCAGGACCAGTGTGTCCCCTCTCCACCGTCGTTCCTTGCCAGCCCCTTTCCTACAAACCGGTGTCCATTGCTTGTTGCGAGGGTCCATGCAATCGGGGCCTTGGTAAATAGCATTGGTTCCCCCTGCCCTTCCCAAATCCATCCTGCCACATTCCCACCACTCCCCTCTGGTAGATCTATGCACACCCATGGGTTGACCGTATGCCATCGTGATTTTTCGAAGGGGTCCCTCCTTAGGTGCCTGGTGGGTTTTACTGTGAGGGACGGGTGACGGGGACAATCCGTATTGGTGTACAGGTGTCCGTAAGCCTGACACTTGAAGCGCCGAGGTCGAAGTTAGTGGGTTGTGTGAATGCGGTACAGCCTCCCCCTATGCAGTGTAATATAATATCGTCGATCGTGAAAATTTGGTGTTCAGTGAGGTTTATGACCAGCATAAGATAATTGTCCCTCCTTGCTACGTGCAGTGGTAGAGGGTCTATGAAATCGGCCACGTCGTATTTTTCTGCGAAGTCTTGCACAAATGTAGCTTGGATCTCAATTGGAATAAGTTGAAATTCTACAAAAAAAATCATTTCATCATCTGTTCTCTTTGTTCCTCAGCCCTTTGTTGACGCGGGGAGGACCACAGATAAATTGTTACCTTAGATCGTTCACACCGGAGCGACTCCCAACTGCGACTTTCAACCGTCCATCGCTATTTTGTCAACATCTTACATGCAGATGACAGTGATGACGGACAACGAGGCCGGTTGGATCAAAAAACAAATATGTGCGGCTTCATGAGAACCATTGAACGCCATCAGTTTCTCCCTTGTCCAACCGACCTTATCATTTATCGATTTGAAAGTCGCATTGTCATGGAAGGTCCCATTGCTCGCGTAACGCGTGTATAGTTCATCTATGTATCCCCTACGGCTTCGATCATGCCGGGCATGACCTCGGCCCATGGTCAGGGCCACGGGGTCGCGGTCATGACCACCGCGGTTGCGTCAGATATCACCTCGCTGCGGCCGATGGGAGGGGGGTCCTGCCAATCAGGGTCGGGATTCCGGTGGCGGGACCCGGGCCCCACCCCCCCATAGAAAAAAAAAACAAAAAAAAAACCGGGGGGGGTCTAAATAGTCGGGGGTTCTTACCTTTTTTTTTTTTAATTGATTGATTCAATTTGATTGATTGATTAATTGATTGATTGGTTGGTTCATTGGTTGATTAATTGATTGGTTGATTTATTTTTTTTAATTAATTGATTGAGTGATTGGTTGGTTTGTTGATTGATTGATTGATTAATTGATTGATTTGCGGGGGAGGGGTCGCCCTCCCCCCCGACACACACACACACACACACACGCACGCTCGAGTCGAACCCACTGTTTTGTTGATTGATTGGTGGGGACGAGGCCGCCCTTCCCCCCTGCACACATACACACAAACGCGCGTGAACGCGCACGCGAGCGGGTCGAATCCGCTGTTTTTTTCTTTTACTTTTTTTTTTTTATTTATTGATTGATTGATTGTTGGGGAAGGGGTAGCCCTTCCCCCCCCTCCCGCCCCCCCCCCACACACATTAAATAAATAAATAAATAAATAAATAAATAAATAAATAAATAAATAAATAAATAAAATAAAATAAAATAAGAACAGCTCAATAAATTAAATTTTACCAATGGTCCGGGGGCCGGTCGTCTCCCCCGGACGTCTCCCCCATACGTCCGGTACCCCCGTCGTCCGGAAAAAAAAGTTTTGTTTTTCGTAAAAAAATATATATATATTTTTTTTTCGGTTTTCGATTTTTAACCCCTGTCCAATCGGACGTCCGACCAGACGTCCGGTCGGACATCCCGGACGGTCAGGGGGGTCCCGGACGTCCGATCCAACAACCTAGTTATTTTGTGAGATTACCCGGATCTTAAATCATCTACTTGCATTAACCACCCATGCTATGGATGTAGGAGCATTAACCCCTTTTCTTTGGGCTTTTGAAGAACGAGAAAAATTGTTAGAATTTTATGAAAGAGTTTCGGGAGAAAGTATGCATGCTAGTTATATACGACCAGGTGGAGTTGCACAAGATTTTCCCTTGGGTTTAAGCGAAGATTTTTTTCTATTTTCACAGCAATTTAAAAATAAAATTTAAAATTTAAAATTTAAAAAATATCTAGGCAACCAGCCGGGGCGCCCGAGTCCCGGGTCGCCAGCCCATGCAAGGACCTGGGAAGGTTCCAACAAAAAAAAATAAATAATAATAATAATAATCGAAAAAAATAATTATTATGTTATGAAGAAAACTAAACTGAACAACTTTTGCCCAAGGTTACATCGAAATTCTTCATCAAATTTAGAATAAAAAAATAAATTTAAAAATAATTTGCTTATTTTTATTTATTTTCTAGGTTACCAGTCGGGCCACCAGGGTCCCGGGTGGCCAGCCCGTGCAAGGACCAAAGAATGACCCCGCAAAAAAAAAAAAAAAAAAAAAAAAAACTCCAAAATCTCCGAGAAAAAACTATGTGATGCAAAAAACTCACGTGAACAACTTTTGCCTCAGGGTCACATTGAAATTCATTACCAAATTTAGAACAAAAAATAAAATTTAAAAATATTTATTTTTATTTTTAATCTTTGGCCCGACCGGGCAACTGACCCCCGGGGCGAGGTCCCATTAGCAGTCGGATAGGAGAGTGGTCTATCGAGTGTGACACTGAGTGGCAGCGGGCTGACATGTTCATTACGAGTTTCTGGGCTGAGAAAACAGGAGAAAGGGAAAAGAAAAAAAAAGAAACAGAGACCTCCCACCGGAAATCGCGGTAGAGTGTTTCCCAACCACCAGATCATAAATGATCTGATGGTGGTGGTTGCAATAACAGTGAACAAAGTAACCGCCACATTTTCTGGAATAAACTCTACTTTTGTCAGCAGTGATCCTGACACCCTCCATATACTCCGTGATTGAAGGAGGGCTCCACCCAATGAGATGATTGCACAACAACAAGTAAAATACTGAAAATCTCCTATCCAGTGGGCCTATGGCCGACACCACCCTCTTTTGGGGTTGGCCACACCCCCAACCGATTGAAAAGATTCTAGCGGGAAACTTTGGGGAATCCCCCTAACACGGCTCAGACGGCCCATGCAGGCTCTCTGAAGGGTCCTCGCAGCCATGTGGCGCAGACCCCCCCACCAAAATCAAGGCAGGCAGTGAATATGAAGTAGAGCAGGAGATGGCCGAATATATACTGGAGACTGGAATTCAAGTCTTTGTTTCAGCAGTTATGGGTTGCTCACGTAGCGAGGTCGTGTTGGTCTCTGCACGTGATTCTCAGGGCTTGGCTGCACTACTTACCAAATGTGCAAAACTAGAATGAATCTTCTGCAGAACRTGGAATAATACRCCGCCATATGTTTTGTCTTTTGTGCATGTGGTGAGTAGAGGCCCTTAGGGCCACTGCACGTATTCCTAAGAAAAGAAAAACAAGAAACATTTCTCGTTTTTCTTTTTTTTTGTTTTGGGAAAAAAAAAGGAGCATTCACACACACACACACACACACACAAATTCACACACATTTTTTTGTTTTGTTTTTCCGTTTCGTCTGGGGCATTGGCCCACAACCCCCCCCAAGCAGCGCCGCCACTCCCCACACTGCCCACAACCCCCCCAAGCACCGTCGCCGCTCCCCACACGGCCCAAAGCACCCCCCCACCCCGCACAACCCCCTGCGCAAACGCGTGAAACGCGTTTACCGCCGTTCACTGAACGCGCGTTCACCGTGTTCAAAGCCTGAATGTGAAACGCGCGTTCAATGAACGCGCGGTAACACAGCCCATCTCGGATCGCCCCTGCGCGTGTTTCTTGCTCCTGGCGATGGCAATTTAGTTTGTTGTAACTTGTGCAACTGTGTTCTCCGACACTCTTCCATGTCTGCAGCCTCGTGTCGGCGACAGCTTCGCGTCACTTCCAACGCAAACCTGCTGTGCCGTTCACGCTAAGTGGGCACACCATGGATGACATAACTCAAAACCACAACCGAACACTCAGATTGCAGGGTTAAACAAGTGACTGGGGTGACAACGGTAGAGAATTAGCAGAGACTTGACAAATGGTAGGAAGCATGAATTAAGAGAGAATAACCACACACGCGGGCCAGGCAGGGGCCTAACTGGAGGTTGACTCAAATAGTACAAAGAGCACGGTCACAATAGAAACTTTTTCCATAATTAAATACTTATTATGTAGTAAAATAACATTCTAAATTTTTTATTTTCATTCCATCTTTAAAAAATGTCATTTCACTTTTGAAATTTTTCGCCTAACTTGAAAACTTTCCTTCCAAGAATGGGGTATGCCTTCTTATTTGAATTGCATGCTAGAGATGGAATGAAAGTCCGGGCGAGTTCATGAAATATTTTAATCGGACTGTCATTTTATCTAAGGCTTTTCAGTCATAAATAGGTTAAACCAATCCAACTTAGAAGATATTTATTGTAGTAGAATTAAAGTTTAATTAAGACATTTGTCACATTTCATAAACTCGCCCAAACTTTCATTCTATCTTCAACCAGTGGCGTCCCCCGTACGTTGTATGGGGGGTCTCCGTATGGCCCGTGCGGACGGACGGACGCACGAGCGTAAGGGCGTACATACGACCGTGCGACAGTGATTTAAGGCCAAAAAAAAACAAAAAACAAAAAAACAAAAATATGGGGTTGTAGATCTTAAAACGATCTACAACCCCATCTTTTTATTTTTATTTTTTGACCTTTGAAAGGATTTAAAAAAAATCAAAAACAAAAAAAGACCAGAAAAAAAAAGAAAAAAAAAGAAACTCGTAGCAAAAAAAACGGGTAGTTGCCCCGCATGCGTGGGAGTGTGTGTGTGATGATGTGTGTGTGTGTGTGTATGTGTGTGTGTGTGTGTGTGTGTGTGTGTGTGTGTGTGTGTGTGTGTGTGTGTGTGTGTGTTTGTGTGTTTGTGTGTGTGTGTGTAATCGAGGGGGGAGAAGGCAATCCCCCGAAATATCAATCAATCAATCAATCAAAAGGAAAAAAAGGAAAAGAAAAAAGGTCCCGCGCATTTCTGTGTATGTATGTATGTGTAATCGCGAGGGGGAGGCGACCCCCCGCTCACATCAATCAATCAATCAATCAA
>BFEA01000527.1:277573-291643 GCA_003427395.1 Chara braunii | reverse complement strand
CCCCCCCTCATATCAATCAATCAATCAATCAATCGATCAATCAATCAAAAACAATAAAAAACTTTTTTTTTTTTTTTTTTTTTTTGCATGTGTGTATGTGTGTGTACTAGTGGGGGGGAGGCGACCCCCCCCACCTCATATCAATCAATCAATCGATCAATCAATCAATCAAATTGAATCAATCAATCAATCAATCCATCAATCAATCAACCAATTAATCAATCAATCAATCAATCTTTTTTTTTTCACCCCTCGGGACCAAAAAAAAAAAAAAAAATTTTTTTTTTTTTTGAATGGGGGGGCGTACCCCCAACACTCGACCCCCCCCCAGCCCATCCACCCCTCAACACCCTCCCGGAAGGCCACGTACGGAGGGCCTAAAGTCCATATATACAGCCCGTACCGGGTCCCGGGTCCCATACATACGGTCGTACGGGAGTACGTACGGCCCGTATTCATACGACCATATACACGGTCTTCAACATGTAGATGTAGTTGGAAGGGAAAACTCATTTTTTTAGAGGAGAACTTATTAAAAAAAACTAAAATTTTTAGAATTTGATGAACATTGGAATGATAATTTTTAAATATGATGGTTTTCTTTTTCGATGGAATGTTTTTTCAACTTTCATTTCTTGTGGGAATTTTCTAGAGGAACGACAGAGCTCGGAACCACAACAAAGCACTAAGAGTGGGAGTAGGGGAACGGGCGGCAGCCCTGCATACTGGAATTGAACATTTAGCATATGCCATGGAATCAGGTCCCGGGACTAAGACAACATGAGGTTGTCACCTGGATAACAGTAGAACCGTCTCCAACCCCCCAAGTAGCAGCCAAGGGAATTCAATATACTGTCTCCTCCATTGGACTGCCAGCGGTGCAAGCAACTCAGGCCACTGGACACCTGAACCTACCAAACCTGGAGGTGGTCACCCAGCTCGCCAGTGTAGTTGCCCGACTGAGGGATCTCCTCAATGAAGGAAGAAACAGAGAGTCACCGCGGCCGCTCAGAGACAACAAACGGCTATGGCTGTTGGTCTAGGAGCAGTTGCAGCCTATTGCCCCCAGCGGACCCCCACCCAACTGCAGTTCAAATGCAGCCGATGCGATACTACAATTGTAACCAGCCAAACCACATGGTCAAGGATTTTCATGTGCCCCGGAACCCAACGAGCGGCGTCGAGGCCTCCCAAATCTCGTTCAAGTTCACGACACCTTCTGCCACGAACCAAGGGAGAGTAGCTATAACATCGAACGCCGGCGTGACAGATGTCGTGACTCCCACAACGACTGAAATCGGACATGAGGAATACTTGACGACCGTTATGCTCGAACCTGCGACCATAGGGGTGATACGTCACATCCAACATATAACGGAGGAAAGTGACTTCGCGCCTTGGAGACCAGGGTTTGAGTACCATACGATACTGAGGCTTGAGTACAAGGAAGGTCAGATGGACATCCTTAACACAATGAAATCTTTGGACCTTCGGATCCTCGTGCCTATCCCATGTCTGTTGATCGGAGAAAGTAAACGAAAAATTGAATGATATCTAAAGAATCGGCAACGGTTCAAGGAGGGCTGAAAAGGCACGAAACAGGTGGAGGAAAGTCAATCACCGGCGCGCGAAGGGCAACCCTCTACCTTGCATCCTCCCGAAGCACCCTGCATGGGAATTGTCCAGGCCATTAATCCACCAGCAGAGAAGCCTGATGTATTTCTTAGGGCCCATCTGCTTAGTTGGAAAAACGTTGAGTGTGACTGCAATTTCTGCAGAGTGTGGGGGAGCTCGCTACTTGACATTCTTGACTTTGGATCATTGACGATGGCACTTTCTTGGGGACTAACAAAACGATTGGGCCAGGAAGGCCAGATTCAGCCTCTCCTGCCGGATGGATTGTATGTGTCCACCACCGAGGATAGCATCCATTATAAAGGAAGAGTCGCAAACGTATCCATACAGGTCGAGCGAGTTTATTGCCTATACAATGTGATCATCCTCCAATTGCAAGAGTATGATGTGCTGTCGGGTATCCCGTGACAAGCAGTGGTCGGCACACGAATGCATTTTGACAGTTCGAAAATCATTTAAACCTCGGCGCAACCTAAACCTCAAACGATTCCGATGCGCGTAGCCATGCGAGTGTGGATGCAACTTTTCCCGAGTATTTTCAGCGAAGTTCATCAGATCAATATGATCTAACGCTCGTCGCCGACGCAGACGGAAGTGCAACACAAAGCAGAACTCGAGGAGTCGGATGTACCCAGTCGATATCCCATCCGGATTCGAGACCGATTCAACCGGCGGGATCCAACCTGATACTAAGGGGACTTGCAAAGGGAACCCAACTGGCTCCAAGCTTTTATGTCTACCATGAGGGGTGAACCGTTGTTGAGGGTCTCAAACATAATTGACCTTGCGAAGCCTATGGGTCCCTATAGTTGAATACAAGCCCTGTCCCGGACTGATTTGCCGAACTCAAGAGCCTCTGCAACCTTTTGTTCAGACCGCCACAACATCTACTTACAGATGCCAAAGCGGCCTTGTTCCTCTTGGATGGGGTAGCGTTTCAGCCTCGCACCCCTTCGCAGAAATAGGGTACGACTGAAATCTTGGATGCCTTTTCAGTTGAAACCTCGGATGAAGGGCCAACCGACATAGAGGAAGAGTATGAAATGGAACCGGTAAGCCCAACCGACAACCAGTTCACAATGACGGTACTCTCAATAAAGACCGACAACTCCTTGTTTGGCAACTCCTTGGGGGAAACTGAGAAGTTATCGGGAGCCATTGACATTCAATTGCTGGTTCATGTGCTTGCTGAGTACCATTACCTTCTTGTTACGTTGCTATAAGCATATCCCGAGGTAGTTAGCATCCAGGACCACGATATCGAACTAACCCACTATTCCATTCCCGACCGTACTGATACTCCCTGAAGGAGCACTAACCGATGTTAGACCGGGTATGGGAGTTCGAGTGCCTTGGGTGGGTGGAACCATCACTGGGACCATAGTCATTTCCAGTTGTCTTCGTTCAAAAATGAAGCAGGGTCGTATGAATTTGTATTAATTATTGAAAGTTAAACGCTATCACGGTGAAGGTTGTTTACCCCTTGGGCCGACTCGATGATCTTTTGGATGTCATTGGATCCGCCCGGGTCTTCTCGAAGTTGGATACCCAACACGGTTTCCACCATGTCGTTGCGAGACCAAACGACCGCCCCAAGATCGCTTTTGTCATGTTTGAGGGCATATGGCAGTGGGTGCGGTGCCCCATGGGAATCTGCAACGCTCGGGCTACCTTCTAGCGGGCCATGAACATGACCTTTGCCAAGTTCGTTAAGAAGATTCAACTAACCCAACCCCTGATCAATTTCTGCGTGATTGTGTACATTGATGATATTTTAGTATTTTCCAAAACTCGAGAGTACCATTTGGAACATGTGGAATAGGTCTTACATGCGCTAAAAGATGTTGGGTCCAAAGTTACGTTGGAAAAAGTGAGTTCCTTTTGGCCGAAATCTCTTTCTTGGACTACATCGTGACAATCGAGGGACTGAAGCCAGATCCAAGAAAAGTCTCGACTGTGTAGGAGGGTCCGTTGTCGGGTGACAAAATTCAGCCGGCCTCCCAAAAAGCGAGATTTATGCACCTGCGTCTATCGACTATGCATGTTTTTTTTCTCTAACGTTATCTAATGGGAGATGGAAAAACGGGGTGTCCGGGTCAACCCTTATTTTTCACGCCCATATTTATCTATAATATACGATTATATACCTACTATTAGGCTGGCCAATATGTTAATTTGTTTTATTTTCGGAACCTCCTCTATGCAGCAATTTTGATTGTACTTTTACCACTACTACCATCTGGTCTCAAGTGCATGCGCGGGATACTACAAGCAGTTGTGTAGGGTCGGGTCAAAGGTGGGTTTTTTTTTTTTTTTTTTTGATGGCACGCAAACAATTTTGTAGCATAAAGTTGAGGGTGAAATTTTATTTGTTTTTTCCTGTGCATAAGCAATTTTGTAGGATCAAGTCGAGGTTGGAATTTTAATTATTTCTTACCACAATGTCAAAGATCATAAGTAAAAAGAGAACGACGAAAAAAATAAAACTTTTCTGGATATTATCATTTTTTATTTTTTTTGCGTCCGTATTATGTTTTTGCTTCAAACACACTGATTTATGTTACTTTATTAATCCCCATGTGACCCTCTGTTTTGTCTGCAATTTATTCCTGAGGCATGATATGTGAGCCTGGCCGAGTGGTATTTGTAACGAGGCTACTTCTGGGTTTATTGCTCGGTTTCACGTCGACAAGACGAGCCTTGTATTTGAGATATGAGATGAGGCCTAGCCACCTTGGTTGACTTGACGAATTGGGCCACATTACAATATGTGACAATTCTACAATATGTGTTCAAGACTGGTGGCAGTATTTCATCTTCAGAGCTGCTCGCAAAGGTTAAGGGGAATATTGTGGTTGATTATTTGATCCTAGATACCGGTTTTGCGGCAGCAACAATACAGGTTTGACCGAGCATTGGTTGCTTCGGATTCATTTTTGACACTCCTTTAGGTTGCTTGGTTTTCAAATGCTTAATTATTGCTAATCTATGGGTTATATGCCTGCAACGATTTTAGACCGAGGAGGGGGACCACAAGTGGCGACTTTACACAATCTTTGAAGTTGCATGAAGACTTGGGGCTACAAGAGACACTATGTTTTTTTTTTTCGAACCTTGTTCAGCGTCGACTGGCGCCCCAACCTGGAATCCGAAACTGCAGAACCTGAGGCTACGGACCTGGGGTTTAGAGAGGTCATCATTAAAATCACTCGTGCTGATATTGAGGGTATAGCGGGTTCCGAAAAAGGAGGACTACAGTTTGGGCCAGGATCGTGAGTGGCTACAAACACTATCAGACCCTGTTTTGAGATCCTCCGCTTACAGGTGCAACCAAGTTCAGCGCGGCAAGCACGGGCGCTACCAAATTCAGGATTATTTTTAACATATCACTGATTTTTTACCATAAGGTGACCGAATGTGACCGAAATTAGGGGAAAATGCACCCGAAAGTAAGGGAGGAATTTCGAAGCTTAGCAGGCCAAGGTGATCGTTTTGAGAACAAAGATCACTGTGTGCAGCAACAACTGTTTGAGCGAATATATGTGAGAGGGCAGAAGAGGAGGAGGAAACATTCAGGGGGATACGCGAACAAGGGGAAGAACGCGACCCAGGTAACCGTTGCTCACAGTCGGGCCTACGTTCGCAGTAACGACATGTGTATCCGCATGCTCTTAGCTGTGGGTGCCGCCAGGTTTACAGGGAGGGGCAAGCACGTGGATGAAAAACAACTCAAACTATGGGACCCCTGTGAGCGATGCAAGGACCTTCACGTATGTAATAACGGTCTACTGGCGCTTACACAGGCTGGCGAGCTGCATATGGGGATGGGAGAGGTGAATGCGTCCTGGAAAAACGATTGCAGTCTAGCTGCAAGTTTGTTGTGAGTCGGTTATTAGCACGCAGTAAGAGAAATAGTGTGCAAGCGTGGACAACAGACGTCAAGCGCGATCTCGCGTGTGTGCTCCAAACGAAGGTGAAGCGAGAGAAAAAGAAGCGAGGTAGTGGGTGAGAGAGAAGCGAGAGAGAGGGAGAGGGAGAGCACCATACTGAGAGTGGTCACATGCGAGAGAGACAACGAAATAGTGGAAGAGAAAATGAAAGCCTGATCGAGTGAAGACTAGCGACCAAGGAAGGGAAAAAAACACAATGGTGCCTACCTGGTTTGGATCACAGCCAGGTGCGTTCGAGTTACAATCAAGAGGCATGAGTGAGAGAGAATGAACATTCAATTAGTAAGAAAGGGAAGAAAGTGAGAGAGAAGGTGGAGGGGAGGATTAGAAAGCGAGAATAAAGAAAATGAGACTATGAGAGAGGCGCTAGCGGAGTAAGACTCCCAATCGAGAGAGGAGTGCACATCGAACTCCAGTAAAGCTGGCCACGAAAGCGGCTAGGTTCGGATAAAAATGTACTAATGAAAGAACTAATGAGCGAGATTATAACAGGAAGGAAAAACTTCAAAAACGTTAGTAATCACGATATCTATAAACTGACTATAAACTAGTATAAGTGCATAATTGGGGATGAGAGGTACTACATGGGGAGTAACTAGAGAGTGAAAGAGAAAAGGACGAAGTGCGTGAGAAAACACAGGAAGCGATAGCGAAGAGAAATGGTATGAAGGAGGGGAAAAGGAAGCGAAGGAAAAAAAAGGAAAAGTTTATCAGTATGAGAAAAAAAGGCACTAGCCAGCACACTTGGATGTGAGAATGGTCACCCGCCAATGTAATGGTGAGAAGAAACACGAAGTTGAGTATGTGAAAAGGAAAAGGTGTGAGACCAATAAATTGTTTGAGAAAGTATAAGGAAGTGAAGAGAAAAAGAAGGGTGAAGACGACAGACTGGAAGAGAGAGGGCAAGGGAAACATCTATGCGCGTCGGGATTACAAAGAGAAGCTAGCCTGGCGAGAGGTTAAGTAGGGAAAGAGGATCAAACTCATCTCCCTCGTGAGATCTTTTTAAGATGAGGAATCGGGATAAAGCAAGACTGGTAAACAGGAGGGGAAGTTTGGTGAATACGGAGGTGACGAGTAAATCAAGAAGGGGAAAATGACTAAGGGAGAAGGAAGCACGTGAAGTTGTGGCCTCTTGCGTCCGAAACGCTCTGGAGCCCCTTTTCTTCCTGAACCTGAAGTCCACTAATCTTATCTAGAATCACGACTATGGGGACTACAATGAACAAACGCTGATGCAATTGAAAAACAGAGAATGAGTGCACGTCAAAGAGTACGGTATAGCGATTGGGCCGTGAAAGATTTTTCATCAACAGGTATTTAGTTCCTTGACCCTAGTTCGTTATTACTCGAACCATATAACGAGGTAAAAGTGAGAGGGTGCTTTGAAGTCGAGGCTTGAACAACTGTCAAACCATTGTAATCTGCTATGACAAGCTCCGCTGGCAAGCGCATTGGTCTCACCGAGGGGACCCTCCTGACCTCGTGATGCACGATTCGGTAGTGTCACGCGAATAACATAAGAAGTTTCGCCGCTCTGACCAAGTGTGGCAGCTATACCTCTCATGAGTCCCTACAACAAGATATCATCTTGCGAGGTACAACATAACTTTGGCATCATCCCTTAGATGGGTGTATCCCCGCCAAGCTGGCAATCCACATTACGAAAGTTTTTACATTCAATTGCAAAGGTGGATCAGTCAAGGGCGTTTCTCGTTGTAGCATAGGGGTTATGTGCGGTCATGCCTGATCGAACCCGCACGCGAACAGAAGCTTAAGGTGTTGATCTCCCAATTGCGGCCCTACGCCGGTCGACTAGGACATCGAAACTACAACGCGTCTCATTCTCACAAACATAATCTTCAAGCATGACTCTTTATGCGTAGTCCCTTTACAAATATTCCAACCCACAACTCAAATTGTGCACGAGTGATGAGGTATGGCTTGCGAGAGATAAATAAAACGAATAAATGCATAGGCGAGATCATACTAACACCCAGTCATGTGTGACCACATGATGAGATGTCATGGTGGTGATTCATGCGTTACCCAAAACTGTGCGGCGCTTCATGGGTTTCAGGGTCACACATAACACACAAATGTCGAGGTTGAAATTTCACAAGGGATCACCTCCTCATGATATAAAACAATTGACGAAAATAGTCATTCGACCTTCACGGTGACTTTGACTTCGAGGCAGAGCGTGGCAATAGGTAAGGATTGGATATCTAACACATAGGGGGTGCCCCTTTGTGTTGGACAAGGGGCATATCAGTTTATGACAGACTTGATTTAAAAAAAAAGTTGAAAATAAAGAACATAACACACACGTCAACAATGTTGCATGGGAACGAACACATCCATATGATTATTAACACCATATATATATATATATATATATATATATATATATATATATATATATATATATATATCGTCACAAACAGAACTGCCCGGTAAACCGTAGGCAGAGAGAGAGAAGAGGACAACAAACGAGGGGCTGTGACAAACTGCATATATATATATACAGGGTCACCACCCCGTACGTACGGAGGTTCCCCGGTCGACCTCCGTGCGTACGGGCGTTCGGGGTCCGAACCCGAAGGCGTTAGGCTCCCGCCAAAAACTATTTCGGGGCCCAAAAGAAAGTTTTTTTTTTTCTGAATTGTTTTTTGTGCGTTCTCTATGATGCGAGGTATATTCTTAAAGATTTTGAAGTTATTTCACTAAGCCAAACAACAATTACAAATTGCCAAAGATGGAGGTGTCAAAACGTGCTCGCGCACTCACTACTTTATTTTTTGTCACCTTGACTTTTTGTTTTCACTTTATTGCGGGGCCTAAACAATCTTATGATTTTTTGAAACTTTTTTAATGCGTCTTGTATCATGTGATGTTAACATCTGTAAATTTTGAGGTTTGTTGGTTGAAGGTGTGCGTGACAAGTGATGTGATCAACCCATCATGCACAAGTACATAGCCCACTCAAGACAAGTAGTCCAGTACATGTAAAGTTATAACACGCGGTTCATCAACAAAACTGAATGAAACATGCGGTTCATCAACAACAACTGAATGAATCACACTTTGGTGGGCATGGCTACCCTGACTGGTTTTGACCGCAGCCACGAGGTCGTCCTCAGGGGGCTTTATCCACCTTGACTTCACCCTTGACTACGCCGTCATGCCACCAACCTTCCGACATCGCCCTATTCACCATTGCGGCGGGTTCGAACGATTCCGGTCCCGGAAAGGCCTGCAACCTACTCAATTATTGCTGATATAGTTTCGAAAAAATCTCAGGGTTCTGTGCGGCATGTCTTCCAGTCTGGTTCCTCGGCCTCCGTTCCGGAACCGGTGAAACCGGGACCAATGTGTCCGGGACAGAACGAAACCACAACCAAGCAAATCGTAAAACAACACACCAAGCCAAAACAATGAAAAATCTACCGAAGTGTTGGGACCACCCCTGTCCCTATATGCCTATGTCGCTTCCATCACAACTGGAATGTATTACATTGTAATCACCCCATCCCAATTGGTCGCTGAAAGTGAAGAACGAAACTTCTACAGAAGTGTTGGGGCTACCCCTGTCCCTATATGCCTATGTCGCTTCCATCACAATTGGAATGTACTACACTGTAATCACCTCATCCCACTTGGTCACTGAAAGTGAAGAAAGAAATGCAAAAGAATGCAAAAGGTCCATTGAGAAGATGACAGGAACGAAGCACCGCTTCATTCTTCCTTATGGTGCGAATACCCAACCCTGTCCCTGTACGTCTATACTTCACATTATTCACCCAAACAATCACTAGCAATAAACGGCGTGAAAATGTATGACTTACTACACTTACAAGACAACACAGCTACTCAGATCTGGTACCACGCTCTTACATCCTACTATTGTGTCACAATATCCTAGATGTAATCCATCCACACATTGTCTAACATCCCATAGCTACAACAACCCATGCTTGTTAACTTGCGGCTGTGCAACGTCACTAGTAACTGCTACCTCATCGTCCCTTCTTCCTAGCTCTGTCCTACAGCGAAAGGTTCGGTACGTCGCTAGACAACCAGGACCAGATATAATGCCATGTCGAATCTCTGCCAGTTCCGAATCTCTTTAGAACACGTTAAAAAAATTTGGTGGGGAAATCCATGAGTCTAAGTTCCCGGCTCAAAGTCAAGACCCTGTCTGGTAACTCGCTCCCGTCCGTTGTGTTTCTATCTATTCTGTGGAGCCTGCTTGCGATGACCGCGCTTTTGTGTGATTTGGTTCCCCAAGATCTGAAGCTCTGTCCATTTTTGAACTCGAGTTCCTCGTCTGACCACACAGACCGTTCGTTCCTAGACATCTGAACGCACCCTACATACGGGAAATCATCCTGTAACCGCATCTCCAATCCCAGAAATTCCTATGTCCCGCTACCGTCATCCGTCCTCTTCAGGGTGAGTGTGTTGGGATAACAACATTCGAACAACTCCCTAATCCTGGTTCCGTTCCTCTCATCACCCCCCTTCGACACAATTATCAGGTTGACGCCATCAATCAGTCGGGTGCCAAACACATTACCTCTTGCCTTCCCCAAGCCTGACAGAAATTTGAACTCGGCGTGCGCACACATGATGCACGCCAACGGCGGGCTCGTACTTCTGCCCATAGGAATCCCAATCACCTGCTTCAAGATTACGCCCGTAGCTTTGGTGTATGTATGCTTCAGGTCAAATTCAACAAACCGCCTCAGTGTCTCCAGTTCAATGCTCCGCCAATGGTCCGCTCTGGTCGTCCTTCCGAAACTACCGCCCCGTCCTCGTGGATTCACTCTGACTGCGGTCTTCCCTTTCGAGATGAAATGTCCGATGATCCAATTAACAGCTTCCATGATTTTTGCATGTGGTAATTTACTGAACATGTCTTTGATGTCGTACGACATCGATAAGACATGATCGCCTTCCCTCCTTTGTTGCCGGATCTTCTTGTTCATCTTATTGATGCGTGGAACGATTTCTGGGACCGCCTTCATGTTGAAGTGCCATGCTGCAGGTAAGGCAAACAGTAGGTGATTGAGTGCTTTCGCCGCCAACCTCGAAGCTTTTACTGTAGGTTCGCAGTACGAAGGACAGATCGGTCGAAATCGATCTAAATCCTTGTGCTTCGGTAGAACGTAAGCGTTGCCGAAGGTGCCCCGCTTCTCTACCTTGACGAGCTGCTTTAGGCCGTGTCCCAACACGTCACCCTTCATCTCCTCGAGGATGGCTGCCTCACTCCTGTCTACAATACGGTACCCTGCATTACAGACAAAGGTTGTCATCATGGCTTCGTGATACAACAGCGGGCAGAGAACTAATGTCTCCCCCGTGTTCCTGTCAAGGGGTGTACAGACTAACCCGCTCAACCGTCCTTTCAGTTCCCTCACTGTGTCCAGCTCCAAACACTTCAAATCGGTGCTACTCACACTCAACATATATCCCTCTGCTTCACTCTGGGAGATGTGAACTCTTTTCTCTCCCAAAACATTACCACCAGCGATACAGGTGCGTGTCTTTACTTCGACGATCACACCGTGAGGTGTGTTCACGCCATCGCACGTCGACGTCCCTGCATGTTTTTCCAACGTATTGAGCCTTACACCATGGTGAGGCTAATATGTAAACTACGTTGCATGAGTCCACGAACCCAACTCCTAATGCCTCAAACATTCGGTGCCATGATCCAATACACTTTGTAAGCCACTTAGCCTGGCCGTTGACAGTCAACGAGATAACAATCAGTCGGTACAACCTCTCAATTCTCTTATCAAATCCAAGCGTCGTACGGTATTCAACAAGCACTCTACACAGTTTCCACAAACAATCAACTTCCCTCTCAGTTCATGCTTCGTCTCCTGATTCCGTGCCAACTTCGGCATCACCCTAGTCAATCTCCTCAACTTCTGCATCCCCTTCAACGACTCCCTGATTCGGGTTATCGTACGCCTCGGCTGCTCGTTTCTCGGCGATATTCATCGCTGCCACCGTCTTGTTTCCGTACTCCACTTCCTCCTTCCTGCAGATGTCCTTAAGTTCATCCGCTCCATATTCGGCCAGTACTCTGATATTCTCACAAATGAAATTTTCCTTCCCGGGAGTACCCAGTGTTGCCGCAATCTTCGTGCGTGGTGTGCGTCGTCGTGGAGTGCATCGAGGAGGCGGTGTCTTCATCTTGTCAGCCTTCTTAGCTGTCTGCAGTTTTGCTGCTAACTTCACCGGTTTAACTTGCGCAGTACGTGGTGTCCGTTTGGCGGGTTGCATCACAGGTGAACTGCTTCCAAGCGTTTTCTCCATGCTCCGCTTGCGCTTCTCAGTTATTGCCAGTCTCCTTGTACGTCGTCGAAGTGATTCGACGTCACTTGCGCTGCTACTACTCCCAGATCCTGATTTCCCGGTGGATGGTGGAGACTGTTGTTTAGCTTTCCCTTTCTCTTTCTCGCTCGGCAATATCGCTGTTACAATGCGTCTCAGTTCCTCTTTGATCTGATCCCGCCAATCCTCGGACACTACATCTCGTAGTTCCCCTGCTACTCTTGCCGCTTCCATACGTACTTCTTTCCTCATTTGCATGCGAAAATCCTCGGCTTCCTTGAGCTTTGCCTGTTTCTTCGCCTCTTTCTTTTCTTTGGCTCGTTGTTCTTCCTCGTCTTTCTTCAGTCGCTCCGCCTTCTCTAACCTCCGTTTCTCTTTCTTCGCCTTCTTCCGATTTTCGGCTTTGATATGTCCCTGCATGGAGGTGATGGATGCTCCAAGGTCTTCAATTTGTCGTTTCAGTTTTGCTCGTTCCGGTGATTCCTCTTCCGTTCCAAGCCTTGGTTGCAAGCGCGCTTCGCCCTGGCGTGAGCTTCCTTCGCCCGTTAGCTTCGGACATTGATTGTGGTAGTGGCCGACTTGTCCGCATTCGAAGCATGTCGGTGGTGCTCGCCTTCGGCGTTCCCCTGACATGTATCCTCGATCCCATACCGCTTCACGCACGTCTTCTTGGTAGTACTCCCTTCCAGCGCTACGATAGCCTTCGCGGCTGTCTTCTCGTCGCCCTTCATGTCTCGTGTCACGGCGCTCACGTTCAACATCGCGCCCGGTATCCCAATATCCACGATTCGCCATCCTTCTCAATACGTTATGGTGTCGGTACCTTCCACTGCTTCACGCTTCAGCGAATGTTCCTCACGGTGATGTGACTTGTTGACCCGTAGATGTAGAAGTCGCACATCTAACGTGCTCACTCAAACCCGGGCAATTCATAATCCGAGTAGGTTCACTCGCGCCACAGTAGGTTTGTTGGTTGAAGGTGTGCGTGACAAGTGATGTGATCAACCCATCATGCACAAGTACATAGCCCACTCAAGACATGTAGTCCAGTACATGTAAAATTATAACACGCGGTTCATCAACAAAACTGAATGAAACACGCGGTTCATCAACAACAACTGAATGAATCACACTCCGGTGGGTATGGCTACCCCGACCGGTTTCGACTGCAGCCACGCGGTTGTCCTCAGGGGGCTTTATCCGCCTTGACTTCACCCTTGACTACGTCGTCATGCCACCAACCTTCCAGCATCATCCTATTCACCATTGCGGCCGGCTCGAACGATTCCGGTCCCGGAAAGGACTGCAACCTACTCAATCATTGCTGATATAGTTCCGAAAAAATCTCAGGGTTCTGTGCGGCACGTCTTCCAGTTATATTCCTCGGCCTCCGTTCCGGAACCGGTGAAACCAGGACCAACGTGTCCGGGACAAAACGAAACCACAACCAAGCAAATCGTAAAAAAACACACCAAGCCGAAACAACGAAAAATCTACCGAAGTGCTGGGACCACCCCTGTCCCTAATTTTCAGGGCATTTGGCTGTGCCAAAAAAACATGAAAAACCACCAAAGATGGTGGTGTCGAAAACGTGCTAGCTCACTCGCTAATTTTAATTCGCTTTTCATTTTTTGAATTTTTTTCTTATTTTTCTTATTAATTTTATTTTATTTGTTTGATTTTGATTTCAAATTTGGTAAGGAATCTGGATGTAATGCTCAGGAAAATTTTGTTTATTTTATTATTCGTCATAACTTTTTTTTCCATATTTTTATAATTTTTTTGATTTTTTTTTCTTCATCTTTTTGTCTACGTTCGGCCCGAACAGCGGAACGCATCCCCAAGGGTTCTCGTACGTTCGGGCATTTGGTTTCGGGCGTTCAGCCCGTCCCAAACGCTGGTTACCCTGTACATATATGTTATTTTATATATATATCGTCACAAACAGAATTGCCCGGTAAACCGTAGGCAGACAGAGAGAAGAGGACAACAAACGAGGGGCTGTGACAAACTGTTTCGTCGGAGTTTCACCGACTATATGAGTCGGTGAAACTCCGACGAAACAGTTTGTCACAGCCCCTCGTTTGTTGTCCTCTTCTCTCTCTCTGCCTACGGTTTACCGGGCAATTCTGTTTGT